>NC_069404.1:23408372-23422797 GCF_026875155.1 Cherax quadricarinatus
ATTGATTGTTGTAGATGTTGTTGATGTTGGTTGTAGTAGTTGTTGTTGTTGGTGGTGTTGTTGTTGATGTAGTTGTTGTTGTTGTTGTAGTAGTTGTTGGTTGTTGTTGTTGTTGTTTGTTTGGTGTTGTTTGTTGTTGTTTGTTGTTGTTGGAGTTGTTGTTGTTGTTGTTTGTTGTTGTATGTAGGTGTGGTGGTGTTGTTGTTTGTTGTTGTTGGTTTGTTTTGTTGTTGTGTGTTGTAGTTGTTGTTTGGTGTTGTTGGGTTGTTTAGTTGTTGTTTGTAGTGTTGTTGTTGTTGTTGTTGTTTGTTGGTGAGTTGTTGCTTGTGTTTGTTGGTTTGTTGTTGTGTTGTTGTTGTTGTGTTGTTTAGTTGGTTTGTTGTTTGTTGTTGTTGTGTTGGTGTTGTTCTGTTGTTTGTTGTTGTTGTTGTTTGTTTTTGTTGGTTGGTTGTTGTTGTTGTTGTTAGGTGTTGTTGTTGTTGTTGTTGTTGTTTTGTTGGTGTTGGTTAAGTGGGTTGTTGTTGTAGTTTGTGTTGTTAGTGGTTGTTGTTGTAGTTGTTGTTGTTGTTGTTGTTGTTGTTGTAGATAGTTTGTTGTGTTGGTGTTGTTGTTGTTTGTTGTAGGTTTTGTTGTTGTTGTTGTTTGTTTGTTGTTGTTGTTTGTTGGCTGTTGGTTTGTTGTTTGTTGTTGTTGTTGTTGTTGTTTGTTGGTGTTGGTTGATGTTTTGTTGTTGTAGTTGTTGTTGTTAGTTGTTGTTGTTGTTGTTTGTTGTTGTTTGTTGTAGGTGTGTTGTTGTTGATGTTGTTGTTGTTGTTGTTGTTGTTGTTGGTGTTGTTGTAAGTTGTTGATGTTGTTGTAGATTGTTGTAGATTGTTGTGTTGTTGGTGTTGTTGTTGTTGTATTGTTGTTGGATTGATGTTGTTGTGATGATGTTGATGTTGTAAGGTGATGTGTTGTTGATGTAAGTTGATAGTAGATGTGATTGATGTTGTTAGTTGTTGTAGATGTTGTTGGGGGTGTTGGTTGGATAGTTGATGTTGTAGTTGTTGTTGTAGAAGTTTGTTGGTGTTGTTGGATTTTGTTGATGTTGTATGTTGTTGTAGTAGAAGGATGAATGAAGTAGTTGTAGTAAGAAGATGTAGTTATGTTGTTGTTGGTGTTGTTGGATGTAGATGAGAAGTTTGATAGAAGTTGTAGTAGATGAAGTTGTAATGAAGTGGTTGATGTTGTAGATGAAGAAGTTGTAAGATGTTGTAGAAGGTGGTTGTTGTTTGTTGTAGTTGTTGTTTAAGTTGATTGTTGTAGTTGTGAAGTAGTAGTTGTAGTAGTAGAAGTAGATGTTGTTGAGTTGATTGTTTGTTGTTGTAGTTGTTTGTAGTTGAAGTAGTAAGAAGTTTGTTGTAGATGTAGATGTTGATGATGAAGAGAAGAAGTTGTTGTAGTTGAAGTAGTATTATTAAGTGAAGTAGTTGATGTATAGAAGTTGTTGTAGTAGGAGTAGAATGTGTTGATTGAAGATGAGTTGTAGTTGTTTGAATGAAGGGTAGAAGGTAGAAAGTAGGTGTAGAAGTTGAAGATGATTGTAGTTGAGTAGATGTATGTAGTAGTTTGAAGTTGAAGATTGTTGGTGTTGTTGTTGAAGAAGATAGTAGAAGAATGAATGTTGTTGTCTGTAGGGTATGAAGATGAAGTAGTATGGATGATAGTAGAAGAAGTAGAAGTATGATTGTAGTAGATGAAGAGATGAAGTTGAAGAAGAAGAAGAAGTAGAAGTTGTGATTGAAGAAGAAGATGAAAGAAATGATAGATGAAGAATGAAAGATGTTGATTGTTGTACGATAGGTTGTTGAGAGGTTGGAAGTAGTAGTGAAGAATGAAGATGTTTGTTGTTGTAGTTGATGAGGGTGTTGTTGGTGTTGTTGTTGGTTGTAGATGTTGTTTGTTGTTGTTGTTTGTAGTAGTATGTAGTTGTTGCTTGTAGTAGGTAGTTGTAGTTTAGTTGATGATGTTTGATGATGATAGAAGAAGATGTTGTTGTTGTAGTAAGTAGTTGGAGTAGTTGTTGTAGTGTTAGATTAGTTAGGTTGTTGATATTGGTTAGAAGTTGATGAAGAATGTTGTTGTAGATGTTGTATGTTGTTGTAGTGTTGATAGTTTGTTGTAGTTGGTTGTTGGGTTGTTGTAGGTAAGTCAGGTTGATTGTAGTAAGATGTAGAGATGTTATGTATGGTGATGTTGATGTAGTTGTTGAGAATAGAAGATGAATGTTGTAGTATGAGTTAGAAGTAGTTGTAGTATGAGTTGAAGTAGAAGAAGAAGATGGTTGAAGTTAAGAAGTAGTTGAAGTAGAAGTAGAAGAAGGAAGAAAAAGGAAGAAGATAGAAGATATGAGAAGGTGTTGAGAAGAAGAAGAAGAAGAAGAAGAAGATGTTAGTTGTATAATAGATAGAAGATAGTAGTTGTAGTGATGAGTAGAAGTTTGAAGATGAGATGAAGAAGAAAGAAAGAAAGGTAGAAGAAGAAGAAGAAGATGAAGAAAGTAGATGAAGAAGAAGAAGATAGATGAGTTAGAAGAAGAAGATAGAAGTGAAGAAGAAAGTTGATGATGAAGATAGAAGAAGAGGAAGAAGTAGAAATGATGATGTAGAAGAAGAGAAGATGTAGATGAAGTTGAAGAAGAAGGAAGAAGATGTTGAAGAGGATTGAAGATGACACGATGTTGTTGATGTAGTTGTAGTATGAAGAAGTTGTAGGAAGATAGAGAAGTTGAAGATGTATGAAGATGATGAAGAAGAAGATGAGTTGAAGATGATGTTAGTTGATGTTGTTGTTGATAGATAGAAGTGAAGTTGTTGATGTAGTAGTGATGTTGAAGAAGGTTGTTGTTGGAGAAGATGTTGAAGTTGTTGTTGTAGGAGTTAGTTGATGTTGTTTGAAGTAGTTGGATGGTTGTTGAGTGTGTTGATTAGTTGTAGACAGAAGGTGTTGAAGGATGATGGTAGATGTTGTTGAAGTAGATGTAAGATATGTATGATGAAGAAGTAGATGTATGTTGATGATGTATGTATGTTGTAGATGAAGGAGTTTGTTGATGGTTGTTGTTGTTGTTGGTGAGTGTTGATGTTTGATGTAGTTGGATGTTGTTGTAGTTGTTGTTGTGTTTGTTGTGTTAGATGCAGTAGTTGTTGAATGTAGTAGTTGAATGTTGTAGAAAGATTGATGTTGTAGGGGGGGGAAGAAGAAGATGAAGAAGAAGTAGAAGTTGGAGAAGAAGATGAAGAAGAGGGAAGAAGGTAGTAGAACAAAGTAGTTGAAGAAGAAGATGAAAGAAGAAGATGTGAAGAATGATGATGAAGAAGGAAGATGAAGAATATGAAGAAGAAAGAAGATGAAGAAGAAGATGAAGTAGGAGAAGAGAAGTGAGAGAGAAGAAGAAGAAGAAGAAGAAGAAGAAGTAGAAGATGAAGAAGGAAGAAGAGAAGAAAGAAGAAGAAGAAGAAGAAGAAAAGAAGTAAGAAGAAGAAGAAGAAGAAGAAGAAGTAGAAGATGAAGAAGAAGAAGAAGAAGAAAAGAGAAGAAGAAGTAAGAAGGAAGATGAAGAAGTAGAAGTAGAAGAAGAAAGAAGAAGAAGCAAGAAGAAGAGATAGGAGGAAGAAGAAGAGAAGAAGAAGAGATGAAGAAGAACGAAGAAGAAGAAGAAGAATAGTAGTTAGAAGAAGAAAGGAGAAGAAGAAAGAAGAAGAGAAGAAGAAAGAAGAAGAAGATGAAGAAGTAGAAGAAGAAGAAGTAGAAGATGAAAGAAGAAGAAGAAGAAGAAAAGAAGAAGAAGAAGAAGAAGAAGAAGAAGAAGAGGAGAAGGTAGGAAGAAGCAAAAGAAGTAGAAGGGGAAGAAGAAGAAGAGAAGAAGAAGAAGAAAGAAGAAGAAGAAGAAGAAGAAGAAGAAGAAGAAGTAGGTAAGGAGAAGAAGAAGAAAAAGAAGAAGAAGAAGAAGAAAGAAGAAGAAGAAGAAGAAGGAAGTAAGTAGTAGAAGATGAAGGATAAGAAGAAGAAGAGAAGAAGAAAGAAGAAGAAGAAGAAGAAGAAGTAGAAGAAGAAGAAGAAGAAGAAGAAGATGAAAAGAAGAAGAGAAGAAGAAGCGAAGAAGAAAAAGAAGAAGAAGAAGAGATCAGATGTAGAAGAAGAAGGAAGAAGTAGATGAAAGAAGTAGAAGAAGAAGAAGAGAAAGAAGAAGAAGAAGAAGAGAAAGAAGAAGAAGAAGTAGAAGAGATGATGAAGAAGAAGAAGAAGAAGAAGAAGAAGAAGAAGAAGAAGAGAAGAAGTAGAAGAAGAAAGAAGAGAAGAAGTAGAAAGAAGAAGAAGAAGAAAAGAAGTAGAAGAAGAAGAAGAGAAAGAAGAAGAAAGAAGAAGATAGGAAAGAAGAAGAAGAAGAAGTAGAAGAAGAAGAAGAAGAAGAAGGAAGAGTAAGAAGAAAGAAGAAAAAGAAGAAGAAGAAGAAAGAAGGAAGAAGAAGAAGACGTAAGAAACGATGAAGAAGAAAAAGAGAGAGAAGAAGAAAGAGATGAAGAAGAAGAAGAAGGAAGTAAGAAGAAGAACGAAAGAAGAGAAGAAGAAGAAGAAGAGAAGAAGAAGAAGAAAGAAGGAAAGAAGAAGAAGAATAAGAGATTAGAAGAAGAAGGAAAGAAGAAGAAGAAGAAGGTAAGAAGAAAGAAGAAGAAAGAAAGAAGGAAAAAGAAGAAGAGAAGAAGAAGAAGAAGAAGAAGAGAAGAAGAAGAAGAGAAGAAGAATAAGATAGAAGAAGAAGAAGAAGAAGAAGAGAAGAAGAAAAAGAAGAAGAAGAAGAGAAGAAAAGTAGAAGAGAATGAGAAGAAGAAGAACGAGAGAAGAAGAAAGAAGAAGAAGAAGAAGAAGAAGAAGAAGAAGAAGGAAGAATGAACAGAAAAGAAAGAACAAGAACAGAAGAAAACAAGAGCAAGAAGAAACGAGGAAGAAGAAGAAATGGATGAAAATAGAAAGATGTAGACATAATAGAAACATAAGAACAAGACTTCGACTACTTAATTCGTAATATTGACTCTGAATGGTTAATAATACTCTAGATCAGCCTTAAAAACTGTTGATGATTGTGTCAGGAGCGGATGTAGAGTTGTGGGGCCGGGGGAGCAGCAACAAAAACTGGTGAGGGTGAACCTCACCCACCCCCTGAGCAAACAAGTTGTGGGGGCCCAGGGCAAACAGCTTGTGGGGAACCCTGTAGGCCCCTAGAGCAACGGTCTCTCAACCGAGGGGGGCTATGGGGCTTCGCCCCCTTGTTGGAATATTTAGATATAACAATGACATAAAATCAAGCCAAATATTCACGTGAATCTCTTAAATTAAAGAATTTATCCTCAGAACGACAAATATTGTAGTGAGCATTGATGCTGCCAGGGACCAGGAGCTGTTACTCGACCCTGACAATCACATATAGGTGAGTACACACACCAAGTGCCAGGAGCTGTGACTCGACCCTGACAATCACACATAGGTGATTACACACACCAAGTGCCAGGAGCTGTGACTCGACCCTGACAATCACATAAAGGTGAGTACACACACCAAGTGCCAGGAGCTGTGACTAGACCCTGACAATCACATACAGGTGAGTAGACACACCAAGTGCCAGGAGCTGTGACTCGACCCTGAAAATCACATATAGGTGAGTACACACACCAAGTGCCAGGAGCTGTGAATCGACACTGACAATCACATATAGGTGAGTACACACACCAAGTGCCAGGAGCTGTGACTCGACCCTGGCAATCACATATAGGTGAGTACACACACCAAGTGCCAGGAGCTGTGACTCGACCCTGACAATCACATATAGGTGAGTACACACACAAAGTGCCAGGAGCTGTGACTCGACCCTGAAAATCATATTTAGGTGAGTGCACACACCAAGTGCCAGGAGCTGTGACTCGACCCTGACAATCACATATAGGTGAGTAAACACACCAAGTACCAGGAGCTGTGACTCGACCCTGACAATCACATGTAGGTGAGTACACACACCAAGTGCCAGGAGCTGTGACTCGACCCTGACAATCACATATAGGTGATTACACACACCAAGTGCCAGGAGCTGTGACTCGATCCTGACAATCACACATATAGGTGAGTACACACACCAAGTGCCACGAGCTGTGACTCGACCCTGACAATCACATACAGGTGAGTACACACGCCAAGGGCCAGGAGCTGTGACACGACCCTGACAATCACATATAGGTGAGTGCACACACCAAGTGCCAGGAGCTGTGACTCGACCCTGACAATCACATATAGGTGAGTACACACACCAAGTAGCAGGAGCTGTGACTCGACCCTGACAATCACATATAGGTGACTACACACACCAAGTGCCAGGAGCTGTGACTCGACCCTGACAATCACATATAGGTGAGTACATACACAAAGTGCCAGGAGCTGTGACTCGACACTGACAATCACATATAGGTGATTACACGCACCAAGTGCCAGGAGCTGTGACTCGACCCTGACAATCACACATATAGGTAAGTACACACACCAAGTGCCACGAGCTGTGACTCGACCCTGACAATCACATACAGGTGAGTACACACACCTAGTGCCAGGAGCTGTGACACGACCCTGACAATCACATACAGGTGAGTGCACGCACCAAGTGCCACGAGCTGTGACTCGACCCTGACGATCACATATAGGTGAGTACACACACCAAGTGCCAGGAGCTGTGACTCGACCCTGACAATCACATATAGGTGAGTACACACACCAAGTGCCAGGAGCTGTGACTCGACCCTGACAATCACATATAGGTGAGTACACACACCAAGTGCCAGGAGCTGTGACTCGACCCTGACAATCACATATAGGTGAGTACATACACAAAGTGCCATGAGCTGTGACTCGACCCTGACAATCACATATAGGTGAGTACACACACCAAGTGCCAGGAGCTGTGACTCGACCCTGACAATCACATGTAGGTGAGTACACACACCAAGTGCCAGGAGCTGTGACTCGACTCTGACAATCACATATAGGTGAGTACACACACCAAGTGCCAGGAGCTGTGACTCGACCCTGACAATCACATATAGGTGAGTACACACACCAAGTGCCTGGAGCTGTGAGTCGACCTTGACAATCACATATAGGTGAGTGCACACACACAAGTGCCAGGAGCTGTGACTCGACCCTGACAATCACATATAGGTGAGTACACACACCAATTGCCAGGAGCTGTGACTCGACCCTGACAATCACATATAGGTGAGTGCACACACCAAGTGCCAGGAGCTGTGACTCGACCCTGACAATCACATATAGGTGAATACACGCACCAAGTGCCAGGAGCTGTGACTCGACCCTGACAATCACATGTAGGTGAGTACACACACCAAGTGCCAGGAGCTGTGACTCGACTCTGACAATCACATATAGGTGAGTACACACACCAAGTGCCAGGAGCTGTGACTCGACCCTGACAATCACATATAGGTGAGTACACACACCAAGTGCCTGGAGCTGTGAGTCGACCTTGACAATCACATATAGGTGAGTGCACGCACCAAGTGCCAGGAGCTGTGACTCGACCCTGACAATCACGTATAGGTGAGTATACACACCAAGTGTCAGGAGCTGTGACTCGACCCTGACAATCACATGTAGGTGAGTACACACACCAAGTGCCAGGAGCTGTGACTCGACTCTGACAATCACATGTAGGTGAGTGCACACACCAAGTGCCAGGAGCTGTGACTCGACCCTGACAATCACCTGTAGGTGAGTACACACACCAAGTGCCAGGTGCTGTGACTCGACCCTGACAATCACATATAGGTGAGTACACACACCAAGTGCCAGGAAATGTGACTCGACGCTGACAATCGCATGTAGGTGAGTACACACACCAAGTGCCAGGAGCTGTGACTCGACCCTGACAATCACATGTAGGTGAGTACACACACCAAGTGCCAGGAGCTGTGACTCGACCCTGACAATCACATATAGGTGAGTACACACACCAAGTGCCAGGAGCTGTGACTCGACCCTGACAATCACATATAGGTGAGTACACACACCAAGTGCCAGGAGATGTGACTCGACCCTGATAATCACATATAGGTGAGTACACACACCAAGTGCCAGGAGCTGTGACTCGACCCTGACAATCACATGTAGGTGAGTACACACACCAAGTGCCAGGAGCTGTGACTCGACCCTGACAATCACATATAGGTGAGTACACACACCAAGTACCAAGAGCTGTGACTCGACCCTGACAGTCACGTATAGGTGAGTACACACACCAAGTGCCAGGAGCTGTGACTCGACCCTGACAATCACATATAGGTGAGTACACACCAAGTGCCAGGAGCTGTGACTCGACCCTGACAATCACGTATAGGTGGTACACACACCAAGTGCCAGGAGCTGTGACTCGACCCTGACAATCACATATAGGTGAGTACACACACCAAGTGCCAGGAGCTGTGACTCGACCCTGACAATCACATGTAGGTGAGTACACACACCAAGTGCTAGGAGCTGTGACTCGACCCTGACAATCACATGTAGGTGAGTACACACACCAAGTGCCAGGAGCTGTGACTCGACCCTGACAATCACATTAGGTGAGTCACACACCAAGTGCTAGGAGCTGTGACTCGACCCTGACAATCACATGTAGGTGAGTACACACACCAAGTGCCAGGAGCTGTGACTCGACCCTGACAATCACATGTAGGTGAGTACACACACAAAGTGCCAGGAGCTGTGACTCTACCCTGACAATCACATATAGGTGAGTACACACACTAAGTGCCAGGAGCTGTGACTCGACCCTGACTATCACATATAGGTGAGTACACACACCAAGTGCCAGGAGCTGTGACTCGACCCTGACAATCACATGTAGGTGAGTACACACACCAAGTGCCAGGAGCTGTGACTCGACCCTGACAATCACATATAGGTGAGTACACTCACCAAGTCCCAGGAGCTGTGACTCGACCCTGACAATCACATATAGGTGAGTACACACACTAAGTGCCAGGAGTTGTGACTCGACCCTGACAATCACATATAGGTGAGTACACACACCAAGTGCCAGGAGCTGTGACTCGACCCTGACAATCACATATAGGTGAGTACACACACCAAGTGCCAGGAGCTGTGACTCGACCCTGACAATCACATGTAGGTGAGTACACACACACCAAGTGCCAGGAGCTGTGACTCGACCCTGACAATCACATGTAGGTGAATACACACACCAAGTGCGAGGAGCTGTGACTCGACCCTGACAATCACATGTAGTTGAGTACACACACCAAATGCCAGGAGCTGTGACTCGACCCTGACAATCACATGTAGGTGAGTACACACACCAAGTGCCAGGAGCTGTGAATCGACCCTGACAATCACATATAGGTGAGTACACACACAAAGTGCCAGGAGCTGTGACTCGACCCTGACAATCACATATAGGTGAGTACACACACTAAGTGCCAGAAGCTGTGACTCGACCCTGACAATCACATGTAGGTGAGTACACACACCAAGTGCCAGGAGCTGTGACTCGACCCTGACAATCACATAGTGTGAGTACACACACCAAGTGCCAGGAGCTGTGACTCGACCCTGACAATCACATGTAGGTGAGTACACACACCAAGTGCCAGGAGCTGTGAATCGACCCTGACAATCACATATAGGTGAGTACACACACAAAGTGCCAGGAGCTGTGACTCGACCCTGACAATCACATATAGGTGAGTACACACACTAAGTGCCAGAAGCTGTGACTCGACCCTGACAATCACATGTAGGTGAGTACACACACCAAGTGCCAGGAGCTGTGACTCGACCCTGACAATCACATATAGGTGAGTACACACACCAAGTGCCAGGAGCTGTGACTCGACCCTGACAATCACGTATAGGTGAGTACACACACCAAGTGCCAGGAGCTGTGACTCGACCCTGACAATCACATATAGGTGAGTACACACACCAAGTGCCAGGAGCTGTGACTCTACCCTGACAATCACGTATAGACGAACCAGCTCTTTGTTATTTTAAAGTATTGTTGTTGTTGTTTTTCATGGATTATGACGCAGGTTCACTGACAACACTAACTTACACAACGTCATTGATGCTGTAAACCCTCCAGTTAGTTTGCTGTATGTGCCAATTTAATCCAGAGTTCCTCTTTTTACACAAGAGGATACCAACGGTACCTCAGTGGCCTGGTGGCTAAAGTTCTCGCTTCACACATGGAGGGCCCTGGTTCGATTCCCGGCGGGGTGGAAACATTTCGACGTGTTTCCTTAGACTTGTTGTCATGTTGAATACAGAAATGATTCACGCTGTATAGAAGTTGATGGAAATTGATGCTGATGAAATTAAGAGGTAATGCGATGTAAACAATCCACCGTCATCTTAGGTGCAAGATAATCAGTCTCCTGCGTGCCCCACACTGTCATGACATACTACAGTATCAGGTATGAGAGGAAATGCAGAAAACCCCATTGAAAAGCAACGGTGCATTGGGCACAATAAGAGAACACTGCATCAACGTCCGTGGCCGCAGATTATTTAACATCTTACCAGAAGATATTAGAAACATTTCTGGGGTAAGTGACGAAGTATTTAAGACGAAATTTGACAAGTATCTTCACCAGGTGCCTGATCAACCAGGTTGTGATTGATATGTAAGTCAGCAGACCACGTGCTACAGCCTGGTTAACCAGGCAAGCACAAAGAAAACATAGTCTGCTCTCACAGCCGAGTAACTACATACTCTGTGTGTGATCCTAAGAACGGGATCAATTGTATTGAGAACCGGGGTAGAATTATATGCATATTATAAGGTAATCATGAGGAAGCGCTAAATCCACATGGGTTATATAGTGCCAGGAAAATGGCGTGGAAAATTTGAAGTTGTTTGAAACATACCCTGAGTTACGATACACCAGCGTTGGAAGTGTAAACCCGAGCAGGTGTTCTCAATTACCCGAGAACCTTAGAAGAAAATGAAATCTGTCATGCACTTAAGGTTCTCGTTAATGATACATAATTTAGGAGATGTATAATGGCGTAAGAATCTCAAGAGGTTTTTCAAGTTTATAACTATATTTGTCTTCCCAAGGGCGTTAATTTTCTGTTAAGTCAAAGTCCTATAATAGAGCATAATAATATGGCCGTATAATATAACACTGAGAGAGTTTTATAGTGATAAGAGAAGGTTTTAATCAGGTCCACCAGCGGGACACCAGCCATTATATCCTGGTAGTAAAAGATTCAATATATTCACTAGTCTGGCAGTAAAATTGATGTTTAGAAAGCGATTGAGGTGAAAATTTCGGCCTCTACGGGAGGTCCGCCATAGATATTGAGAGGTAAACCGTACCCGGCTTCATCCTCCGGTACCGATCTGAGGTACAGCATACCCGGTCTCGTTCACCAGTACCGTTCTGAGGTACACCGCACCCGGTTTCGTCTACCGGCACTGTTCGAAGGTAAAACGTACCCGGCTCTGTTGGCAGGTCCACCTGTACCGTTCAGAGGTACAACGAACCAGGAATCGTTGGCGGGTCAACCGGTACCGTTCAAAAGTACAACGTACCCGGCTTCATTTTAAGGTTGTAATTTCTTTTCAAAGTTACTGTGCAATGTTGCTTGTCTTAACGAATTGTTTATGTCATTATCTTGCGCAGCTGTTTCACAGGTTAGATGCTGGTCTACCTCAGCTGCCTGAGATGCTGGTCTACCTCAGCTTCCTGGGATGCTAGTCTACCTCAGCTGCCTGGGATGCTAGTCTACCTCAGCTGCCTGGGATGCTAGTCTACCTCAGCTGCCTGGGATGCTAGTTTACCTCAGCTGCCTGGGATGCTAGTCTACCTCAGCTGCCTGGGATGTTAGTCTACCTTAGGTGACTGGGATGCTAGTCTACCTCAGCTGCCTGGGATGCTAGTTTACCTCAGCTGCCTGGGATGCTAGTCTACCTCAGCTGCCTGGGATGCTAGTCTACCTCAGCTGCCTGGGATGCTAGTTTACCTCAGCTGCCTGGGATGCTGGTCTACCTCAGCTTCTTGGGATGCTAGTCTACCTCAACTGCCTGGGATGCTAGTCTACCTCAGCTGCCTGGGATGCTAGTCTACCTCAGCTGCCTAGGATGCTAGTCTACCTCAGCTGCCTCGGACACTGCTCTACCTCAGCAGACGTGGTAAAATTTATCTCACCAAATTATGGTAAGTAAACTTTGTGAGCAAAGTGTCTCTGTATCAATAATGAGGACACTGTTGCTGTCTCTGTCTAATTGCAGCCTCTGACGATAGACATCTACGACCTAAGACTTGTTCTACGACCACGTGACTGAAGGGAACAAGTAAGTATAAGTCTAATTACCCCTAGGGGGTGTTGTGTCAGTATTTCTTGAATAACTGAATACTGACGGGGGCCTTATACTCACTTGTGTGGGGATCAAATGTCCACACCTTACTGCCGACTATAGGATGAATTTGAACCCCTTGTGACACAAGAACTGCGCAGTCCCCTGCATAACAGTAAATTCTAAACCTACTTTGCTCTTATAGCATGAGCTATGGTGTTATATGCACCTCTCGACAGATATTGTTGACTTGATTGAAGAACAGGCGTCTCGGTGCAGTAGTCTATAAAGATTGTTGTCAATATACTCGGTATATGACACTGCTTTGTCTTTCAATTATTTTAAATTCACAATAATGTCACTACAGGAAGCTGCGCACACTTCTCTGTAATATACTGCGAATGTGGATTATCTTTTATATGCAAAAACGTGCGGATCAGTTTTCTTTGCTTGTTAACCAGGCGTTAATGGATCAGTGTTCTTCACTCGTTATCCCGGCGTTAATGTTTCCCCTTGCAGGGTTTAAAGCAATCTGACCCGAGGTGCCCTTCGCTGGCCTGGCCTGCCCTCATATGAAGGATTTGCTGATACCAGCGTTTTTTCCTTCTTTGCCAAACTGCAGCAATTTGCAACACAAATGCTTGATTTCTTCATATGTCTCGATCACTGAGAGTTCATTATTGTCCCACAAGTGAATAAGTACAGAGATTAATTACTCTCATTAAGTTACATTGGTTGCAACACTGTCTCTGGCAAAGACGACGTGATCATGACACACTTGTCATATGCTTCCAATTAAAGTGTTGTTGCAGAAATAAAACGTTACTGCCCTTTCTGAGAGGGTCGTCCATCAGGGCTGAAAGGGGCTGAAAAGAGCTAAAGGGACTGATACCCCTCCCTCTCCATGGAGAAAATTTCTCCACAGCTGCCTGGTATGCTAGTCAACATCATCTGCCTGAGATGCTAGTCTACCTCAGCTGCCTGGGATGCTAGTCTACCTCAGCTGCCTGGGATGCTAGTCTACCTCAGCTGCCTGGGATGCTAGTCTACCACAGTTGCCTGGGATGGTAGTCTACCTCAGCTGCCTGATGTACTGGTTTACCTCAGCTGCCTGAGACGCTGGTCTACCTCAGCTGCCTGAGATGCTGGTTTACCTCAGCTGCCTGAGATGCTGGTCTACCTCAGCTGCCTGAGATATTGGTCTACCTCAACTGCCTGAGATACTGGTCTACCTCAGTTATTTGAGATACTGGTCTGCCTCAGCTGCCTGAGATACTGGTCTACCTCAGCTGCCTGAGATGCTGGTCCACCTCAGTTGCCTGAGATGCTGGTTTACCTCAGTTGCATGAGATACTAGTCTGCCTCAGCTGCCTGAGATGCTGGTCTGCCTCAGCTGCCTGAGATGCTATTCTACCTCAGCTGCCTAAGATGTTGGTCTACGTCGGCTGACTGAGATGTTGGTTCAACCTCAGCTGCCTGAGATACTGGTTTACCTCAGCTGCCAGAGATGCTAGTCTACCTCAGCTGCCTGAGATGCTGTTCTGCCTCACCTGCCTTAGAAGCTGGTCTACCTCAGTTATTATTTCATGCGCTCTGAGCTGCGATATTGCAACCCACCAGGATTACAAACGCCACTTTGATCTCTTAAAGATCCCTACGCTTATTTCCTTAAAAACATATAAAGGTTATATCATATATTAGTATATAACAGTATAGCTAATCCTCTACTTTTGAAATTGTACAATTTGTTCATTAGCTACCTTTCTTAAAGTACATGTAACTGTAGTAAACTGCCCAAGAACTCCCACTTAATTGTCTGTCTAAATCTATAGTAGTCTTTCTTACTTCATAGGATCAATTCTATATGATGTATGCTGAGTTTCTTGACAGTAACTCAGATATATGATGTATGCTGAGTTACTTGACAGTAACTCAGATATATGATGTATGCTGAGTTTCTTGACAGTAACTCAGATATATGATGTATGGCTGAGTTTCTTGACA
>NC_069404.1:23423297-23465430 GCF_026875155.1 Cherax quadricarinatus
TGGAGGGCCCGGGGGGTTTGGGGAGACATGAAAAAGACATATAAAAAACTGCTGGAATAGAAAAGGTGGACAAAGACAGGATGTTCCAGGGATTGGGGCACAGAAAAAACAAAAGGGCCCCAATTGGAAGTTGAAGGGCACAAAGGGTTTTAAAAGATTTGGGGAAACTTTCTTCAGTCATAGAGTTTTAAGGCAGGGGAATACCTAGGAAAAAGACGTAGTTAGGCAGGAAACCCAAAAAGTTTTAAGACGAAGGGTTTTAAAAAAGCTCATGGGGCCGGGGGGGAGAGAGGGCCCCGTAGCAACCGGGGAAGGGCGGGGCCCCTGGCTAAGACTCGACCCCCGCCCAAAAAAAAATAGGTTGGGAAAAAAAGTGAACAAACCCCCTACATTTCCCTCCCCAAAACCCAACAAAAAAACTTTCATCATTTCCCACAACGAAAAAACACTACATCATCCTGCAAGCGAAAAACAAAAACAAACATCCTCAAGCAACACAAACACTACATTCATCCCACAAGCCCAAAAAACCCTACATCATCCCCCCAAACGAAAAAAAACACTACATCATTTCCCACATTCGAACAAAAAACTACATCATCCCCCCCCCCACCAAATTTAACAAACACTACCCATCCTCAAACGAAAAAAACACTACTTTATCCTACAAAACGAAACAAAAAAAAAACAATTTATCCTACAAGCGAACAAAAACCCAAAAACCCCTTTTTAAAAGCGAACCAAAACCCCTACATCATCACACAAGCGTAACAAACAGTACATTTCCTACAAGCGAACAAACACTACATCATCCTTCCAAACGAAAAAAAACCCCTACATCAAACCTACAAGCGAACAAACACTACATCATCCTTCAAGGAAAATAAAAAATAAAATTCACCCACAAAACGAAACAAACACTAATCATCCCACAAGCGAAAAAACATACATCATCCTACAAGCGAACAAAAAAACTACCTCATCCCACAAGCGAACAAACACTACATCAACCAAAAAGCCAAAAAAACACTTTCAAACATTTTCCTACAACGAAAAAAACAGAAAATTCCCCTTTCCCCAAGCGAAACCCAAAAGCACATCATCCTTTCAAGCGAACAAAATACATTTAACCTAAAAAGCGAAAAACACTACATCATCCCACAAAGGGGAAACCAAAAAACAAAATCTTCCCCCAAAAACGAAAAACCCCTACATCAACCCAAAAGCGAAAAAAACACTACATCATCCTACAAGCAAACAAAAAACTACAACATCCTATAAGCGAACAAACAGTACATTCATCCCATAAACGAACAAACACTACATCACCTTTCAAGCGAACAAACAAAAAACATCATCCTACAAGCGAACAAACACTACATCATTTCCCAAAAAAGCGAAAAAAACAGTTTAAAATTTATTCCCACAAGCGAACAAAAAAAGTACATCTCCAAAAAGCGAAAAAAACACTAAAATCATTTCCCACAAACGAACCCAAACCCCTAATCATCCCCGGGGAACAAACACTAATCATCCTACAACGAACAAACATACATCATCCTACAATTGAACAAAACACATCATCCTAAAGCGAACAAACACTACATCATCCACAAGCGAAAAAAAACACTGCATCATCCAAAGCGAACAAACATCACATCCCACAACGAACAAAAAACATCATCCAAAGCGAACAAAAACTACATCATTCCCCCCCAAATTGAAAAACACTACATCATCCCACAAAGCAACAAACACTACATCATCCTACAAGCGAACAAACATACATCATCCTACAAAACGAAAAACCTACTCATCCTCAAAAGAACAAACACTCATCATCCACAATTGAACAAACACACATCATCCCACAAGCGAACAAAATCCTCCTACAAGCGAACAACACTACATCATCCTACAAGCGAAAAACCTACTCTCCCCAAGCGAAACAAACATACATCACCTAAAAACGAACAAACCTCTCATCCTCAAGGAACAAACACTACATCATCCTACAACGAAAAAACACTACACCTACAAGCCCAACAAACTACATCTCCTACAAGCGAACAAACACTACATCACCTACAAGCAACAAACCTACATAAACCCCACAAGCGAACAAACACTACTCCTCAAGCGAACAAACCTCATCCCTACAAGTGAACAATCACTAATCATCCAAATTGAAAAACACACATCTCCCACAAGCGAACAAACAGTACATCATCCTACAAGCGAAAAACCTACATCACCCACAAGCGAAAAAACACTACATCACCCCTACAACAAAAAAACACAAATCACACAAGCGAACAAACACAAATTTCCCCACAACGAAAAACATACATCATCCTAAGCGAAAAACATACTCCTACAAGCGAACAAACACTCATCACCCTACAAGCAAACAAACCTACATCACCCTACAAGCGAAAAAAACCTGCACACCTACAAGCAACAAACACACATGTCCTAAAAGCGAACAAACACCATCATCCTAAAAGTAACAAACACTACTCACCCTAAAAGCGAACAAACACTACATCATCCTAAAAGTGAACAAACATACTCATCCTACAAGCAAAAAACACTACATCATCCTAAAAGCGAACAAACAAAAATCCTAAAAGTGAACAAACACTACATCATCCTACAAGCAACAACCTCATCACCCTACAAGTGAACAAACACAATATCCTACAAGCAAAGAAACAAAAAACATCATAACAAGTGAAAAAAAACCTACTCACCTACAAGCAAAAAAACACTACACCATCCTATAAGCGAACCTACATCACCCCTACAAGTGAACGAACATACATCTCCTACAAGCAAACAAACACTACATCATCCTCAAGTGAACAAACACTCATCATCCACAAGCGAAAAAAACATACATCATCCTAAAGCAAACAAACACTACATCATCCTAAAATTAAACAAAACCACTACATCATCCTACAAGCAAACAAACACTACATCTTCCTAAAAAAACAAACACTACACACCCTCAAGCGAACTTCCAACACTAATTTAGAAATATTTTTCAAATATAATTTCCTTTTTTAAAAGTCACAAACTTCTTCTACATAAAAATAAAATATACTGTCAACTATTAAACAAAAACTTAAAACAAGACTATATTCTTATTTACAGACCGCCAGCATTACTTGCACCCAAACCTCCCCCTAGTTAACACTTTGAAACATGAACACGCCTTAAAAACCCATCACCGTCAATTTATTCATTGAATTTTCACGAATCCCAATATAAACCCATACTGATACAAAAATTCTCTCTTACATCTGTATTAACTTATGTTGATAAAAATCACACACATGCTTTATTCATTTTGAGCATCATTTTGGGCACAAAATATTTATCAGCCCGCATGTCCTTCGCTTTTAAAACAACCCCCAATCCCGATAATACATTAAACAATTCCAAAAATTTTAATTATCCATAAAATACATCAGTATCCATCATGAGTGTGACCGTATACTATTCCATTCACACAGATTTGCTCATTTCCATGTCCCTTAAAAATCTTAACAACTTTTCCCTTTCAACCACCACAAAATTACTTAAAACCCTCCACAATACGTGCCCCTTTACACCAAACAAGAACTCCTCATACATTCCCAAATTCCGAGACGAGCCCGGGCAACCCCTGAAATTTCCCAACACATCCCCCCCCCCCCTCCGCCCAAAAAACCTCTGACATTCATACTTCGATTCCTTCAGGAAAGCCCTGCCATCTCTCTCTCTCTCCTCTGGTCTCTCTCTCTCTCTGTCTCTCTCTCTCATCTCTCTCTCTCTCTCCTCTCTCTCTCTCCCTCTCTCCCTCTCTCCCTCTCTCTACCCTTTCCTTCCCCCCTCACATTTCTCTCTCTCTCACCCTTGGCTTATCCCTCATGGGTGGCTCTAGAGGATGAAAAAACCAGAGCTCTGGTAGAATTAACCAGGGAGGAAAGACCTGGGAGTTAGAGCTCCAAAAAGGGAGGAAAGTGGGGAAGGAAGATAGTAGACTTGGTAAGAAAATGGAGGACGATAGCTGAGGAGTGCAGGAAGTGGGAAGTACAGTCTTAAGCAGCATAAGCTAGGGATACAGTGCTTAGAAAGAGAACTGCCCAAAGCCTGAAAACAGATTAGAGAGGACAAAATGACAATGCAGATTGGACATCAGGCGCAGACAAGGTGACGGTAAGCACAACGGTAGACATGCCGACACGAAGCCCTTATCAGACCCACATGTGGGCCAGGGAAAAACGAGGAGTACACAAAGATCAAATACATGGTTCGAAGACAATGAAGGTATGCCTATATGCAGAAATTCTAACAGCCAACTGCAGTAGCAAGGGACAGCTGGTTCATGCATAGAAGTTCCAGATATGACAGGGACTGCAGGCAAGAACAGTCAATGGAAGGAAATAAAATGCCTCAGAGGAAGCAGATGGAGACTCAGTGGGAGGAGAAAGGGCGAGGTCAGTTTTTTGCGTACGGGCTCCAAGAAGCCAAGGGGGACAACTTTGAAGAAAATAAAACAGGAGAGAAAAAAATGATTGAAGCATCATGAAAACAAAGGTGAGGGCGATATGACCAGGTGAACAAATTTTTTCAGAGAATTGGTGGTTTGCCGAGTGGAGAAGGATACGGCCTGTCAAGTAATTTTCAAGGAAGAATCAGTTCGAACCAGGATTCTGCAAGAGAAAACTAGAAAAAACTTGGGGAGGAACAAACAGGGTAAACCAGAGAGTATTATCTCGACTGCAACAGAACACAAGACGAAAGGACTACAGCTGAAAGAGAAGGGTAAAGAGACACAAGGAGGAACTAGAGGCAATGACGAAGATGAGCAGGACCCAGACACAGGAGGAAGGGGCAAACACACCCCACAGAATCTCCCACCAAAAGACTCCACCACGGACATTCCCCAACGCAACTGAGCAACCTAATACTACAACCCACTCACTGTTCCCTCTGCCACCAAACCCCATAATCACAAACCTCACCCAACAGTGTCCCTTATGGGCATTCCTGACCCCACCCCGAAACCCCATCATCACAAACCCCACCTACACCACAGCTTCCATATAGCCCCCACCAAGGCTCTCGCTCCCCAACCCCAATATTCCTTGGCATGACTCAACAAATGATAGAAAAGAAACTGAAAGTTTGGTACAAAAACGCGGATGGAATAACGAATAAACATGAGGAGTGGAACGAAAGAATCAGTGAAAAATCCCCAGACACATAGCATCACGAAACAAAACTCGCTGAGACAATAACAGACCGAATCTTCCCAATGGGATAATCAGATCCTGAGGAAAGATAGAAGGAGTAAGGGAGGAGTTTGCACTGCTTCATAAAACACCGATGGGGATTTGAGGAAATGGAAGGCATGGAACATGATTGGAGAAAGAGACGCTATAATGTAGGTACAATACAGTCCAGAGAAACAATAAAGTAGTCATTGGAGTGATGTAATAACCCACCACAGAACTGCATGAGGCCAAGAGATAGTATGAAGAAAACAACAGGTGATGGAGACACACTGGCTGAGTGGCAAGAAGAACTCACTCGAGCAGAGCAAAGTTACTGGTAATGGGCGATTTCAACACAGTGGAGATCGACTGGGAAAACCTGGAGCCACATGGGGGTCCCAAAACATGGAGAGCCAAGATGATGGATGTGTACAGAAAACCTCATGCATCAACATGTCAGGGACACAACCAGAGAGAAGGGGAGGATGGAGCCAGCAAGCCTGGATCTTGTGTCACCCTGAGCAATTCAGACATTGAGGAACATCACTTACGAGAGGGCCCCTTGAGCTAGCGATCATGTGGTTCTGAGTTTTGATTATATAGTAGAGTTACAAGTGGAGAGGTAACAGGAACTGAAGGGGTCAGGCCAAACTATAAAAGGGGGGACTACACAGGTATGAGAAACGTTCCTGCAGGAAGGTTCAGTGGGACAGAGAAATGGTAGGAAAATCATAAACGAGATGATGGAATATGTGGCAACAAAGTCAAGGAGGGCAGAGGAAAGTTTTGTTTCCCAAGGAAAAGAAATAATAGGAAGACCAAAACGAGTCCTTGTTTACTCCGAAGGTGTAGGGGAGGCAAAACTATGTGCAACAGAGAGAATGAAAAGGTAACAGGAGGCAATAGACCCAGAAAACAAGGAGATTAGTAGAAGAGGCCAGAAACGAGTATGCACAGATAAGGAGGGAGGGGCCACGACAGTAATGAAACGACATAGCATCGAAAGTCAAAATCTGACCCGAAACTGCTGTATAGCCACATTAGGAGGAAGAAACAGTCCCAAGGACCAGGTGATAAGGCTGAGGAAAGAAGTGGAGAACTCACAAGAAACGACAAGAGTATGTGAGGACTCAACCACGAGATTTAAGGAAGTATTTACAGTAGAACAGGAAGGACTCTGGGGGACGAGACCAGAATGGGGACACCACAATGAATACACCAACAAGTGTTGGACGACATACATACGATGAGGAGGAGGTGAATAAACTGCTAAGGGAACATCGATACCTCAAAGGCAATGGGACCGGACAACATCTCCCCGTGGGTCCTTAGAGAGGGAGCCAGATATGTTTGTGCGTGCCACTTACCACAATTCTTCAACACATCCCTGGAAACTGGCAACTTCCTGAGGTAGGAAGACGGCAAATGTAGTTCCATTTTAAAATAGAGACAGAAAAGGGGCACCAAACTATAGACCTGTGTCACTGACGTTATAGTATGCAAAATATGGGAGAAGATTATCAGGAGAGTGGTGGAGCAAACTTGGAACGGAACAAGAGTAATAAAATGCTAACCAGCACGATTCATGGAAGGAAATTCTGTGTCACAAACCTTCTGGAGTTTTATGTATAAAAAACAGAAGTTAAACACACGAGAGAGAGGGGTGGGTGAATTGCATCTTCTTGGACTTGCAAGAAGGCCTTTGACACAGTTCCTCACAGAGATTAGTGCAGAAGCTAGAGCATCAGGGGCGCATATAACAGGAAGGGCACTGCAATGGATCAGAGATACCTGACAGGGAGACAACAAACGAGTCATGGTCGTAATGATGTATCACAGTGCACCTGTGACGAGCGGGGTCCCCACAGGGGTCGGACCTAGGACCGTGCTATTTTTGGAATATGTGAACGACATGATGGAAAGGTTAGACTCAGAGATGTCCCTTGTTTGCATATGATGGTGAAGTTATGAGGAGAATTAAAATCTGATAGGACCAGCCAGGACTTCAAAGAGACCTGACAGACAGACACCTGGTCAGGCAAATGGCTTTCTCGAATTAATCCTGCCAAATGGAAAGTCATGAAGATGGGGAAGGGCACAGAAAGACCACAGACCAGTATAGGCTAGGTGGCCAAAGACTGCATAACCTCACTCAAAGGAGAAAGATCATGGGGTGAGTATAACACCGAGCATGCTCTTGAAGCTCACAATCAACCAGATAACTGCTGCAGCATATGGGCGCCTGCAAACCTGAGAACAGCATTCCCGATACCTTAGTAAGAATCGTTCAAAGACACTGTACACCGTGTAATGTCAGGCCCATACTGGAGTATGCAGCACCTGTTTTGGAACCCGCACTTGATAAAGCACGTCCAGAAACGAGAGAAATACAAAGGTTTGCGACTAGTTAGTTCCAGAGCTAAGGGGAATGTCCTATGGAAGAAAGATTAAAGGGAAATCGGCCTGACACACTGGAGGACAGGAGGGTCAGGGGAGACATAAAACGAAACATATAAAATACTGCTTGGAATAGAACAAGGTGGCCACAGACAGGATGTTCCAGGGAGGGGACACAGAAACAAGAGGCCACAATTTGGAAGTTGAAGACACAAATGAGTCAGAGAGATATTAGGAAGTATTTCTCAGTTCATATGAGTTGTAAGGCAGTGAAATAGCCTAAAAATGACGTAGTGGAGGCAGAACCATACAACATTTTTAAGACGAGGTTTGATAAAGCTCATAGCGGGAGAGAGAGGGCCCAGTAGCAACGGTGAAGAGGCGGGGCCAGGAGCTAAGACTCGACCCCTGCAACCACAAATAGGTGAGTACACACACGACACACCATCACACACACACACACAACACACACACAACACACACAACAGAACAAAATCAGAACGGACAGCAGCTGAGGGAGAGGACAAAAAAGCGAAAGGAGCTAGGAAAAGAGACAAGGAGGGGAACCAGCAAGGTCCAGTCAGAGCAGAACAGAACAGCAAGGCAAGCACACACTACAACTACACTCAAACCATACAACCTATCACAACCATCGCCAACACACACTACAATCCATACCCACTAGCCTCCCCATCCCACACCGAGCTATAGAATCCACGGTATGCCACCTGGTCTCCCAACCCTCACAGGCCCCCCAAACCACAGTGTTGGAAAGGAAACTGAAGGTATGGTATCACAAACGCTGATGGAATAACAAATAAATGAGGAGGAGTGGCTTGAAAGTGTCAAAGAAGATCACCGACATCATAGCTCTCAAGAAACCAAGCTTAAGGTAGATAACAGATGCAATCTATTCCAACGGGATACCCAAATCCTGAGGAAAGACAGATGGGAACCAGGGGGGGTGGAGGAGTGGCGTCTGATTCAAAAATCGCCTGGAATTTTGATGAGCTGGAGAGAGAGACAGCGAGAAGAAAGTGATTACATAGTGGGAAACACTTCACTCTGGATGTCCAAGGTGGTAATAGCAGTGATTGTATAACCCCCACAGAACAGTCAGATGCCAAGGCAAAGAGGTACACGACGACGAGAGCAATAGACGATGGTTGACACCACTGCTAGAGTGGCCAGAGAGCTCATGCATGCAGGCAAAGAGCACCTGCCATGGTGACTTTTAAACCACAAGGAAACGATGGGAGAACTTGGACCCACATGGTGGGGCCAAGATACATGGAGGGCTAAGATGATGGAGGTGGTACTGGAAAACTTCATGTGCCAACACGTAAGGGACACTACAAGAAGAGTAGGGAGAGGATGAACCAGCAAGCTGGACTTAGTATTCACCTTGATATGCAGATGATCGAGGACATCACATATGAAAGACCCCTTGGGGCTCAGTGACCATGTGGTTTTTAAGCTTCGAATACACAGTAGAAGCTACAAGTGGAGGAGAAGCAGAAGGCCAGGACGAATGAAAGCCAAAACTACTCAAGAAATGGACTCACAACAGGAATGAGGAACTACCTGAACGGGGTTTCAGTGGGACAGAGAACTGGCAGGGAAGCACAGTTAAAGAGATTGAAGGAATATGTAGCAACAAAATGCAAGAGAGGCTGAGGAGAGGTTTTGTACCACAAGGGTAACAGGATTAATGAAAAAGCCAGGATGACCCATGGTTTACCCAAAGGTGCAGGTATGAAAAAACCAAGTGTGCTAGGGAAATGGAAGAAATATAGAAGGCAAAGGACCCAGGAGAATAAGGAAATAGTCGTAAGCCAGAAACGAATATGCACAGATAAGAAGGAGCCCAAAGACAATATGAAAATGGACATAGCGCGAAAGCCCAAATCTGACCCGAAACTGTTGTACAGCCCACATCAGGAGGAAAACAACAGTCAAGGACCAAGGTAATCGGCTAAGGAAGGAAGGAGGGAGAGACAACAAGAAAATGACCGTGAAAAGTATGTGAAGAAACTCAACAAGAGATTCAAAGAAGTGTTCACAGAGGAGACACAGAAGGGACTCCAGAAAGACGGATAGGTGGGCACGACCACCAAGTTGCTGGACCAAGTGCACACACACCGAGGAAGAAGTGAAGAGGCTTCCTGAGTGTAGCTAGATACCTCAAAGGCAATGGGGCCAGATAACATTCTCCCCATGGGTATTAGAAGAGGGAGCAGAGGCGCTATGTGTACCCTCTAACAACAATATTCAATACATCCTATTTCGAAACAGGGAGATTGCCTGAGGCAATGGAAGACAGCAAATGTAGTCCCAATCTTTAAAAAAGGAGACAGACATGAAGCATTAAACTACAGACCAGTTCACTGACATGTATAGTTGCACAACATGGAGAAGATTATCAGGAGAGAGTGTGGAAACACTTAGAAAGGAATGATCTCATCAACACAGCCAACATGTTTCATCAGTTGACGGGAAAATCTGTGTCACAAACCTACTGGAGTTCTATGACATGGTGACAGCAGTAAGAACAAGAGAGAGAGGGGTGGGTGGAATTGCATTTTTCTTTGGACTGGCAAGAAGGCGTTTGAACACAGTTCACACCAGAGATTGGTGCAAAAACAGGGAGGACCAAACAGGGATAACAGGGAAGGCACTACAATGGATCAGGGAATACCTTGTCAGGAAGACAGCAGCGAGTCATGGTACGTGGCGAGGTGACAGAGAGTGGGGCACCTGTCGACCAGCGGGGTCCCCGCAGGGGTCAGTAGTCCCTAGGACCAGTGCTGGTTTCTTCTGGTCTTTTGTGAACGACAATGACGGAAGGAATAGACTCCGAGGTGTCACCCTGTTTGCAGAGACGTGAGTTGATGAGAAGAAATTCACACGATCGAAGACCAGCAGAACTACAAAGGGATCTGGACAGGCTGCAGACCTGGTCCAGCAATTGGCTACTGAGTTCAATCCCACCAAGTGCAAAGTCATGAAGATATGGGGAAGGGCAAGAATGGCCGCCAGACGGAGTACAGTCTAGGGGTCAGAGACTACAAACCTCACTCAAGGAAAAAGATCTTTGGGTGAGTATAACAACCAGGCACATCTCCTGAAGCGACATCAACCAACCAAAATAACTGCTGCACATATGGGCGCCTAGCAAACCTCAGAACAGCATTCACGACATCTTAATAAAGAATCACATTCAGGACCCCTGTTACACCGTGTATGTTAGGCCCATATTGGAGTATGCGGCAACACCAGTTTTGGAACCCACACCTAGCCAATCACGTGAAAAAACTAGAGAAAGTTGCAAAGGTTTGCAACAGACTAGTCCCAGAGCATAAGAGGTATGTCCAACGAGGAGAGGTTAAGAAGGAAATCAACCTGACGACACTGGAGGAGCAGGAGAGATTAGGGGGGACATGGATAACGACATCTACAAAATACGAGAGGAAATTGACAAGGAGGAAAAAGACAGGATGTTCCAAGAGATTGGACACGTAGCAAGGGGACACAGTTGGAAACTGAAGACGAGATGAATCACAGGGATGTTAGCAGAATTTCGTTTCAGCCACAGAGTAGTCATAAGTGGAAATAAAGTTTGGGAAGCTAATGCAGGAGGCAGGGATCCATACATAGCTTAAAGCAGAGGTTATGATAAAGCTCACGGCTCAGGGAAAGAGTGACCTATTAGCGATCAGTGAATAGAGCGGGGTCAGGAGCTCGGAACACGATCGACCCCCGCAACCTCAACAATGTGAGTACAACTAGGTGAGTTACACACACACACACACACGGCGGGGCGCAGTGAGGTCGACTCGACCCGCCCCGCAACCTCAACTAGGTGGTAAAACTAGGTAGTACAAACACACACACACACACTACGGGGCCAGGAGGTCGGACACGACCCCCCGTACGCACCTCAACGGTAGGTGAGTACAAACTAGGTGAGTACACACACATACACACCACACACAAACACACAACACACACGCCCACACACACAAATCACACACACACACACACACATACACAAACGCACACACATACACACATACACACACTCACACACACACTCAAACACCCACCACACACACACTCACACACACACACACACACACACACACACACACACACACACACACACACACACAGCACACACTCAGGCATAAGTATTTAGTGCCAAACATCCATCAATTGTGGTACATAAGTGCAAATTATTCCTTTAATTAACCTAATACCAAATTCCAGGTGTTAGATGCGATGTTTGCATCTCTTACCTGGTACAAAGTGCCCCGTGCAACTGTTTCATATGCAGTACCTTCGCAACCTGTGATATACACGTATTCCGTTAATTGTGAACCTAGCGCATATATGTGATAACTTATGCTGCTGTTGATATAGGGTGATAACTTAAGCAGCTGTAATATATGTGATAACTTATGCAGCTGTGATATATGTGATAACTTATGCAGCTGTGGCATATGTGATAACTTAGGCAGCTGTGGCATATGTGATAACTTAGGCAGCTGTGATATACATGATAACGCAGGCAGCTATTATATACGTGATTTCCTGTACAGAGCAGTGATATATTTGTAGAGTAGCAGTGACAGTGATGTGCATACGGAGGGTCGAGCCTCTTCACATCTCGTGCTGAATGACCCCCCAGGGTTTAGCACTTTCGCAAGCATAAAAATGTACAATATAGTGTACAATATCAAGTGCCTTCTTAGTCACCTTATTATAGAACTCAAGGCAATTTGCATGACTGGATTGTTTTCTCTCTGATCTCTGTGTTTAAGGTAATCTACGTATTTTTTTAAGTTTCCATTGCTGGTATCGTCTTCTTTTTCTGTGTCGTGGCCACCCACAAGCCTGGTGTCAGGTATCCACAGCCTGGGTGTCCAGCTACCCACAGCCTGGTGTCATTCACCCACAAGCCTGTGTCAGTCAACCCACAGCCTGGAATCAGCCACCTGTATCTGGTGTCAGACACAGTCTGGTGTCAGATACCACAGCCTGGTGTCAGCCACCCACAGCCTGGTGTCAGTCACCCACAGGCCTGGTGTCAGTCCACCCATACTCTGGTGTCAGATATCCACAGCCTGGTATTAGCCACCCACAGCCCTGGTGTCCAGCCACTCCACAGCCTGGTGTCAGATATTCCACAGCCTGGTGTTTTAGACACCCACACCCTGGTGTTAGCTAACCACAGGCCTGTGTCAGCCACCCACAGCCTGGCGTTAGACAACCCAGCCTGTGCAGCCACCCACAACCCTGGTTGTCAGACCACCCACGACCCTGGTTCAACACCACAGCCTGTTCAGATATCCACAGCCTGGTGTTAATACGACCCACGCCTGGTGTCAGATATCTACAGCCTGGTATTAGCCACCCACAACCTGGTGTCAGCCACCCACAGCCTGGTGTTAGCCACCCCACAACCTGGTGTCAACACCCACAGCCTGGTGTCAGCCACCCATAACCCTGTGTCTAGCCAACCACAACAAACACTGATGTCCAGCCACCCACAACCTGGTGGCAGACAACCCACAGCCTGGTGTCAGATATCCACAGCCTGCGTTAAGACAAACCCACAGCCTGTGTCAGCCACCCACAGCTGGTGTCAGACAACCCGACACCCTGGTGTCAGACACTCACACCCTGGGTGTCAGACACCCACAGCCTGGGTCAGATATCAACAGTCCTGGTTGTTATACACCACAGCCTGGTGGCAGATATCCACAACTGGTGTTAGCCACCCACAACCTGGTGTCAGCCACCCACACCTGGTGTTAGCCACCCACAACCTGGTGTCAGACACCCACAGCCTGGTGTCAGCCACCCATACCCTGGTGTCAGCCACCCACAACCTGGTGTCAGCCACCCATAGCCTGGTGTCAGACACCACATAACCTGGTGTCAAGACACCCACAACCTGGTGTCCAACCACCACAACCTGGTGTCAGACACCCAAAACCTGGTGTCAGACACCCACAACTTGGTGTCAGACACCCACAACCTGGTGTCAGACACCTACAGCCTGGTGTCAGATATCGACAGCCTGATGTCAGCCAGCCACAGCCTGGTGTCAACCCCACGCACCCTGGTATCAGCCACCCACAGCGTGGTGTCAGCCACCCACAGCCTGGTATCAGCGACCCACAACCTGGTGTCAGACACCCACAGCCTGGTTTCAAATATCCACAGCCTAGTGTCAGCCAGCTACAGCCTGGTGACAGCCCCACATAGCCTGGTATCAGCCACCCACAGCCTGGCGTTAGACATTCACACAGCCTGTGTCAGCCACCCCACAAGCCTGGTGTCAGCCACGCACAGCCTAGTGTCGACACACATAGCCTGTTGTGGGTGACTGACCATTAAATAAGTCTAGAAGAACTTTAGACCAGTAAAATAGAACATTAACTATTCTAGTAAAATATTAAATCAGTTTAATAGGACACTCAACAATCCTATTATAACATTAAACCAATCTAATTTAACATTAAACCTGTGTAATTGAAATTGAACTAGCCTAATTGAACATTAAACCAATCTAATTTAACATTAAACCTGTGTAATTGAAATTGAACTAGCCTAATTGAACATTAAACCAATCAATTTAACATTACACCTGTGTAATGTGAAAATTGAACTAGCTAATTGAAATTAAAACCAATCTAATTTAAAACATTGAAACCTGTGTAATTGAAATTGAACTAGCCTAATTGAACATTAAATCAATCTAATAGAACATTAAGCCATTCTCATGATAAAACATTAAACCAGTCTCATTAAAAACATTAAACGAGTCTAATAGAACTTTAAACGAGTCTAATGGATCATTAAACCAGTCTCATTAAAAACATTAAAACAAGTCCATAAAACTTTAAGACGACTAATAGATCATTAAAAAACAGTCTAATAGAACATCAAACCGGTTTAATGGAATACTAAACCAGTCTAATGGAATCAAGAATCGTATAGACACGATTGCAAACAAAACCATACCCCCGGCCGTGATTGAACCCGCGGTCATAAGTCTCAAACTTCCAGCCCGTCGCGTTAGCCACTAGACCAGCTAGCCACAATAAGATTCATCCAACTAGGTAATATTCTACACTAGCTAGCTGGTCTAGTGGCTATCGCACGGGCTGAGTTTGAAGACTCTAAGACCGCGGGTCTATCTCCGGCCGTGGTATGGTATGTTTCAATCGTGTCATTTACGGATTTCTTGAGTCATGTTTGACGGCAGTGAGGGACTTGAGCTAGAGTATCGTCACGCCCACGCTAGCTGGAGATTCGTCTGTAAAAACTTTGCATTGTGGTCACACGTGGTGCCTATGCTAACCTTCCTATGGTGTAGAAATATACCTAGTTGGGATGAATCTTATTGTGGGCTAGATGGTCTAGTGGCTAACGCGACGTCTGGAGTTTGAGACTCTATGACGCGTTCAATCCCGGCCGGGGGTATGGTCAGTCTAATGGAACATTAAACCAGTCTAACAGAACATAGAAACCGGTCTTATAGAACAATTAAACCAAAGTCTGATTGAACATTAAAAAACCAGTCTAATAGTACATTAAACATCTAAAAGAACATTAAACCGTCTAACAGAACATTAAACCAGTCTAATAGAACATAAACAATCTAATAGAAACATTAAACCAGTCTAAAAGAACATTAAACCAGTCTAACAGAACAGTTAAACCAGTCTAACAGAACATTATACCAGTCTAATAGAACATTAAACCAGTCTAATAGAACTTAATACACCATCTAACAGAACATTAAACCAGTCTAACAGAAAATTAAACCAGTCTAATAGAACATTAAACCAGGGTCCTAAAGAATATAAATCCACTCTCTTCATCGGAAGATTAATAAACCATTCTCTTGATAGAAGCAAAGTTTAGGTTGGTGATGATACAAATTAATCTTAATGTTAAGGAGACACTATCATAAGTTTTTTGGACTGCATAACGTGTATTATCTGGGCAACAATAATGTTCCTCGATACCTTGGCAGATTAACATCTTTTAATATACCCATGCCCCAAGTTACCCACGCCTGATAATTAATCATGCATATCTGATTAATAATAATAATATCTCACCTGATGGTTCCTTCACGTGTGAGACTGGGTGGATGCAGGTGAGACTGCGTGGACTGTGCAGTGAGACCTTGTTGGAACTGCAGGTGAGACTGGGAGACTGGCAATTGAGACTGGGTGGACTGCAGGTGGACTGGGTGGACTGCAGGTGAGACTGGGTGGACTTGCAGGTGAGAATTGGTGTACTGCAGGTGAGACTGGGTGGACTGCAATTGAGACTGGTGGACTGGCAGGTGAGACTGGGTGGACTGCAGGTGAGACTGGGTGGACTGCAGGTGAGACTGGTGGACTGCAGGTGAGACTGGTGGACTGCAGGTGAGACTGGGTGGACTGCAGTGAGACCTGGGTGGACTGCCAGTGAGGACCTGGAGTGGACTGCAGGTGAGACTGGGTGGAACTGCAGGGTGAGACGTGGGTGGACATAGCAGGTGAGACTGGGTGGACTGCAGGTGAGACCTTGGTGGACTTGCAGGTGAGACTGGGTGGACTGCAGGTGAGACTTGGGTGGACGGCAGGTGAAGACTGGGTAGACTGCAGGTGAGACTGGGTGGACTGCAGGTGGAGACTGGGTGGACGCAGGTAGACTTGGTGGACTGCAGGCGAGACTGGGGGACTGCAGGTTGAGACTGGGTGGACTGCAAGTGAGACAGGGGGACTGCAGGCGAGACTGGGTGACTGTGCAGGTGAGACTGGTGGACGGCAGGTGAGACTGGCGTGACTGCAGTGAGACTGGCCTGGAACTGCAGGTGAGACTACTGGTGGACTGCAGGTGAGACTGGCTGAACCTGCAGGTGAGATGGGTGGACTGCAGGGGGTGAGACCTGGCTTACTGCAGGTGAGACTGGTGTGGACTGCAGGTGAGACTTGGCTGGGACTGCAGGTGATACTGGGTGGATGCGTGAGACTGGGTGGACAGAGGTGAGACTGGTGGCTGCAGGTGAGACTGGCGACGCAAATAAAAAGGGGTTGAGACTGGTTGGACTGCAGGTGAGACTGGCTGGACTGCAGGTGAGACTTGGGTGACAGCAGTGAGACTGGCTGACTGCGAGGTGAGACTGGCTGGACGAGCAGGTGAGATGCTGGACTGCAGGTGAGACTGGGTGGACTGCAGGTGAGACTGGTGAACTGCATGTGAGACTGGGTGGACTGCAGTGAAGACTGGCTGAACTGCAGGTGAGACTGGTGGACTGCAGGTGAGACTGGCTGGACTGCAGGTGAGACTGGCTGGACTGCAGGTGAGACTGGCTGACTGCAGGTGAGACTGGCTTGGACTTGCAGGTGAGACTGGCTGGACAGCAGGGAGACTGGCTGGACTGCAGGTAAGACTGGGTGGACTGCAGGTGAGACTGGGTGGAACTGGCAGGTGAGACTGGGTGGACTGCAGGTGAGACTGGGTGGACTGCAGGTGAAACTGGGGGTGGACTGCAGGTGAGACTGGTGGGACTGCAGGTGAGACTGGTTGGACCTGCAGGTGAACTGGTTGTGGACTGCAGAGAACTGGCTGACTGCAGGTGACACTGGGTGACTGCAGGTGAGACTGGGTTGGACCTGCAGGTGGAGACTGGGTGGGACTGCAGGTGAGACTGGGTGGTACTGCAGGTGAAGACCAGAGTGGACCGCAGGTTAGACCTGGTGGACTGCAGTGAGACTGGGTGGACTGCAGGTGAGACCTGTAGCTGCAGGTGAGACCCCCCCCCCTGGGTGGACTGCAGGTGAGACTGGGTGGACTGCAGGTGAAGACCTGGCTGGACTGCAGGTGAGACTTGGTGGACTGGCAGGTGTAACTGGCTGGACTGCATGAGACTGTGCGGACTGCAGGTGAGACTTGGTGACTGCAGGTGAGAAACGCTGTTACTGCAGGTGAGACTGGTGGACTGAAGGTGAGACTGGCTGGACTGCAGTGAGACTTGTGGACTGCAGGTGAGAACTGCTGGACTGGAGGTGAGACTGGGTGGACTGCAGGGAGACTGGGTGGAACAGCAAGGGAGACTGGGTGGACTGCAGGTGGACTTGGTGGGCTGCAGGTGAGACTGGGTGGATCTGCAGTGAGACTGGGTGGACTGCAGGGAGACTGGGTGGACTGCGGTGAGACTGGCTGGACTGCAGGTTGAGACTGGCTGGACTGCAGGTGAGACTTGGATGACTGCAGGTGAGACTGGGTGGAACTGCAGGGAGACTGGTGGACCTGCAGTGAGACTTGGTGGGACTGCAGGTGAGACGGCTGGGACACAGTGAGACTGGGTGCACTGCAGGTGAGAACGGGCTGGAACTGCAGGTGAGACTTGGTGGACTGCAGTAGACTGGCAGGACTGGAGGTGAGACTGGGTGGACTGCAGGTGAGACCTGGGTGGACTGCAGGGTGAGACCTGGGTGGACTGCAGGTGGGACTTGGTGGACTGCAGGTGAGACTGGGTGGCTGCAGGGAGACTGGGTGGACTGCAGTGAGACTGGGTGGACTGCATGAGACGGCTGGACCTGCAGGTTGAGAGACTGGGTGGACTGCAGGTGAGACTGGGTGGACTGCAGGTGAACAGGCTGGACTGCAGGTGAGACTGGCCGTGGACTGCAGGTGAGCTTGGTGGACTGCAGGGAACTGGATGGACTGCAGGTGAGACTGGGTGGACTGCAGGTGAGACTGGGTGGACTGCAGGTGAAACTAGTTGGACTAGGCAAGGTGAGACTGGTGGACTGAAGGTGAGACTAAGGTGGATACAAGGTGAGACTTTGGTGTACTGCAGGTGAGACTGGCTGGACTCAGGTGAGACTTGGGGACTGTGCAGTGAGACTGGGTAGACATGCAGGCAGACTGGGTGGACCGCAGGTGAGACTGGATGGACTGCAAGGTGAGACAGGGTGGAACTGCAGGCCGAGACTGGGTGGACTGCAGGTGAGACTGGTTGGACTGCAGTGAGACTGATGGACTGCAGGTGAGAACTGGGTGGAATGCATGTGAGGACTGGGTGGGACTGCAGTGGGGGAGGACTGGGTGGACTGCAGGTGAGACTGGGTTACTGCAGTGAGACTTGATGGAGCTGCAGGTGAGACGGGTGGACTGCAGGCGAGACTGGGTGGAACTGCAGGTGAGACTGGGTGGATCTGCAGTGAACTGGGGATAGACTGCCAGGTGAGACTGGTGACTGCAGGTGGACTGTGGACTGCAGGTGAAGACTGGGTGGACTGCCAGGTGAGACTGGGTGGACTGCAGGTGAGACTGGGTGGACTGCAGGTGAGACTGGTGGGACTGCAGGTGAGACTGGGTGGACTGCAGGAGAGACTGTTGCACTGCAGTGAGACTGGGTGAGAACTGCAGTTGAGACTGGGTGGAACTGCAGTGAGACAGGTGGACAGCAGGTGAGACTGGGTGGACTGCAGGTGAGACAGGCTGGACTGCAGGTGAGACAGGGTGGACTGCAGGTGAGACTGGTGTACTGGCAGGTGAGAACTGGGTGTACTGCAGGTGGAGACTTGGTGGACTGCTGGTGAGACTGGCTGGACTCAGTGTGAGACTGGGTTGGACTGACGGTGAGACTGGCTGGAACTGCAGGTGAGACCTTGGTGGACTGCAGGTGAGACTGGCTGGACTGGAGGAGACTGGGTGGATGCAGGTGAGACTGGTGGACTGCAGGTGAGACCTGGGTGGACTGCAGTGAGACTTGGTGGGCTGCAGGTTGCGACTGGGTGGACTGCAGGTGAACTGGGTGGACTGCCGGTGAGACTGGGTGGACTGCAGGTGAGACTGCTGGACTGCAGGTGAGAACTGCTGACTGCAGGTGAAGAATTGGTGGACTGCAGGTGAGACTGGGTGGACTGCAATTGAGACTTGGGTGTACTGCAGGTGGAGACTGGGTGGACTGCAGTGAGACTGGGTGGAACTGCAAGGTGAGACTGGGTGGACTGCAGGTGAGACTTGGTGGCTGCAGGTGAGACTGGGTGGACTGCAGGTGAGACTGGGTCGACTGCAGGTGAGACTGGGTGGACTGCAGGTGAGACCGGGTGGACTGGTGCAGGTGAAGACTGGGTGGACTGCAGGTGAGACTGGTGGACTGCAGGTGAGACTTGGTGGACTGCAGTGAGACTGGTGGAGCTGCAGATGAGACAGGGTGACTGAGGTGAGACTGGGTAGCTGCAGTGAGAACTGGGTGGACTGCAGGTGAGACTGGTTGGACTGCGTGAGACTTGTGGACTGCAAGGCGAGACTGGGTGGAACTGCAGGTGAGACTGGGTGGACCTGCAGTGAGACTGGGTGGACTGCAGAGGCGAGACTGGGTGGACTGCAGGTGAGACCGGGTGGACTGCAGGTGAGACTGGCTGGATCTGCATGCCATCTCTCTCTCTCTCCTCTGGTCTCTCTCTCTCTCTGTCTCTCTCTCTCATCTCTCTCTCTCTCTCCTCTCTCTCTCTCCCTCTCTCCCTCTCTCCCTCTCTCTACCCTTTCCTTCCCCCCTCACATTTCTCTCTCTCTCACCCTTGGCTTATCCCTCATGGGTGGCTCTAGAGGATGAAAAAACCAGAGCTCTGGTAGAATTAACCAGGGAGGAAAGACCTGGGAGTTAGAGCTCCAAAAAGGGAGGAAAGTGGGGAAGGAAGATAGTAGACTTGGTAAGAAAATGGAGGACGATAGCTGAGGAGTGCAGGAAGTGGGAAGTACAGTCTTAAGCAGCATAAGCTAGGGATACAGTGCTTAGAAAGAGAACTGCCCAAAGCCTGAAAACAGATTAGAGAGGACAAAATGACAATGCAGATTGGACATCAGGCGCAGACAAGGTGACGGTAAGCACAACGGTAGACATGCCGACACGAAGCCCTTATCAGACCCACATGTGGGCCAGGGAAAAACGAGGAGTACACAAAGATCAAATACATGGTTCGAAGACAATGAAGGTATGCCTATATGCAGAAATTCTAACAGCCAACTGCAGTAGCAAGGGACAGCTGGTTCATGCATAGAAGTTCCAGATATGACAGGGACTGCAGGCAAGAACAGTCAATGGAAGGAAATAAAATGCCTCAGAGGAAGCAGATGGAGACTCAGTGGGAGGAGAAAGGGCGAGGTCAGTTTTTTGCGTACGGGCTCCAAGAAGCCAAGGGGGACAACTTTGAAGAAAATAAAACAGGAGAGAAAAAAATGATTGAAGCATCATGAAAACAAAGGTGAGGGCGATATGACCAGGTGAACAAATTTTTTCAGAGAATTGGTGGTTTGCCGAGTGGAGAAGGATACGGCCTGTCAAGTAATTTTCAAGGAAGAATCAGTTCGAACCAGGATTCTGCAAGAGAAAACTAGAAAAAACTTGGGGAGGAACAAACAGGGTAAACCAGAGAGTATTATCTCGACTGCAACAGAACACAAGACGAAAGGACTACAGCTGAAAGAGAAGGGTAAAGAGACACAAGGAGGAACTAGAGGCAATGACGAAGATGAGCAGGACCCAGACACAGGAGGAAGGGGCAAACACACCCCACAGAATCTCCCACCAAAAGACTCCACCACGGACATTCCCCAACGCAACTGAGCAACCTAATACTACAACCCACTCACTGTTCCCTCTGCCACCAAACCCCATAATCACAAACCTCACCCAACAGTGTCCCTTATGGGCATTCCTGACCCCACCCCGAAACCCCATCATCACAAACCCCACCTACACCACAGCTTCCATATAGCCCCCACCAAGGCTCTCGCTCCCCAACCCCAATATTCCTTGGCATGACTCAACAAATGATAGAAAAGAAACTGAAAGTTTGGTACAAAAACGCGGATGGAATAACGAATAAACATGAGGAGTGGAACGAAAGAATCAGTGAAAAATCCCCAGACACATAGCATCACGAAACAAAACTCGCTGAGACAATAACAGACCGAATCTTCCCAATGGGATAATCAGATCCTGAGGAAAGATAGAAGGAGTAAGGGAGGAGTTTGCACTGCTTCATAAAACACCGATGGGGATTTGAGGAAATGGAAGGCATGGAACATGATTGGAGAAAGAGACGCTATAATGTAGGTACAATACAGTCCAGAGAAACAATAAAGTAGTCATTGGAGTGATGTAATAACCCACCACAGAACTGCATGAGGCCAAGAGATAGTATGAAGAAAACAACAGGTGATGGAGACACACTGGCTGAGTGGCAAGAAGAACTCACTCGAGCAGAGCAAAGTTACTGGTAATGGGCGATTTCAACACAGTGGAGATCGACTGGGAAAACCTGGAGCCACATGGGGGTCCCAAAACATGGAGAGCCAAGATGATGGATGTGTACAGAAAACCTCATGCATCAACATGTCAGGGACACAACCAGAGAGAAGGGGAGGATGGAGCCAGCAAGCCTGGATCTTGTGTCACCCTGAGCAATTCAGACATTGAGGAACATCACTTACGAGAGGGCCCCTTGAGCTAGCGATCATGTGGTTCTGAGTTTTGATTATATAGTAGAGTTACAAGTGGAGAGGTAACAGGAACTGAAGGGGTCAGGCCAAACTATAAAAGGGGGGACTACACAGGTATGAGAAACGTTCCTGCAGGAAGGTTCAGTGGGACAGAGAAATGGTAGGAAAATCATAAACGAGATGATGGAATATGTGGCAACAAAGTCAAGGAGGGCAGAGGAAAGTTTTGTTTCCCAAGGAAAAGAAATAATAGGAAGACCAAAACGAGTCCTTGTTTACTCCGAAGGTGTAGGGGAGGCAAAACTATGTGCAACAGAGAGAATGAAAAGGTAACAGGAGGCAATAGACCCAGAAAACAAGGAGATTAGTAGAAGAGGCCAGAAACGAGTATGCACAGATAAGGAGGGAGGGGCCACGACAGTAATGAAACGACATAGCATCGAAAGTCAAAATCTGACCCGAAACTGCTGTATAGCCACATTAGGAGGAAGAAACAGTCCCAAGGACCAGGTGATAAGGCTGAGGAAAGAAGTGGAGAACTCACAAGAAACGACAAGAGTATGTGAGGACTCAACCACGAGATTTAAGGAAGTATTTACAGTAGAACAGGAAGGACTCTGGGGGACGAGACCAGAATGGGGACACCACAATGAATACACCAACAAGTGTTGGACGACATACATACGATGAGGAGGAGGTGAATAAACTGCTAAGGGAACATCGATACCTCAAAGGCAATGGGACCGGACAACATCTCCCCGTGGGTCCTTAGAGAGGGAGCCAGATATGTTTGTGCGTGCCACTTACCACAATTCTTCAACACATCCCTGGAAACTGGCAACTTCCTGAGGTAGGAAGACGGCAAATGTAGTTCCATTTTAAAATAGAGACAGAAAAGGGGCACCAAACTATAGACCTGTGTCACTGACGTTATAGTATGCAAAATATGGGAGAAGATTATCAGGAGAGTGGTGGAGCAAACTTGGAACGGAACAAGAGTAATAAAATGCTAACCAGCACGATTCATGGAAGGAAATTCTGTGTCACAAACCTTCTGGAGTTTTATGTATAAAAAACAGAAGTTAAACACACGAGAGAGAGGGGTGGGTGAATTGCATCTTCTTGGACTTGCAAGAAGGCCTTTGACACAGTTCCTCACAGAGATTAGTGCAGAAGCTAGAGCATCAGGGGCGCATATAACAGGAAGGGCACTGCAATGGATCAGAGATACCTGACAGGGAGACAACAAACGAGTCATGGTCGTAATGATGTATCACAGTGCACCTGTGACGAGCGGGGTCCCCACAGGGGTCGGACCTAGGACCGTGCTATTTTTGGAATATGTGAACGACATGATGGAAAGGTTAGACTCAGAGATGTCCCTTGTTTGCATATGATGGTGAAGTTATGAGGAGAATTAAAATCTGATAGGACCAGCCAGGACTTCAAAGAGACCTGACAGACAGACACCTGGTCAGGCAAATGGCTTTCTCGAATTAATCCTGCCAAATGGAAAGTCATGAAGATGGGGAAGGGCACAGAAAGACCACAGACCAGTATAGGCTAGGTGGCCAAAGACTGCATAACCTCACTCAAAGGAGAAAGATCATGGGGTGAGTATAACACCGAGCATGCTCTTGAAGCTCACAATCAACCAGATAACTGCTGCAGCATATGGGCGCCTGCAAACCTGAGAACAGCATTCCCGATACCTTAGTAAGAATCGTTCAAAGACACTGTACACCGTGTAATGTCAGGCCCATACTGGAGTATGCAGCACCTGTTTTGGAACCCGCACTTGATAAAGCACGTCCAGAAACGAGAGAAATACAAAGGTTTGCGACTAGTTAGTTCCAGAGCTAAGGGGAATGTCCTATGGAAGAAAGATTAAAGGGAAATCGGCCTGACACACTGGAGGACAGGAGGGTCAGGGGAGACATAAAACGAAACATATAAAATACTGCTTGGAATAGAACAAGGTGGCCACAGACAGGATGTTCCAGGGAGGGGACACAGAAACAAGAGGCCACAATTTGGAAGTTGAAGACACAAATGAGTCAGAGAGATATTAGGAAGTATTTCTCAGTTCATATGAGTTGTAAGGCAGTGAAATAGCCTAAAAATGACGTAGTGGAGGCAGAACCATACAACATTTTTAAGACGAGGTTTGATAAAGCTCATAGCGGGAGAGAGAGGGCCCAGTAGCAACGGTGAAGAGGCGGGGCCAGGAGCTAAGACTCGACCCCTGCAACCACAAATAGGTGAGTACACACACGACACACCATCACACACACACACACAACACACACACAACACACACAACAGAACAAAATCAGAACGGACAGCAGCTGAGGGAGAGGACAAAAAAGCGAAAGGAGCTAGGAAAAGAGACAAGGAGGGGAACCAGCAAGGTCCAGTCAGAGCAGAACAGAACAGCAAGGCAAGCACACACTACAACTACACTCAAACCATACAACCTATCACAACCATCGCCAACACACACTACAATCCATACCCACTAGCCTCCCCATCCCACACCGAGCTATAGAATCCACGGTATGCCACCTGGTCTCCCAACCCTCACAGGCCCCCCAAACCACAGTGTTGGAAAGGAAACTGAAGGTATGGTATCACAAACGCTGATGGAATAACAAATAAATGAGGAGGAGTGGCTTGAAAGTGTCAAAGAAGATCACCGACATCATAGCTCTCAAGAAACCAAGCTTAAGGTAGATAACAGATGCAATCTATTCCAACGGGATACCCAAATCCTGAGGAAAGACAGATGGGAACCAGGGGGGGTGGAGGAGTGGCGTCTGATTCAAAAATCGCCTGGAATTTTGATGAGCTGGAGAGAGAGACAGCGAGAAGAAAGTGATTACATAGTGGGAAACACTTCACTCTGGATGTCCAAGGTGGTAATAGCAGTGATTGTATAACCCCCACAGAACAGTCAGATGCCAAGGCAAAGAGGTACACGACGACGAGAGCAATAGACGATGGTTGACACCACTGCTAGAGTGGCCAGAGAGCTCATGCATGCAGGCAAAGAGCACCTGCCATGGTGACTTTTAAACCACAAGGAAACGATGGGAGAACTTGGACCCACATGGTGGGGCCAAGATACATGGAGGGCTAAGATGATGGAGGTGGTACTGGAAAACTTCATGTGCCAACACGTAAGGGACACTACAAGAAGAGTAGGGAGAGGATGAACCAGCAAGCTGGACTTAGTATTCACCTTGATATGCAGATGATCGAGGACATCACATATGAAAGACCCCTTGGGGCTCAGTGACCATGTGGTTTTTAAGCTTCGAATACACAGTAGAAGCTACAAGTGGAGGAGAAGCAGAAGGCCAGGACGAATGAAAGCCAAAACTACTCAAGAAATGGACTCACAACAGGAATGAGGAACTACCTGAACGGGGTTTCAGTGGGACAGAGAACTGGCAGGGAAGCACAGTTAAAGAGATTGAAGGAATATGTAGCAACAAAATGCAAGAGAGGCTGAGGAGAGGTTTTGTACCACAAGGGTAACAGGATTAATGAAAAAGCCAGGATGACCCATGGTTTACCCAAAGGTGCAGGTATGAAAAAACCAAGTGTGCTAGGGAAATGGAAGAAATATAGAAGGCAAAGGACCCAGGAGAATAAGGAAATAGTCGTAAGCCAGAAACGAATATGCACAGATAAGAAGGAGCCCAAAGACAATATGAAAATGGACATAGCGCGAAAGCCCAAATCTGACCCGAAACTGTTGTACAGCCCACATCAGGAGGAAAACAACAGTCAAGGACCAAGGTAATCGGCTAAGGAAGGAAGGAGGGAGAGACAACAAGAAAATGACCGTGAAAAGTATGTGAAGAAACTCAACAAGAGATTCAAAGAAGTGTTCACAGAGGAGACACAGAAGGGACTCCAGAAAGACGGATAGGTGGGCACGACCACCAAGTTGCTGGACCAAGTGCACACACACCGAGGAAGAAGTGAAGAGGCTTCCTGAGTGTAGCTAGATACCTCAAAGGCAATGGGGCCAGATAACATTCTCCCCATGGGTATTAGAAGAGGGAGCAGAGGCGCTATGTGTACCCTCTAACAACAATATTCAATACATCCTATTTCGAAACAGGGAGATTGCCTGAGGCAATGGAAGACAGCAAATGTAGTCCCAATCTTTAAAAAAGGAGACAGACATGAAGCATTAAACTACAGACCAGTTCACTGACATGTATAGTTGCACAACATGGAGAAGATTATCAGGAGAGAGTGTGGAAACACTTAGAAAGGAATGATCTCATCAACACAGCCAACATGTTTCATCAGTTGACGGGAAAATCTGTGTCACAAACCTACTGGAGTTCTATGACATGGTGACAGCAGTAAGAACAAGAGAGAGAGGGGTGGGTGGAATTGCATTTTTCTTTGGACTGGCAAGAAGGCGTTTGAACACAGTTCACACCAGAGATTGGTGCAAAAACAGGGAGGACCAAACAGGGATAACAGGGAAGGCACTACAATGGATCAGGGAATACCTTGTCAGGAAGACAGCAGCGAGTCATGGTACGTGGCGAGGTGACAGAGAGTGGGGCACCTGTCGACCAGCGGGGTCCCCGCAGGGGTCAGTAGTCCCTAGGACCAGTGCTGGTTTCTTCTGGTCTTTTGTGAACGACAATGACGGAAGGAATAGACTCCGAGGTGTCACCCTGTTTGCAGAGACGTGAGTTGATGAGAAGAAATTCACACGATCGAAGACCAGCAGAACTACAAAGGGATCTGGACAGGCTGCAGACCTGGTCCAGCAATTGGCTACTGAGTTCAATCCCACCAAGTGCAAAGTCATGAAGATATGGGGAAGGGCAAGAATGGCCGCCAGACGGAGTACAGTCTAGGGGTCAGAGACTACAAACCTCACTCAAGGAAAAAGATCTTTGGGTGAGTATAACAACCAGGCACATCTCCTGAAGCGACATCAACCAACCAAAATAACTGCTGCACATATGGGCGCCTAGCAAACCTCAGAACAGCATTCACGACATCTTAATAAAGAATCACATTCAGGACCCCTGTTACACCGTGTATGTTAGGCCCATATTGGAGTATGCGGCAACACCAGTTTTGGAACCCACACCTAGCCAATCACGTGAAAAAACTAGAGAAAGTTGCAAAGGTTTGCAACAGACTAGTCCCAGAGCATAAGAGGTATGTCCAACGAGGAGAGGTTAAGAAGGAAATCAACCTGACGACACTGGAGGAGCAGGAGAGATTAGGGGGGACATGGATAACGACATCTACAAAATACGAGAGGAAATTGACAAGGAGGAAAAAGACAGGATGTTCCAAGAGATTGGACACGTAGCAAGGGGACACAGTTGGAAACTGAAGACGAGATGAATCACAGGGATGTTAGCAGAATTTCGTTTCAGCCACAGAGTAGTCATAAGTGGAAATAAAGTTTGGGAAGCTAATGCAGGAGGCAGGGATCCATACATAGCTTAAAGCAGAGGTTATGATAAAGCTCACGGCTCAGGGAAAGAGTGACCTATTAGCGATCAGTGAATAGAGCGGGGTCAGGAGCTCGGAACACGATCGACCCCCGCAACCTCAACAATGTGAGTACAACTAGGTGAGTTACACACACACACACACACGGCGGGGCGCAGTGAGGTCGACTCGACCCGCCCCGCAACCTCAACTAGGTGGTAAAACTAGGTAGTACAAACACACACACACACACTACGGGGCCAGGAGGTCGGACACGACCCCCCGTACGCACCTCAACGGTAGGTGAGTACAAACTAGGTGAGTACACACACATACACACCACACACAAACACACAACACACACGCCCACACACACAAATCACACACACACACACACACATACACAAACGCACACACATACACACATACACACACTCACACACACACTCACACACACACACACACACACTCACACACACACACACACACACACACACACACACACACACACACACACACACACAGCACACACTCAGGCATAAGTATTTAGTGCCAAACATCCATCAATTGTGGTACATAAGTGCAAATTATTCCTTTAATTACCTAAACCAAATCCAGGTGTTAGATGCGAGTGTTGCATCTCTTACCTGGTACAAAGTGCCGTGCAACTGTTTCATATGCAGTACCTTCTGCACCTGTGATATACACGTATTCCGTAAGTTGTGAACCTGCGATATATGTGATAACTTATGCAGCTGTGATATATGTGATAACTTAAGCAGCTGTAATATATGTGATAACTTATGCAGCTGTGATATATGTGATAACTTATGCAGCTGTGGCATATGTGATAACTTAGGCAGCTGTGGCATATGTGATAACTTAGGCAGCTGTGATATACATGATAACGCAGGCAGCTATTATATACGTGATTTCCTGTACAGAGCAGTGATATATTTGTAGAGTAGCAGTGACAGTGATGTGCATACGGAGGGTCGAGCCTCTATCACACTCGTGCTGAATGACCCCCAGGGTTTAGCACTTTCGCAAGCATAAAAATGTACAATATAGTGTACAATATCAAGTGCCTTCTTAGTCACCTTATTATAGAACTCAAGGCAATTTGCATGACTGGATTGTTTTCTCTCTGATCTCTTGTTTAAGGTAATCTACGTATTTTTTTAAGTTTCCATTGCGGTACTTCTTCTTTTTCTGTGTCGTGGCCACCCACAAGCCTGGTGTCAGGTATCCACAGCCTGGGTGTCCAGCTACCCACAGCCTGGTGTCATTCACCCACAAGCCTGTGTCAGTCAACCCACAGCCTGGAATCAGCCACCTGTATCTGGTGTCAGACACAGTCTGGTGTCAGATACCACAGCCTGGTGTCAGCCACCCACAGCCTGGTGTCAGTCACCCACAGGCCTGGTGTCAGTCCACCCATACTCTGGTGTCAGATATCCACAGCCTGGTATTAGCCACCCACAGCCCTGGTGTCCAGCCACTCCACAGCCTGGTGTCAGATATTCCACAGCCTGGTGTTTTAGACACCCACACCCTGGTGTTAGCTAACCACAGGCCTGTGTCAGCCACCCACAGCCTGGCGTTAGACAACCCAGCCTGTGCAGCCACCCACAACCCTGGTTGTCAGACCACCCACGACCCTGGTTCAACACCACAGCCTGTTCAGATATCCACAGCCTGGTGTTAATACGACCCACGCCTGGTGTCAGATATCTACAGCCTGGTATTAGCCACCCACAACCTGGTGTCAGCCACCCACAGCCTGGTGTTAGCCACCCCACAACCTGGTGTCAACACCCACAGCCTGGTGTCAGCCACCCATAACCCTGTGTCTAGCCAACCACAACAAACACTGATGTCCAGCCACCCACAACCTGGTGGCAGACAACCCACAGCCTGGTGTCAGATATCCACAGCCTGCGTTAAGACAAACCCACAGCCTGTGTCAGCCACCCACAGCTGGTGTCAGACAACCCGACACCCTGGTGTCAGACACTCACACCCTGGGTGTCAGACACCCACAGCCTGGGTCAGATATCAACAGTCCTGGTTGTTATACACCACAGCCTGGTGGCAGATATCCACAACTGGTGTTAGCCACCCACAACCTGGTGTCAGCCACCCACACCTGGTGTCAGACACCCACAACCTGGTGTCAGACACCCACAACCTGGTGTCAGCCACCCATACCCTGGTGTCAGCCCCACCCACAACCTGGTGTCAGCCCACCCATAGCCTGGTGTCAGACACCACATAACCTGGTGTCAAGACACCCACAACCTGGTGTCCAACCACCACACCCTGTGTCAGACACTCCAAAACCTGGTGGTCAGACACCCACAACTTGGTGTCAGACACCCACAACCTGGTGTCAGACACCTACAGCCTGGTGTCAGATATCGACAGCCTGATGTCAGCCAGCCACAGCCTGGTGTCAACCCCACGCACCCTGGTATCAGCCACCCACAGCGTGGTGTCAGCCACCCACAGCCTGGTATCAGCGACCCACAACCTGGTGTCAGACACCCACAGCCTGGTTTCAAATATCCACAGCCTAGTGTCAGCCAGCTACAGCCTGGTGACAGCCCCACATAGCCTGGTATCAGCCACCCACAGCCTGGCGTTAGACATTCACAGCCTGGTGTCAGCCACCCACAGCCTGGTGTCAGCCACGCACAGCCTAGTGTCGGACACCAGAGCCTGTTGTGGGTGACTGACAGCATTAAATAAGTCTAGAAGAATTTTAGACCAGTAAAATAGAACATTAACTATTCTAGTAAAATATTAAATCAGTTTAATAGGACACTCAACAATCCTATTATAACATTAAACCAATCTAATTTAACATTAAACCTGTGTAATTGAAATTGAACTAGCCTAATTGAACATTAAACCAATCTAATTTAACATTAAACCTGTGTAATTGAAATTGAACTAGCCTAATTGAACATTAAACCAATCAATTTAACATTACACCTGTGTAATGTGAAAATTGAACTAGCTAATTGAAATTAAAACCAATCTAATTTAAAACATTGAAACCTGTGTAATTGAAATTGAACTAGCCTAATTGAACATAATCAATCTATTGAACATTAAGCCATTCTCATGATAAAACATTAAAACCAGTCTCATTAAAAAACATTAAACGAGTCTAATAAAGAACTTTAAAAAAAACGAGTCTAATGGATCATTAAACCAGTCTCATTAAAAACATTAAAACAAGTCCATAAAACTTTAAGACGACTAATAGATCATTAAAAAACAGTCTAATAGAACATCAAACCGGTTTAATGGAATACTAAACCAGTCTAATGGAATCAAGAATCGTATAGACACGATTGCAAACAAAACCATACCCCCGGCCGTGATTGAACCCGCGGTCATAAGTCTCAAACTTCCAGCCCGTCGCGTTAGCCACTAGACCAGCTAGCCACAATAAGATTCATCCAACTAGGTAATATTCTACACTAGCTAGCTGGTCTAGTGGCTATCGCACGGGCTGAGTTTGAAGACTCTAAGACCGCGGGTCTATCTCCGGCCGTGGTATGGTATGTTTCAATCGTGTCATTTACGGATTTCTTGAGTCATGTTTGACGGCAGTGAGGGACTTGAGCTAGAGTATCGTCACGCCCACGCTAGCTGGAGATTCGTCTGTAAAAACTTTGCATTGTGGTCACACGTGGTGCCTATGCTAACCTTCCTATGGTGTAGAAATATACCTAGTTGGGATGAATCTTATTGTGGGCTAGATGGTCTAGTGGCTAACGCGACGTCTGGAGTTTGAGACTCTATGACGCGTTCAATCCCGGCCGGGGGTATGGTCAGTCTAATGGAACATTAAACCAGTCTAACAGAACATAGAAACCGGTCTTATAGAACAATTAAACCAAAGTCTGATTGAACATTAAAAAACCAGTCTAATAGTACATTAAACATCTAAAAGAACATTAAACCGTCTAACAGAACATTAAACCAGTCTAATAGAACATAAACAATCTAATAGAAACATTAAACCAGTCTAAAAGAACATTAAACCAGTCTAACAGAACAGTTAAACCAGTCTAACAGAACATTATACCAGTCTAATAGAACATTAAACCAGTCTAATAGAACTTAATACACCATCTAACAGAACATTAAACCAGTCTAACAGAAAATTAAACCTAGCAAAAGTGTAAGTTGACAACATTTTTAACCTGGGAAAAAGTGTAAGTTGACACCCACTAAAAACCAAAGCAAAAGTGTAATTAAAAACTTTTAAAACCTACCCAAAAGGTTAGGGGGATTTCATTTTAAACCAAGCAAAAGTGTAATTTGGGACAACTTTTAAAAACCTAGAAAAAAACGTAAGTTGACATCTTTTAAAACCTAGCAAAAGTGAAAGTTGCCCAACATTAAACCTAGCAAAAGGAAAGGGTTGCCCAAAAATTAAAAACCTAGAAAAAAGTGTTTTTGGGAAACCCGTTATAACTAGAAAAAAGTGCAAGATGAAAACATTTAAAACCTGGGCAAAGTGTAAGTTAAACAATATTAAAAACCCAGAAAAGGGGAAATTGAAAACATTATAACCAAATAAAAAGTGAAAGTTGAATCTTTTAAAAACCAAAGAAAAATTTTGCAAATTGACAAAAAAAAAATTTTATAACCCGGGAAAAAGTTTTAAGGGGGGGGAAAAAACATTTTTTTAAACCTGGGAAAAAAGAGTAAGTTGATAAATTACGCCAAACCCCAAAAAGTTTTAAGTTAAGAGATTAAAAACCTAGCAAGGATTTAGTTGCCCAACATTATAACCTACCCAAAAGTGTAATTTGGACGACATTATAACCTAGCAAAATTTTGTAAGTTGCCCTCTTTTATAACCTAGAAAAAAGTGAAAGTTGACAACTTTAAATAAATTATCAAAAGTTTTAAGTTGAATCTTTAAAAACCTTAGAAAAAAATGTAAAGGGAAACATTAACCTAGAAAAAGTGTAAGTTGACTCATTATAACCTAGCAAAAGTGAAAGGGTTTGAAAATCATTTTAACCTAGCAAAAGGGGAAAGTTGACATCATTTAACCAAGCAAAAGTGTAAGTTGACATCACTATAACCTAGCAAAAGTGAAATTTTGATATCTTTAAAAACCCCAGAAAATTAAGTGTAAGTTGACACCCATTAAAACCCAAAAGAAAAAGTGAAAATTTTGGGACTCTTAAAAACCAAGCAAAAGTGAAGTTGACATAAATTAAAAACCCTAGCAAAAGTGTAAGTTGACATCATTTTAAAAAAGGAAAAAGGGTAAGTTGCCCAACTTTTAAAACCCTAGCAAAAGTGTAAGTTAAATTTCATTAAAAACCAAGCAAAAGTTTTAAGTTACATCATTAAAACCTAGAAAAATTTTAAACGTTCAGAAAAGTTTTTTTTTTTTTTTCAAATTCAGTTACAAATACAATTTTTTTAAATTTCAATGGGGCGAAAAAAATTTAAATGAAATTTTTTGGGTTTGTCAAAAAAACACAGCTAAACATATCTGAGTTACTTTTAAAGGGGGAACCCAGCATACTTCCATATATCTGAGTTACTGTAAAGGGAAACTAAACCCTTTAAAATTCATATATCTGGTTACTGTAAAGGAACCAGCATACTTCATATATCTGAGTTAGGAAAAGGGAAACCTCAGCTACATCAAAATATTGATTTTACTGCAAGGAAATTTCAGCATACATCATATATTTTGAGTTACTGTAAAGGGAAACTATCATACATCTTTTTATTTTGAGTTACGTCAAGGAACTCAGCATACATCATATTTTGGGATTTTACTGTAAAGGGGAACTCGTATACATCATATATTGATTTTTCTGTAAAGGGAAAACTCAGCTTTTACATCATATATCTGAGTTACTGTCAAGGAAAACACCCATACATCAAATATCTGGTTACTGTAAAGGGAACCCCAAGCATACATCATATATTGAGTTACTGTCAAGGGATCCATACATCATATTTTCGATTTAAATGTAAAGGGAACCCTCAGCATACACATATACCCTGAGTTACTGTAAAGGGAAAACCCCAGCATACTTCATATATCTGAGTTACTGTAAAGGGAAAACTCAGCATAATAAATATATCGGGTTTTTACTGTCAAGGAACTCAGCATACTTTCATATATCGGGAGTTACTGTCAAGGAACTCAGGATACACCCATTATCTGAGTTATTTGTCAAGGGACTAAAGCATACATTATATACCCTGAATTACTGCAAGGAACTCGCATTCATCACATGTCTGAGTTACGTCAAGGAATTTAAGCTTTACATCATTTTATTGAGTTACTGTCAAAAAAACTCAGCATGCATCATATATCTGAGTTACTGTCAAGGGATCTGGTCCCATCATATATCGATTTTCTGTCAAGGAACTCATCAAACCTAATTTTGGAGTTACTGCCCAAAGGGACTCAGCATAAAATCAATATCTGAGTTACTGTGGGGGAAAATCGGGCCCACATCATTTTATCTGAGTTATGTAAAGGGAAAACTCACCCATACTTCATATTCTGAGTTATGTAAAGGGGAACTCAGCATACATCATTTTTTGAGTAACTGACAAAAAAACCAAAAGCTTTAACATTTTATATCTGATTTTTACTTTCGGGGAAACTCATTTTTCATCATATATATGAGTTAATGTAAAGGGGCCCTCGCTTTACATCATATATTGAGTTACTGTAAAGGGAAACCTCAGCTTTAATTTATATATCTTTTTTTTTACTGTAAAGGGAATCACCAAAATCATATATGTGAGTTTTTGTAAAGGGACTCGGGATACATCATATATCTGAGCAAATTTTCGGGGAACTAGCTTTAAAACCCTATATCTGTGTTACTTTTCAAGGAACCAGCATAATCAAAAATTGGTTACTGTCAAGGAACTCAGCATGCATCATTATCTAAGTTACTGAAAAGGAATAAGCTACATCATATTTTCTGAGTTTCTGTCAAGGAACTCAAAAGGTATCTTATATTGGTTACTGTAAATGGACTCAGCAAAACATCATATATTTTAAAGTTCGGTAAAGGGAAAACTCGGGCAAAATTTATATATCTGAGTTGCTTTTAAAGGGGAACTCAGAATTTTAATCAAAATATTTAATTTTATGCCCAAGGAACTTAGATACATCATTGTCGGGGTTTTAACTGTAAAGGAACTCAGAATACTTCATATATCTGATTTTACTGTCAAGGAACTCAGCATACATCATATTTCTGAGTTAGGGGAAAGGGAACAAAGATACATATAATCTGAGTTACTGTAAAGGGGGAACCCTAGATATATCATGTTCTGAGTTACTTCATGGAACTCAGCATACTTTCATATATTGAATTACTGCAAGGAATCAGAAATTAAAACATATATCTGAGTTACTTTTCAAGGAACTGGGCATACATTTTATACCCTGAGTTACTGTAAAGGAAAAACTCAGCATACGTCATATTTTGATTACTGTAAAGGGAAATCAGCATACATCATATATCTGATTTTAATGTAAAGGATTCAGCATACATCATAAAATCTGATTTTCTGCCCAAGGGAAACCCTTGCTTACATCATAAAACGATTTACTGTAAAGGGAAAACTCAGTTTAACTCATATATTGAGTTATTCTCAGGGAAAATTTCGCATACATCATATACCCAGTTACTGTCAAGGAACTCAGCATAAAAAATATCCCTGAGTTACTGTCAATGAACTCGGGCATACATCATTTTATCTGAGTTACTGTCAAGAAAATTTTCCATACTTTTCATATGTGTGAGTTACTCCCAAGAAACTAAAGCATACATCATTAATCTGAGTTAGGGTCAAGGAACTCGGGAAAAATCATATATCTGAGTTACTGTAAAGGTACTCAGCATACATCATATATCTGAGTTACTGTCAAGGATTTCAGCATACATCATATATCTGAGTTACTGTCAAGGAACTTGGCATACATCATATATCTGAGTTACTGTCAAGGATCTCAGCATACATCATATATCTGAGTTACTGTCAAGGAACGTAGCATACATCATATATCTGAGTTACTGTCAAGGAACTCAACATACATAATATATCTGAGTTACTGTTAAGGAACTCAGCATACAACATATATCTGAGTTTCTTTCAAGGAACTCAGCATACATCATATATCTGAGTTACTGTCAAGGAACTCATCATTCATCATGTGTCTGAGTTACTCTCAAGGAACTCAGCATACATCATATATCTGAGTTACTGTCAAGGAACTCAGCATACATCATATATCTGAGTTACTGTCAAGGAACACAGCATACATCATATATCTGAGTTACGGTCAATGAACTCTGCATTCATCATATATCTGAGTTACGGTCAAAGAACTCTGCATACATCATATATCTGAGTTACTTTCAAGGAACTCTGCGTACATCATATATCTGAGTTACTGTCAAGGAACTCAGCATACATCATATATCTGAATTACTGTCAAGGAACTCAGCATACATCATATATCTGAGTTACTATCAAGGAACTCAGCATACATCATATATCTGAGTTACTCTCAATGAACTCAGCATACATTATATATCTGAGTTACTGTCAAGGAACTCAGCATACATCATATATCTAAGTTACTGTAAATGAACTCAGCATACATCATATATCTAAGTTACGGTCAAGGAACTCAGCATACATCATATATCAGAGTTTCTGTCAAGGAACTCAGAATATATCATATATCTAAGTTACTGTCAAGGAACTTAGCATACATCATATATCTGGGTTTCTGTCAAGGAACTCAGCATACATCATATATCTGAGTTACTGTCAAGGAACTCAGCATACATCATATTTCTGAGTTACTGTCAAGGAACTCAGCATACATCATATATCTGAGTTACTGTCAAGGAACTCAGCATACATCATGTATCTGAGTTACTGTCATGGAACTCAGCATACATCATATATCTGAATTACTGCCAAGGAACTCAGCATACATCATATATCTGAGTTACTGTCAAGGAACTAGCATACATCTTATATCTGAGTTACTGTCAAGGAACTCAGCATACGTCATATATCTGAGTTACTGTCAAGGGACTCAGCATACATCATATATCTCAGTTACTGTCAAGGAACTCAGCATACATCATATATCTGAGTTACTGTCAAGGATCTCAGCATACATCATATATCTGAGTTACTGTCAAGGAACTCTGCTTACATCATATATCGAGTTACTGTCAAGGAACTCAGCATACATCATATATCTGAGTTACTGTCATGGAACTCAGCATACATCATATATCTGAGTTACTGTCAAGGAACTCAGCATACATAATATATCTGAGTTACTGTCAAGGAACTCAGCATACATCATATATCTGAGTTACTGTCAAGAAACTCTGCATACATCATATGTGTGAGTTACTGTCAAGAAACTCAGCATACATCATATATCTGAGTTACTGTCAAGGAACTCAGCATACATCATGTATCTGAGTTGCTGTCAAGGAACTCAGCATAAATCATATATCTGAGTTACTGTCAAGGAACTCAGCATACATCATATATCTGAGTAACTGTCAAGGGACTCAGCATACATCATATATCTGAGTTACTGTCAAGGAACTCAGCATACACCTTATATCTGAGTTACTCTCAAGGAACTCAGCATACATCATATATCTGTGTTACTGTCAAAGAACTCAGCATACATCATATATCTGTGTTACTGTCAAAGAACTCAGCATACATCATATATCTGTGTTACTGTCAAGGAACTCAGCGTACATCATATATCTGAGTTACTGTCAAGGGACTCAGCATACATCATATATCTGAGTTACTGTCAAGGAACTCAGCATACATCAAGTATCTGAGTTACTGTCAAGGAACTCAGCATACATCATATTTCTGAGTTACTGTCATGGAACTCAGCATACATTATATATCTGATTTACTGTCAAGGGACTCAGCATACATCACATATCTGAATTCACTGTCAAGGGACTCAGCATACATCACATATCTGAATTACTGAGAAGGAACTCAGCATACATCTTATATCTGAGTTACTGTCAAGGAACTCAGCATTCATCATATATCTGAGTTACTGTCAAGGAACTAAGCACAGGGGCCCGAGACAGTTCAACTGCCTCCCAGCACACATAAGGGGGATTAACAACAGACCCCTGGCAGTCTTCAAGCTGGCACTGGACAAGCACCTAAAGTCAGTTCCTGATCAGCCGGGCTGTGGCTCGTACGTTGGTTTGCGTGCAGCCAGCAGCAACAGCCTGGTTGATCAGGCTCTGATCCACCAGGAGGCCTGGTAACAGACCTGGCCGCGGGGGCGTTGACCCCCGGAACTCTCTCCAGGTAAACTCCATGTAAACATCATATATCTGAGTTACTGTTAAGGGACTCAGCATACATCATATATCTGAGTTACTGTCAAGGAACTCATCATACATCATGTATCTGTGTTACTGTCAAGGAACTCACCATGCATCATATATCTGAGTTACTGTCAAGGAACTCATCATACATCATGTATCTGTGTTACTGTCAAGGAACTCAGCATTCATCATATATCTGAGTTACTGTCAAGGAACTAAGCATGCATCATATACCTGAGTTACTCTCAAGGAGCTAAGCATACATCATGTATCTGAGTTACTGTCAAGGAACTCTGTATACATCATATATCTGAGTTACTGTCAAGGGACTCAGCATACATCATATATCTGAGTTACTGTCAAGGGACTCAGCATACATCATATATCTGAATAACTGTCAAGGGACTCAGCATACATCATATATCTGAGTTACTGTCAAGGGACTCAGCATACATCATATATCTGAGTTACTGTCAAGGGACTCAGCATACATCATATATCTGAATTACTGTCAAGGAACTCAGCATACATCATATATCTGAGTTACTGTAAAGGGACTCAGCATACATCATATATCTGAGTTTCTGTCAAGGGACTCAGCATACATCATATATCTGAGTTACTGTCAAGGGACTCAGCATACATCATATATCTGAATTACTGTCAAGGACCTCAGCATACATCATATATCTGAGTTACTGTCAAGGAACTCAGCATACATCATATATCTGAGTTACTCACAATGAACTCAGCATACATCATATATCTCAGTTACTGTCAAGGAACTCAGAATATATCAAATATCTGAGTTACTGTCCAGGAACTCAGCATACATCATATATCTGAGTTACTGTCAAGGAACTCAGCATACATCGTATATCTAAGTTACTGTCAAGGAACTCAGCATACATCATATATCTGAGTTGCTGTCAAGGAACTCAGAATATATCATGTATCTGAGTTACTGTCAAGGAACTCTACATACATCATATATCTGAGTTACTGTCAATAATGAACTCAGAATACATCATATATCTGAGTTGCTGTCAAGGAACTCAGAATATATCATATATCTAAGTTACTGTCAAGGAACTTATCATACATCATATATCTGAGTTACTGGCAAGGAACTCAGCATACATAATATATCTGAGTTACTGTCAAGGAACTCAGCATACATCATATTTCTGAGTTACTGGCAAGGAACTCAGCATACATCATATATCTGAGTTACTGTCAAGGGACTCAGCATACATCATATATCTGAGTTACTGTCAAGGGACTCAGCATATATCATATATCTGAGTTACTGTCAAGGAACTCAGCATACATCATATATCTGAATTACTGTCAAGGAACTCAGCATACATCATATATATGAATTACTCTCAAGGAACTCAGCATACATCATATATCTGAGTTACTCACAATGAACTCAGCATACATCATATATCTCAGTTACTGTCAAGGAACTCAGAATATATCATATATCTAAGTTACTGTCAAGGAACTCAGCATACATCATATATCTGAGTTGCTGTCAAGGAACTCAGAATATATCATATATCTGAGTTACTGTCAAGGAATTCTACATACATCATTTATCTGAGTTACTGTCAATGAACTCAGCATACATCATATATCTAAGTTACTGCCAAGGAACTCAGCATACATCATATATCTGAGTTGCTGTCAAGGAACTCAGAATATATCATATATCTGAGTTACTGTCAAGGAATTCTACATACATCATTTATCTGAGTTACTGTCAATGAACTCAGCATACATCATATATCTAAGTTACTGCCAAGGAACTCAGCATACATCATATATCTGAGTTACTGTCAAGGAACTCAGCATACATAATATATCTGAGTTACTGTCAAGGAACTCAGCATACATCATATTTCTGAGTTACTGGCAAGGAACTCAGCATACATCATATATCTGAGTTACTCTCAAGGAACTCAGCATACATCATATATCTGAGTTACTGTCATGGAACTCAGCTTACATCATATATCTGAGTTACTGCCAAGGAACTCAGCATACATCATATATCTGAGTTACTGTCAAGGAACTAGCATACATCTTATATCTGTGTTATTGTCAAGTAACTCAGCATACATCATATATCTGATTTACTGTCAAGGGACTCAGCATACATCATATATCTCAGTTACTGTCAAGGAACTCAGCATACATCATATATCTGAGTTACTGTCAAGGAACTCAGCATACAACATATATCTGAGTTTCTGTCAAGGAACTCAGCATACATCATGTATCTGAGTTACTGTCATGGAACTCAGCATACATCATATATCTGAGTTACTGCCAAGGAACTCAGCATACATCATATATCTGAGTTACTGTCATGGAACTCAGCATACATCATATATCTGAGTTACTGCCAACCAACTCAGCATACATCATATATCTGAGTTACTGTCAAGGAACTAGCATACATCTTATATCTGCGTTACTGTCAAGTAACTCAGCATACATCATATATCTGAGTAACTGTCAAGGGACTCAGCATACATCATATATCTCAGTTACTGTCAAGGAACTCAGCATACATCATATATCTGAGTTACTGTCAAGGATCTCAGCATACATCATATATCTGAGTTACTGTCAAGGTACTTAGCATACATCATATATCTGAGTTACTGTCATGGAACTCAGCATACATAATATATCTGAGTTACTGTCAAGGAACTCAGCATACAACATATATCTGAGTTTCTTTCAAGGAACTCAGCATACATCATATATCTGAGTTACTGTCAAGGAACTCAGCATTCATCATGTGTCTGAGTTACTCTCAAGGAACTCAGCATAAATCATATATCTGAGTTACTGTCAAGGAACTCAGCATACATCATATATCTGAGTTACTGTCAAGGAACTCAGCATACATCATATATCTGAGTTACGGTCAAAGAACTCTGCATACATCATATATCTGAGTTACGGTCAAAGAACTCTGCATACATCATATATCTGAGTTACTCTCAAGGAACTCAGCGTACATCATATATCTGAGTTACTGTCAAGGAACTCAGCATACATCATATATCTGAATTACTGTCAAGGAAATCAGCATACATCATATATCTGAGTTACTATCAAGGAACTCAGCATACATCATATATCTGGGTTACTCTCAATGAACTCAGCATACATTATATATCTGAGTTACTGTCAAGGAACTCAGAATATATCATATATCTGAGTTACTGTCCAGGAACTCAGCATACATCATATATCTAAGTTACTGTCAAGGAACTCAGAATATATCATATATCTGAGTTACTGTAAATGAACTCAGCATACATCATATATCTAAGTTACGGTCAAGGAACTCAGCATACATCATATATCTGAGTTGCTGTCAAGGTACTCAGAATATATCATATATCTAAGTTTCTGTCAATGAACTTAGCATACATCATATATCTGGGTTACTGTCAAGGAACTCAGCATACATCATATATCTGAGTTACTGTCAAGGATCTCAGCATACATCATATTTCTGAGTTACTGTCAAGGAACTCAGCATACATCATATATCTGAGTTACTGTCAAGGAACTCAGCATACATCATGTATCTGAGTTACTGTTGAAGATTGAGACACTTATGCAGCATATGGGAATCTTTATTCAGGAAACGTTTCGCCACACAGTGGCTTCATCAGTCCAAAACAAAGAGGAAGGCGTAAGGAGAGGAGGAGTATGAGGTAATCAGTCCCTCAGCCTGGAGTCGATGTGTTCAGTCCATCAATCTTGTAGAATATACAGCATAGGGCCGTAGACGTGGCTTATATGCTGTAGTGAGGTGAGGTGAAGCAGGCGGAGGCGGGGTCATAGTAGTACCATCCACTAGTCGAAGTAGGTCTTTGTCCAAAGGTTGAACAAGTGTTGAAGAATTCTTTGTAACAAGATCCCATGATGCTGCAGTGTCTGACAGTTTTTATAAAAGGTTTGAAAAACCGACAATTGAAGATTTAGACACTTATGCAG
>NC_069404.1:23465930-23510899 GCF_026875155.1 Cherax quadricarinatus
GTAACTCAGATATATGATGTATGCTGAGTTCCTTGACAGTAACTCAGATATATGATGTATGCTGAGTTCCTTGACAGTAACTCAGATATATGATGTATGCTGAGTTCCTTGACAGTAACTCAGATATATGATGTATGCTGAGTCCCTTGACAGTAACTCAGATATATGATGTATGCTGAGTTCCTTGACAGTAACTCAGATATATGATGTATGCTGTGTTCCTTGACAGTAACTCAGATATATGATGTATGCTGAGTTCCTTGACAGAAACTCAGATATATGATGTATGCTGAGTTCCTTGACAGTAACTCAGATATATGATGTATGCTGAGTTCCTTGACAGTAACTCAGATATATGATGTATGATGAGTTCCTTGACAGTAACTCAGATATATGATGTATGCTGAGTTCCTTGACAGTAACTCAGATATATGATGTATGCTGAGTTCCTTGACAGTAACTCAGATATATGATGTATGCTGAGTTCCTTGACAGTAACTCAGATATATGATGTATGCTGAGTTCCTTGACAGTAACTCAGATATATGATGTATGCTGAGTTCCTTGACAGTAACTCAGATATGTTTAGCTGTGTTTTATGACACCTAAAACTGCATTATTTTTTATCGCCTATTGAAATAAAAGAATTGTATTTGTATCTGAATTTGTAAAAAAAAAAAAAAGCTTTTCTGAACGTTACACTTTTGCTAGGTTATAATGATGTCAACTTACACTTTTGCTTGGTTATAATGATGTCAACTTACACTTTTGCTAGGTTATAATGATGTCAACTTACACTTTTGCTTGGTTATAATGATGTCAACTTACACTTTTGCTAGGTTTTATGTTGTCAACTTACACTTTTGCTGGTTATAATGTTGTCAACTTACACTTTTGCTAGGTTATAATGTTGTCAACTTACACTTTTGCTAGGTTTATAATGTTATCAACTTACACTTTTGCTAGGTTATAATGTTGTCAACTTACACTTTTGCTAGGTTATAATGATGTCAACTTACACTTTTGCTAGGTTATAATGTTGTCAACTTACACTTTTGCTAGGTTATAATGTTGTCAATTTACATTTTGCTAGGTTATAATGTTGTCAATTTACATTTTGCTAGGTTATAATGTTGTCAACTTACACTTTTGCTAAGGTTTTAATGTTGTCAACTTACACTTTTGCTAGGTTTATGTTCCAACTTACACTTTTGCTAGGTTATTAATGTCGTCAACTTACACTTTTGCTAGGTTATAATGTTGTCAACTTACATCTCTTGCTAGGTTTAATGCTGCTCAATCTTACACTTTTGCTTAGGCTTAAATTTGTCAACTTACCTTTTGCTAGGTTATAATGTGTCAACTTACACTTTTGCTAGGTTATAATGTTGTCAACTTGCATTTTGCTGGTTATAACGTGTCAACTTACACTTTTGGTAGGTTATAACGTTGTCAACTTACACTTTTGCTAGGTTATAATGTTGTCAACTCACACTTTTGCTAGGTTGTAATGTTGTCAACTTACACTTTTGCTAGGTTATAATGTTTTCAACTTACACTTTTGCTAGGTTATAATGTTGTCAACTTACACTTTTGCTAGGTTATAATGTTGTCAACTTACACTTTTGCTAGGTTATAATGTTGTCAACTTACACTTTTGCTAGGTTATAATGTTGTCAACTTACACTTTTGCTAGGTTATAATGTGTCAACTTACACTTTTGTAGGTTAATAAGTTTGTTACTTACACTTTTGCTTGGTTAAAGTGATGTCAACTTACACTTTTCTTAGGTTTAATGTTGTCAACTTACACTTTTGCTAGGTTATATGTGTGTCAACTTACTCTTTTGCTAGGTTATTTAATGCTGTCAACTTACACTTTTGTTAGGCTATAATGTTATCACTTACATCTTTTGCTAGGTTATAATGTTTCACTTAACATTTTGCTAGGTTAAATGTTTCAACTTACACTTTTGCTAGTTATAACGTGCCAACTTACACTTTTGCTAGATTATAAAGTTGTCAACTACATTTGATTGGTGAAATGTTGTCTACTCCTTTTGCTAGTTAAATGTTGTCTTACACTTTTGCTAGGTTTTAACGTTGTTCACAAATTTTCACTTTTAGCTATGTTATAACGTTGTCAACTTACCTTTTCCCTGATGTTATAATGTTTCAATCTACACTATGTTATTCTAATCTCTAGTCCAACTCACATTTTTGCTAGCTGTATATTGTCAACTTACACTGTTTGCTAGTTATGAATGTTGTCCACACTACACTTTTTGCTAGGTTATAATGTTGTCAACTTACACTTTTGCTAGGTTATAATGTTATCAACTTACACTTTTGCTAGGTTATAATGTTGTCAACTTACACTTTTGCTAGGTTATAATGTTGTCAACTTACACTTCACCAGAGTAGCCATGAAATGTTTGAGTAGTCTCAACATTTTTCGTTAACAATGATGTTATTTGTCATTTCTTGTATTGTTTGCTTGAACGTTCACTAAATTTTTGACTTTGGAGACACTTAGGATATAATGTTGGGGTGTATGACACTGTCTCTTGTCTCACACTGCACGTTATCTCGCTGACATCTCTAGTCTCACACTGCACGTTATCTCGCTGACATCTCTAGTCTCACACTGCATGTTATCTCGCTGACATCTCTAGTCTCACACTGCACGTTATCTCGCTGACATCTCTAGTCTCACACTGCATGTTATCTCGCTGACATCTCTAGTCTCACACTGCACGTTTATCTCGCTGACATCTCTAGTCTCACACTGCATGTTATCTCGCTGACATCTCTAGTCTCACACTGCATGTTATCTCGCTGACATCTCTAGTCTCACACTGCATGTTATCTCGCTGACATCTCTAGTCTCACACTGCATGTTATCTCGCTGGCATCTCTAGTCTCACACTGCATGTTATCTCCCTGGCATCTCTAGTCTCACACTGCATGTTATCTCCCTGGCATCTCTAGTCTCACACTGCATGTTATCTCGCTGACATCTCTAGTCTCACACTGCATGTTATCTCCTGGCATCTCTAGTCTCACACTGCATTTATCTCCCTGGCATCTCTAGTCTCACACTGCATGTTATCTCCCTGGCATCTCTAGTCTCACACTGCATGTTATCTCCCTGGCATCTCTAGTCTCACACTGCATGTTATCTCCCTGGCATCTCTAGTCTCACACTGCATGTTATCTCGCTGACATCTCTAGTCTCACACTGCATGTTATCTCGCTGATATCTCTAGTCTCACACTGCATGTTATCTCGCTGACATCTCTAGTCTCACACTGCATGTTATCTCGCTGACATCTCTAGTCTCACACTGCATGTTATCTCGCTGGCATCTCTAGTCTCACACTGCATTGTTATCTCCCTGGCATCTCTAGTCTCACACTGCATGTTATCTCCCTGGCATCTCTAGTCTCACACTGCATGTTATCTCGCTGACATCTCTAGTCTCACACTGCATGTTATCTCCCTGGCATCTCTAGTCTCACACTGCATGTTATCTCCCTGGCATCTCTAGTCTCACACTGCATGTTATCTCCTGGCATCTCTAGTTCACACTTGCATGTTATCTCCCTGGCATCTCTAGTCTCACACTGCATGTTATCTCCTGGCATCTCTAGTCTCACACTGCATGTTATCTCGCTGACATCTCTAGTCTCACACTGCAATGTTACATCCCTGGCATCTCTAGTCTAACACTGCATGTTACTCCCTGCATCTCTAGTCTCACACTGCATGTATCTCGACTGACATCTCAGTCTCACACTGAATGTTATCTCGCTGGCATCTCTAGTCTCACACTGCATGTTTTCTCCCTGGCATCTTAGTCCACACTGCATGTTATCTCCCTGGCATCTCTAGTCTCACACTGCATGTTATCTCGCTGACATCTCTATCTCACACTGCATGTTATCTCGCTGATATCTTAGTCTCACACTGCATGTTATCTCGCTGACATCTCAGTCTCACCTGCATGTATCTCGCTGGCATCTCTAGTCTCACACTGCATGTTATCTCGCTGGCATCTCTAGTCTCACACTGCATGTTATCTCGCTGGCATCTCTAGTCTCACACTGCATGTTGTCTCGCTGGCATCTCTAGTCTCACACTGCATGTTATCTCGCTGGCATCTCTAGTCTCACACTGCATGTTATCTCGCTGCATCTCTAGTCTCACACTGCATGTTATCTCGCTGGCATCTCTAGTCTCACACTGCATGTTGTCTCGCTGGCATCTCTAGTCTCACACTGCATGTTATCTCGCTGGCATCTCTAGTCTCACACTGCATGTTATCTCGCTGGCATCTCTAGTCTCACACTGCATGTTATCTCGCTGGCATCTCTAGTCTCACACTGCATGTTATCTCGCTGGCATCTCTAGTCTCACACTGCAGTTAGTCTCGCTGGCATCTCTAGTCTCACACTGCATGTTATCTCGCTGGCATCTCTAGTCTCACACTGCATGTTATCTCGCTGGCATCTCTAGTCTCACACTGCAGTTATCTCGCTGGCATCTCTAGTCTCACACTGCATGTTGTCTCGCTGGCATCTCTAGTCTCACACTGCATGTTATCTCGCTGGCATCTCTAGTCTCACACTGCATGTTATCTCGCTGGCATCTCTAGTCTCACACTGCATGTTATCTCCCTGGCATCTCTAGTCTCACACTGCATGTTATCTCGCTGACTTCTCTAGTCTCACAACTACATGTTATCTCGCTGACATCTCTAGTCTCAAACTGCATGTTATCTCCCTGGCATCTCTAGTCTCACACTGCTTGTTGTCTCGCTGACATCTCCCCTACATACTGAACTACCAGAGAAAAGTCTCGTAGTCTACTGATGTTATTACCTTCTCCTTAATTAAACATGTTATACTGGATACATTTCATTATATTATATAACAGGTTTAGGAACCCTACAAGTTGGTAAATGAGACACTTGTTCAACACATATTCAACACTTGTACAACACTTGTACAACACTTGTACAACACTTGTACAACACTTGGGTATCTTTCATTGTGAAAACATTCCGCAAATCAGTGGCTTCTTCAGTTCAGTAACGAGATGAATGGTGGAATATGAGAAGGAGTTTGAGGCATTCAGTCCCTTAACCTGGAGTCAGTGTGCTTAGTCCACCAATCTTGGTAAAAGAATTTTTAACGTCATTGATAAACTGAACTCATCGACTCCAGGCTGAGGGACTGATTACTCGTAATCTCCCACTTTTCTCTGCATTTAACTGAAGAAGCCACTGGCTGGTGGAACGTTTCAACAATGAAAATACCGAAGTGTTGGACAAGTGTATCAGTCATCAACATTTCATTGTGAAGTTTTTTAACTTGTTTGAAAAAAAGTTATTGTTGGTATTCCCTTTGCTTAATGTTAGTTTACACAACACCATAAGGAAGGAACACTACAGCAGGCATACTGGTCCATGCTAGGCAGGTCATTCCCAAACCCAAACCCTTTAACAAAAGTATTTCCGCAACCCAATTAGCCATGACAATCATCCCCAGAATCTCATGGCCGGGGGAATCTTCACTGTCAATAATTTGTGTATATTTAGTCTGGCTTCAGACACATGCATGTTACATTCAGATCTCAGGCAAATTAGAACAAGTAATGCGGATAGTCAGTTTTGTTATACTATCCGTCAGGAGAAAGGGCAGGTTTTTCCTGGTGCGGGTCTTAGTCATGTATATAATAGTCGTTGATAGTTGCTCGTTACAACTTTAGTCAAGTTAATATAGATGGCACATTTAAGACTAATGGCTCATTTAAGACTGATGGCACATTTAAGACTGATGGCACATTTAAGATAATGGCTCATTTAAGATGATGGCACATTTAAGACTAATGGCTCATTTAAGACTGATGGCACATTTAAGACTGATGGCACATTTAAGACTAATGGCTCATTTAAGACTGATGGCACATTTAAGACTGATGGCACATTTAAGACTAATGGCTCATTTAAGACTGATGGCACATTTAAGACTGATGGCTCATTTAAGACTGATGGCTCATTTAAGACTGATGGCACATTTAAGACTAATGGCTCATTTAAGACTGATGGCACATTTAAGACTGATGGCACATTTAACACTAAAGGCTCATTTAAGACTGATGGCACATTTAAGATGATGGCCATTTAAGACTGATGGCTCATTTAAGACTAATGGCTCATTTAAGACTGATGGCTCATTTAAGATGATGGCACATTTAAGACTGATGGCTCATTTAAGATGATGGCTCATTTAAGACTGATGGCACATTTAGACTGATGGCTCATTTAAGACTGATGGCTCATTTAAGACTGATGGCACATTTAAGACTGATGGCTCATTTAAGACTGATGGCACATTTAAGACTGATGGCTCATTTAAGACTGATGGCACATTTAAGACTGATGCACATTTAAGACTGATGGCTCATTTAAGACTGATGGCACATTTAAGACTGATGGCTCATTTAAGACTGATGGCTCATTTAAGACTGATGGCTCATTTTAAAATGATGGCACATTTAAGACTAATGCTCATTTAAGACTGATGGCACATTTAAGACTGATGGCACATTTAACACTAATGGCTCATTTAAGACTGATGGCACATTTAAGACTGATGGCACATTTAAGACTGATGGCTCATTTAAGACTAATGGCAATTTAAGACTGATGGCACATTTAAGACTGATGGCACATTTAAGACTGATGGCTCATTTAAGACTGATGGCACATTTAAGACTGATGGCTCATTTAAGACTGATGGCTCATTTAAGACTGATGGCACATTTAAGACTGATGGCTCATTTAAGACTGATGGCAATTTAAGACTGATGGCACATTTAAGACTGATGGCTCATTTAAGACTGATGGCACATTTAAGACTGATGGTCATTTAAGACTGATGGCACATTTAAGACTGATTGGCACATTTAAGATGATGGCTCATTTAAGACTGATGGACATTTAAGACTGATGGCTCATTTAAGGGCTGATGGCTCATTTAAGACTGATGGCACATTTAAGACTGATGGCTCATTTAAGACTGATGGCTCATTTAGACTGATGGCACATTTAAGACTGATGGCACATTTAAGACTGATGGCACATTTAAGACTGATGGCTCATTTAAGACTGATGGCACATTTAAGACTGATGGCACATTTAAGACTGATGGCACATTTAAGACTGATGGCACATTTAAGACTGAGGGCACATTTAAGACTAATGGCACATTTAAGACTGATGGCACATTTAAGACTGATGGCACATTTAAGACTGATGGCACATTTAAGACTGATGGCACATTAAAGACTGATGGCACATTTAAGACTGATGGCACATTTAAGACTGATGGCACATTTAAGGTCGCAAGAGACACTCAGTCTGTACTTGTGGCTTCAGGAGGAAGAATAACAGACACTTCAGTTTACAAAATTAAATTAAAATAAAAATTCTGTATTTCTCTGTTGATATTACAATGTGGGGGTTCACATATTACAAAATATTATTGCATATAACATAGAAAATACTTATACTTATTACAAAGAAGGTCACTAGTTAATACTAGGTATGACTATGGCATTTCGGGCAGGGCTAATACTATTCTACTCTATAGATTCTCTAATATAACATTATATTTATTTACTTTCAGATCAAGTTACGATTTTAAAAGAAACTGCTACAGTCACCCAGTCTACACCTGCAGTCCCCCCAGTCTACCTGCAGTCCACCAGTCTACTGCAGTCCAGCCCAGTCTCACTACTTTCAGTCACCAGTTCACCTGCAGTCCACCAGTCTCACCTGCAGTCCACCCAGTCTCACCTGCAGTCCAGCCAGTCTCACCTGCAGTCCACCAGTCTCACCTGCAGTCCACCAGTCTCACCTGCAGTCCACCCAGTCTCACTGCAGTCACCCAGTCTCACCTGCAGTCCACCAGTCTCAACTGCAGTCCACCATGTCTCACCTGCAGTCCACCAGTCTCACCTGCAGTCCCCCATCTCATGCAGTCCATCCAGTCTACCTGCAGTCCACCCAGTCTCACCTGCAGTCCATCCAGTCATCACCTGCAGTCCACCCAGTCTCACCTGCAGTCCACCCAGTCTCACCTGCAGTCCACCCAGTCTCACCTGCAGTCCACCCAGTCTCACCTGCAGTCCACCCAGTCTCACCTGCAGTCCACCCAGTCTCACCTGCAGTCCACCCAGTCTCACCTGCAGTCCAGCCAGTCTCACCTGCAGTCCACCAGTCTCACCTGCAGTCCACCCAGTCTCACCTGCAGTCCACCAGTCTCACCTGCAGTCCAGCCAGTCTCACCTGCAGTCCACCCAGTCTCACCTGCAGTCCACCCAGTCTCACCTGCAGCCCACCCAGTCTCACCTGCAGTCCACCCCCGTCTCACCTGCAGTCCACCCAGTCTCACCTGCAGTCCACCCAGTCTCACCTGCAGTCCATCCAGTCTCACCTGCAGTCCACCCAGTCTCACCTGCAGTCCACCCAGTCTCGCCTGCAGTCCACCCAGTCTCACCTGCAGTCCATCCAGTCTCACCTGCAGTCCACCCAGTCTCACCTGCAGTCCACCCAGTCTCACCTGCAGTCCACCCAGTCTCACCTGCAGTCACCCAGTCTCACCTGCAGTCCACCCAGTCTCACCTGCAGTCCACCAGTCTCACCTGCAGTCCATCCAGTCTCACCTGCAGTCCACCCAGTCTCACCTGCAGTCCACCCAGTCTCGCCTGCAGTCCACCCAGTCTCACCTGCAGTCCATCCAGTCTCACCTGCAGTCCACCCAGTCTCGCCTGCAGTCCACCCAGTCTCACCTGCAGTCCACCAAGTCTCACCTGCAGTCCACCAAGTCTCACCTGCAGTCCACCAAGTCTCACCTGTAGTCCACCTAGTCTCACCTTCAGTCCACCCAGTCTCACCTGCAGTCCACCCAGTTTCACCTGCAGTCCACCAGTCTCACCTGCAGTCCACCAGTCTCACCTGCAGTCCACCCAGTCTCACCTGCAGTCCACAAGTTTTCACCTGCAGTCCAGCCAGTCTCACCTGCAGTCCAGCCAGTCTCACCTGCAGTCCACCCAGTCTCACCTGCAGTCCACCCAGTCTCACCTGCAGTCCACCCAGTCTCACCTGCAGTCCACCCAGTCTCACCTGCAGTCCACCCAGTCTCACCTGCAGTCCACCCAGTCTCACCTGCAGTCCACCAAGTCTCACCTGCAGTCCACCCAGTCTCACCTGCAGTCCCCCCAGTCTCACCTGCAGTCCACCCAGTCTCACCCAGTCCAGCCAGTCTCACCTGCAGTCCACCAAGTCTCACCTGCAGTCCAGCCAGTCTCACCTGCAGTCCACCCAGTCTCACCTGTAGTCCAGCCAGTCTCACCTGCAGTCCACCAAGTCTCACCTTTCAGTCCACCCAGTCTCACCTGCAGTCCACCCAGTCTCACCTGCAGTCCACCCAGTCTCACCTGCAGTCCAGCCAGTCTCACCTGCAGTCCAGCCAGTCTCACCTGCAGTCCACCCAGTCTCACCTGCAGTCCACCCAGTCTCACCTGCAGTCCACCCAGTCTCACCTGCAGCCCACCAAGTCTCACCTGCAGTCCACCCAGTCTCACCTGCAGTCCACCCAGTCTCACCTGCAGTCCACCCAGTCTCACCTCCAGTCCAGCCAGTCTCACCTGCAGTCCACCAAGTCTCACCTGCAGTCCAGCCAGTCTCACCTTCAGTCCACCCAGTCTCACCTGCAGTCCAGCCAGTCTCACCTGCAGTCCACCAAGTCTCACCTGCAGTCCACCCAGTCTCACCTGCAGTCCAGCCAGTCTCACCTGCAGTCCACCCAGTCTCACCTGCAGTCCAGCCAGTCTCACCTGCAGTCCACCCAGTCTCACCTGCAGTCCACCCAGTCTCACCTGCAGTCCACCCAGTCTCACCTGCAGTCCACCCAGTCTCACCTGCAGTCCACCCAGTCTCACCTGCAGTCCACCCAGTCTCACCTGCAGTCCACCCAGTCTCACCTGCAGTCCACCCAGTCTCACCTGCAGTCCACCCAGTCTCACCTGCAGTCCACCAGTCTCACCTGCAGTCCAGCCAGTCTCACCTGCAGTCCACCCAGTCTCACCTGCAGTCCACCCAGTCTCACCTGCAGTCCACCCAGTCTCACCTGCAGCCCACCAAGTCTCACCTGCAGTCCACCCAGTCTCACCTGCAGTCCACCCAGTCTCACCTGCAGTCCACCCAGTCTCACCTCCAGTCCAGCCGTCTCACCTGCAGTCCACCAAGTCTCACCTGCAGTCCAGCCAGTCTCACCTTCAGTCCACCCCGTCTCACCTGCAGTCCACCAGTCTCACGTGCAGTCCACCAAATCTCACCTGCAGTCCACCCAGTCTCACCTGCAGTCCAGCCAGTCTCACCTGCAGTCCACCCAGTCTCACCTGCAGTCCAGCCAGTCTCACCTGCAGTCCACCCAGTCTCACCTGCAGTCCACCCAGTCTCACCTGCAGTCCACCCAGTCTCACCTGCAGTCCACCCAGTCTCACCTGCAGTCCACCCAGTCTCACCTGCAGTCCACCCAGTCTCACCTGCAGTCCACCCAGTCTCACCTGCAGTCACCAGTCTCACCTGCAGTCCACCCAGTCTCACCTGTAGTCCACCCAGTGTCACCTGCAGTCCAACAGTCTCACCTGCAGTCCACCCAGTCTCACCTGCAATCCACCCAGTCTCACCTGCAGTCCACCCAGTCTCACTGCAGTCCACCCCGTTTCACCTGCAGTCCACCCAGTCTCACCTGCAGTCCACCCAGTCTCACCTGCAGTCCACCCCGTCTCACCTGCAGTCCACCCAGTCTCACCTGCAGTCCACCAGTCTCACCTGCAGTCCACCCAGTCTCACCTGCAGTCCAGCCAGTCTCACCTGCAGTCCAGCCAGTCTCACCTGCAGTCAGCCAGTCTCACCTGCAGTCCCGCCAGTCTCACCTGCAGTCCAGCCAGTCTCACCTGCAGTCCAGCCAGTCTCACCTGCAGTCCAGCCAGTCTCACCTGCAGTCCACCCAGTCTCACCTGCAGTCCAGCCAGTCTCACCTGCAGTCCACCCAGTCTCACCTGCAGTCCACCCATCTCACCTGCAGTCCACCCAGTCTCAGCTGCAGTCCAGCCAGTCTCACCTGCAGTCCAGCCAGTCTCACCTGCAGTCCAGCCAGTCTCACCTGCAGTCCACCCAGTCTCACCTGCAGTCAGCCAGTCTCACCTGCAGTCCACCCAGTCTCACCTGCAGTCCAGCCAGTCTCACCTGCAGTCCACCCAGTCTCACCTGCAGTCCACCAGTCTCACCTGCAGTCCACCCAGTCTCACCTGCAGTCCAGCCAGTCTCACCTGCAGTCCACCCAGTCTCACCTGCAGTCCCGCCAGTCTCACCTGCAGTCCACCCAGTCTCACCTGCAGTCCAGCCAGTCTCACCTGCAGTCCACCCAGTCTCACCTGCAGTCCACCCAGTCTCACCTGCAGTCACCAGTCTCACCTGCAGTCCACCCAGTCTCACCTGCAGTCCACCCAGTCTCGCCCGCAGTCCACCCAGTCTCACCTGCAGTCCACCCAGTCTCACCTGCAGTCCACCCAGTCTCGCCTGCAGTCCACCAAGTTCACCTGCAGTCCCCCCAGTCTCACCTGCAGTCCACCCCGTCTCACCTGCAGTCCCACCCAGTCTCACCTGCAGTCCACCCAGTCTCACCTGCAGTCCACCCAGTCTCACCTGCAGTCCACCAAGTCTCACCTGCAGTCCACCCAGTCTCACCTGCAGTCCACCCAGTCTCACTGCAGTCCACCAAGTCTCACCTGCAGTCCACCCAGTCTCACCTGCAGTCCACCCAGTCTCACCTGCAGTCCACCCAGTCTCACCTGCAGTCTACCCAGTCTCACCTGCAGTCCACCAAGTCTCACCTGCAGTCCACCCAGTCTCACCTGCAGTCCATCCAGTCTCACCTGCAGTCCACCCAGTCTCGCCTGCAGTCCACCCAGTCTCACCTGCAGTCCACCAAGTCTCACCTGCAGTCCACCAAGTCTCACTGCAGTCCACCAGTCTCACCTGTAGTCCACCTAGTCTCACCTTCAGTCCACCCAGTCTCACCTGCAGTCCACCCAGTTTCACCTGCAGTCCACCCAGTCTCACCTGCAGTCCACCCAGTCTCACCTGCAGTCCACCCAGTCTCACCTGCAGTCCACCAAGTCTCACCTGCAGTCCAGCCAGTCTCACCTGCAGTCCAGCCAGTCTCACCTGCAGTCCACCCAGTCTCACCTGCAGTCCACCCAGTCTCACCTGCAGTCCACCCAGTCTCACCTGCAGTCCACCCAGTCTCACCTGCAGTCCACCCAGTCTCACCTGCAGTCCACCCAGTCTCACCTGCAGTCCACCAAGTCTCACCTGCAGTCCACCCAGTCTCACCTGCAGTCCACCCAGTCTCACCTGCAGTCCACCCAGTCTCACCTCCAGTCCAGCCAGTCTCACCTGCAGTCCACCAAGTCCTCACCATGCAGTCCAGCAGTCTCACCTGCAGTCCACCCAGTCTCACCTGTAGTCCAGCCAGTCTCACCTGCAGTCCACCAAGTCTCACCTGCAGTCCACCCAGTCTCACCTGCAGTCCACCCAGTCTCACCTGCAGTCCACCCAGTCTCACCTGCAGTCCAGCCAGTCTCACCTGCAGTCCAGCCAGTCTCACCTGCATTCCACCCAGTCTCACCTGCAGTCCACCCAGTCTCACCTGCAGTCCACCCAGTCTCACCTGCAGCCCACCAAGTCTCACCTGCAGTCCACCCAGTCTCACCTGCAGTCCACCCAGTCTCACCTGCAGTCCACCCAGTCTCACCTCCAGTCCAGCCAGTCTCACCTGCAGTCCACCAAGTCTCACCTGCAGTCCAGCCAGTCTCACCTCAGTCCACCCAGTCTCACCTGCAGTCCAGCCAGTTCACCTGCAGTCCACCAAGTCTCACCTGCAGTCCACCCAGTCTCACCTGCAGTCCAGCCAGTCTCACCTGCAGTCCACCCAGTCTCACCTGCAGTCCAGCCAGTCTCACCTGCAGTCCACCCAGTCTCACCTGCAGTCCACCCAGTCTCACCTGCAGTCCACCCAGTCTCACCTGCAGTCCACCCAGTCTCACCTGCAGTCCACCCAGTCTCACCCCGCAGTCCACCCAGTCCTCACCTGCAGTCCACCCAGTCCACCTGCAGTCCACCCAGTCTCACCTGCAGTCCACCCGTCTCACCTGCAGTCCACCCAGTCTCACCTGCAGTCCAGCCAGTCTCACCTGCAGTCCACCCAGTCTCACCTGCAGTCCACCCAGTCTCACCTGCAGTCCACCCAGTCTCACCTGCAGCCCACCAAGTCTCACCTGCAGTCCACCCAGTCTCACCTGCAGTCCACCCAGTCTCACCTGCAGTCCACCCAGTCTCACCTCCAGTCCAGCCAGTCTCACCTGCAGTCCACCAAGTCTCACCTTTCAGTCCAGCCAGTCTCACCTTCAGTCCACCCAGTCTCACCTGCAGTCCAGCCAGTCTCACGTGCAGTCCACCAAGTCTCACCTGCAGTCCACCCAGTCTCACCTGCAGTCCAGCCAGTCTCACCTGCAGTCCACCCAGTCTCACCTGCAGTCCAGCCAGTCTCACCTGCAGTCCACCCAGTCTCACCTGCAGTCCACCCAGTCTCACCTGCAGTCCACCCAGTCTCACCTGCAGTCCACCCAGTCTCACCTGCAGTCCACCCAGTCTCACCTGCAGTCCACCCAGTCTCACCTGCAGTCCACCCAGTCTCACCTGCAGTCCACCCAGTCTCACCTGCAGTCCACCCAGTCTCACCTGTAGTCCACCCAGTGTCACCTGCAGTCCAGACAGTCTCACCTGCAGTCCACCCAGTCTCACCTGCAGTCCACCCAGTCTCACCTGCAGTCCACCCAGTCTCACCTGCAGTCCACCCAGTTTCACCTGCAGTCCACCCAGTCTCACCTGCAGTCCACCCAGTCTCACCTGCAGTCCACCCAGTCTCACCTGCAGTCCACCCAGTCTCACCTGCAGTCCACCCAGTCTCACCTGCAAATCCACCCATCTCACCTGCAGTCCAGCCAGTCTCACCTGCAGTCCAGCCAGTCTCACCTGCAGTCCAGCCAGTCTCACCTGCAGTCCAGCCAGTCTCACCTGCAGTCCAGCCAGTCTCACCTGCAGTCCAGCCAGTCTCACCTGCAGTCCCAGCCAGTCTCACCTGCAGTCCACCCAGTCTCACCTGCAGTCCAGCCAGTCTCACCTGCAGTCCACCCAGTCTCACCTGCAGTCCACCCAGTCTCACCTGCAGTCCACCCAGTCTCAGCTGCAGTCCAGCCAGTCTCACTGCAGTCCAGCCAGTCTCACTGCAGTCCAGCCAGTCTCACCTGCATCCACCAGTCTCACCTGCAGTCCAGCCAGTCTCACCTGCAGTCCACCCAGTCTCACCTGCAGTCCAGCCAGTCTCACCTGCAGTCCACCCAGTCTCACCTGCAGTCCACCCAGTCTCACCTGCAGTCCACCCAGTCTCACCTGCAGTCCAGCCAGTCTCACCTGCAGTCCACCCAGTCTCACCTGCAGTCCAGCCAGTCTCACCTGCAGTCCACCCAGTCTCACCTGCAGTCAGCCAGTCTCACCTGCGTCCACCCAGTCTCACCTGCAGTCCACCCAGTCTCACCTGCAGTCCAGCCAGTCTCACCTGCAGTCCACCCAGTCTCACCTGCAGTCCACCCAGTCTCGCCTGCAGTCCACCCAGTCTCACCTGCAGTCCACCCAGTCTCACCTGCAGTCCACCCAGTCTCGCCTGCAGTCCACCAAGTCTCACCTGCAGTCCACCCAGTCTCACCTGCAGTCCACCCAGTCTCACCTGCAGTCTACCCAGTCTCACCTGCAGTCCACCCAGTCTCACCTGCAGTCCACCCAGTCTCACCTGCAGTCCACCAAGTCTCACCTGCAGTCCACCCAGTCTCACCTGCAGTCCACCCAGTCTCACCTGCAGTCCACCAAGTCTCACCTTGCAGTCCACCCAGTCTCACCTGCAGTCCACCCAGTCTCACCTGCAGTCCACCCAGTCTCACCTGCAGTCTACCCAGTCTCACCTGCAGTCCACCAAGTCTCACCTGCAGTCCACCCAGTCTCACCTGCAGTCCACCCAGTCTCACCTGCAGTCCACCCAGTCTCACACGTGAAGGAACGATCAGTTGAGATATTATTATTATTAATCAGATATGCATGATTAATTATCAGGGAGGGTACTTGGGCATGGGTATATTAAAAGATGTAATCTGCCAAGGTATCGAGAACATTATTGTTGCCCAGCATAATACAGTTTATGCAGTCCAAAAAAACTTATGATAGTGTCTCTTAACATTAAGATTAATTTGTATCATCACCAACCATAAACTTTGCTTCTATCAAGATAATGGTTTATTAATCTCCGATGAAGAGAGTGGATTAATATTCTATTAGACTGGTTTAATGTTCTATTAGACTGGTTTAATGTTCTGTTAGACTGGTTTAATGTTCTATTAGACTGGTTTAATGTTCTATTAGACTGGTTTAATGTTCTATTAGACTGGTTTAATGTTCTGTTAGACTGGTTTAATGTTCTATTAGACTGGTTTAATGTACTATTAGACTGGTTTAATGTTCTATCAGACTGGTTTAATATTCTATAAGACCGGTTCTATGTTCTGTTAGACTGGTTTAATGTTCCATTAGACTGACCATACCCCCGGCTGGGATTGAACCCGCGGTCATAGAGTCTCAAAACTCCAGCCCGTCGCGTTAGCCACTAGACCAGCTAGCCACAATAAGATTCATCCAACTAGGTATATTTCTACACCATAGGAAGGTTAGCATAGGCACCACTGTGACCACAAATGCAAGTTTTTACAGACGAATCTCCAGCTAGCGTGGCCGTGACGAACTCTAGCTCAAGTCCCTTCACTGCCGTCAACATGACTCAAGAAATCGTAATGACACGATTGCAAACAAACCATACCACGGCCGGAGATAGAACCCGCGGTCATAGAGTCTCAAAACTCCAGCCCGTCGCGTTAGCCACTAGACCAGCTAGCTAGTGTAGAAATATACCTAGTTGGATGAATCTTATTGTGGCTAGCTGGTCTAGTGGCTAACGCGACGGGCTGGAGTTTTGAGACTCTATGACCGCGGGTTCAATCCCGGCCGGGGGTATGGTTTGTTTGCAATCGTGTCATTACGATTTCTTGAGTTCCATTAGTCTGGTTTAGTATTCCATTAAACCGGTTTGATGTTCTATTAGACTGGTTTAATGATCTATTAGACTCGTCTAAAGTTTTATTGGACTTGTTTAATGTTTTTAATGAGACTGGTTTAATGATCCATTAGACTCGTTTAAAGTTCTATTAGACTCGTTTAATGTTTTTAATGAGACTGGTTTAATGTTTTATCATGAGAATGGCTTAATGTTCTATTAGATTGATTTAATGTTCAATTAGGCTAGTTCAATTTCAATTACACAGGTTTAATGTTAAATTAGATTGGTTTAATGTTATAATAGGTATTCGATGTCTATTAAACTGGTTTATATTTTACTAATAGTAATCTGTTTTACTGGTCAAAGTTCTTCTAGACTTATTTAATCTGTCATCACTCACAACAGGCTCTGTGTCCGACACTAGGCTGTGCGTGTCTACACGTGCAATTGGCTGTACACCAGCTGTGAATGTCTAACGCCAGGCTGTGGTGGCTGATACCAGGCTATGTGGGCTGAAACCAGGCTTAGTTGGCTGACACTAGGCTTGAAATTGAAACAGTTGTGTTCTGAACCTAGGTTGTGGTTCTGATACCAGGCTGGGTGCTGACACCACGCTGTGGGCTGATACCTAGGTTGCGTGGTTGACACAGGCTGTGGCTGCTGACATCAGGCCTGTCGATATCGACACAGGCTGTAGGTGCTGACACCAGGTGTGGGTGTCTGACACCAGTTGTGGGTGTCTGACACCAGGTTTTGGGTGTCTGAACCAGGTGTGGGGGCTGACACCAGGTTGTGGGTGGCTGACACCAGGTTGTGGTGTCTGACACCAGGTGTGGGTGTCTGACACCAGGTTTGGGTGGCTGACACCAGGTTGTGGGTGGCTGACACCAGGTATGGGTGGCTGATACCAGCTGTGTGTCTGACACAGGTGTGGGTGCTACACCAGGCTGTGGGTGGCTGACACCAGGTTGTGTGGTGGGGGCTAACACCAGGCTGTGGATATCTGACACCAGGCTGTGGGTGTATACACCAGACGTTGATATCTGACACCAGGCTGTGGGTGTCTGACACCAGGGTGTGGGTGTCTGACACCAGGGTGTGGGTGTCTGACACCAGGCTGTGGGTGGCTGACACCAGGCTGTGGGTGTCTAACCCCAGGCTGTGGATATCTGACACCAGGCTGTGGGTGTCTGCCACCAGGTTGTGGGTGGCTGACATCAGGTTGTGGGTGGCTGACACCAGGGTATGGGTGGCTGACACCAGGCTGTGGGTGTCTGACACCAGGTTGTGGGTGGCTAACACCAGGCTGTGGGTGGCTGACACCAGGTTGTGGGTGGCTAATACCAGGCTGTAGATATCTGACACCAGGCTGTGGGTGTATAACACCAGGCTGTGGATATCTGACACCAGGCTGTGGGTGTCTGACACCAGGGTGTGGGTGTCTGACACCAGGGTGTGGGTGGCTGACACCAGGCTGTGGGTGTCTAACGCCAGGCTGTGGGTGGCTGACACCAGGCTGTGGGTAGCTAACACCAGGCTGTGGGTGTCTAACACCAGGCTGTGGATATCTGACACCAGGCTGTGGGTGGCTGACACCAGGCTGTGGGTGGCTAATACCAGGCTGTGGATATCTGACACCAGAGTATGGGTGGCTGACACCAGGCTGTGGGTGACTGACACCAGGCTGTGGGTGGCTGACACCAGGCTGTGGATATCTGACACCAGACTGTGTCTGACACCAGAGTACAGGTGGCTGATACCAGGCTGTGGGTGACTGACACCAGGCTGTGGGTGACTGACACCAGGCTGTGGGTAGCTGACACCAGGCTGTGGATACCTGACACCAGGCTGTGGGTGGCCGACACCAGAAAATGAAGAAGTACCGCAATGGAAACTTAAAAAAATACGTAGATTACCTTAAACAAGAGATCAGAGAGAAAACAATCCAGTCATGCAAATTGCCTTGAGTTCTATAATAAGGTGACTAAGAAGGCACTTGATATTGTACACTATATTGTACATTTTTATGCTTGCGAAAGTGCTAAACCCTGGGGGTCATTCAGCACGAGTGTGATAGAGGCTCGACCCTGTTGACATCACGTCACTGCATTACAAAAAAAATCACTGCTTGACGGAAAATCACGTATATAATAGCTGCCTGCGTTATCATGTATATCCAGCTCCAAGTTACCCCATATCCCACAGCGCTAAGTTAAAAATATATCACAGCTGCATAAGTTATCACATATATTCAGTGCTTAAGTTATCACATATATCACAGCTGCAAAGTTATAACTTATATCGCAGGTTCCAACTTAGGGAATACGTGTATATCACAGTGCGAAGGTACTGCATATGAAACGTTGCACGGCATTTGTACCGGGTAAGAGATGCAACACTCGCATCTAACCCTGGATTTGTTTAAAATTTAAAGGAATAATTGCACTTATGTCACAAATGATGGAGTTGCACTAATATTATGCCTGAGTGGTGTGGTGTGTGTGTTGTTGTGGGTGTGTGGTGTGTGTGGTGTTGTGTGTGTGGGTTGTGGTGTGTGTGTGGTGGTGTGGGGTTGGTGGTGTGTAGTGTTGTGGGGGTTTGTGTGGGTGTGTTGTGTGTGTGTGGTGTGTGGTGTGTGTGTGTGTGTGGTGAGTGTGTTTTTGTGTATTGTGTGCGGTGGTATTGTGTGTGTGTGTGTTTTGTTGTTTGTGGGTTGGGGTGGTGTTGGCGTGTGTTGGTGTTTTCTCACCTGTTGTACTCACCTAGTTGGTTTGGGGGGGGTCGAGTCCGAGCTCCTGACCCGCCTCTTCATGTTCGCTACTGGGTCACCTCCCTGACCCGTGAGCTTTACATACCTCTGCTTAAAGTATGTATGGACCCTGCCCCCACTAATAGTTTCCCCAAAAAACTATTCCACTTACTGACTACCTGTGGCTGAAGAAATTTTTTCCTAACCCCTGTGATTCATTGTTTCAGTTTCCAACTGTGTCCCCCCCTTTTACGTGTCCCAAATTTTGGAACATCTGTCTTTTCCACCTTGTCAATTTTATATTTTGTATGTCGTTTCATGTCCCCCCCATCTCTCCTGTCCCCAGTGTCCAGGTTGATTTCCCTTAACCTCCCTCGTGGACATACCCCTTTTGCTTGGGGGCTATCTTGTTCAAAACCTTTGCACTTTCTCTGTTTTTTCACGTCTTGGTGGTGTGGGTTCCAAACTGGGCCCCATATCCATAGGGCCTAACATACCGGTTTTTAAGGGGCCGATGATTCCTTATTAAGAGCGGAATTGTTCTGAGGTTTGCTAGGGCCCTATGCTTTCAGCAGTTTTTGGTTGATGTGGCTTCAGGGATGTGCCTGGGGTTATACTCACCCAAGATCTTTTTCCTTTGGGGAGGTTTGTAGTCTTGACCCCCCGACTGTACTCCGTCTGCGGCCCTTTTTTGCCCTTCCCCAATCTTCATGACTTTGCAAAATTTGGGGGGATTGAACTCCCGGAGCCCAAATTTTGGGGCCCGGGCTGCAGCCTGTCCAGTCCCTTTTTAGTTCTGCCTGGTTTCGACGAGTGAATTTTTTTCTCATCAACTTCACGTCATCTGCAAAAGGGGGCACCTCAAATTTTTCCTTCCGTCATGTCGTTCACAAATACCAGAAACAGCACTGGTCCTAGGACTGACCCCTGCGGGACCCCGCTGGTCACAGGTGCCCACTCTGACACCTCGCCACGTACCATGACTCGCTGCTGTCTTCCTGACAAGTATTCCCTGATCCATTGTAGTGCCTTCCCTGTTATCCCTGCTTGGTCCTCCAGTTTTTGCACCAATCTCTTGTGTGGAACTGTGTCAAACGCCTTCTTGCAGTCCAAGAAAATGCAATCCACCCACCCCTCTCTCTCTTGTCTTACTGCTGTCACCATGTCATAGAACTCCAGTAGGTTTGTGACACAGGATTTCCCATCCCTGAAACCATGTTGGCTGCTGTTGATGAGATCATTCCTTTCTAGGTGTTCCACCACTCTTCTCCTGATAATCTTCTCCATGATTTTGCATACTATACATGTCAGTGACACTGGTCTGTAGTTTAATGCTTCATGTCTGTCTCCTTTTTTAAAGATTGGGACTACATTTGCTGTCTTCCATGCCTCAGGCAATCTCCCTGTTTCGATAGATGTATTGAATATTGTTGTTAGGGGTACACATAGCGCCTCTGCTCCCTCTCTCAATACCCATGGGGAGATGTTATCTGGCCCCATTGCCTTTGAGGTATCTAGCTCACTCAGAAGCCTCTTCACTTCTTCCTCGGTTGTGTGCACTGTGTCCAGCACTTGGTGGTGTGCCCCACCTCTCCGTCTTTCTGGAGTCCCTTCTGTCTCCTCTGTGAACACTTCTTTGAATCTCTTGTTGAGTTCTTCACATACTTCACGGTCATTTCTTGTTGTCTCTCCTCCTTCCTTCCTTAGCCTGATTACCTGGTCCTTGACTGTTGTTTTCCTCCTGATGTGGCTGTACAACAGTTTCGGTCAGATTTGGCTTTCGCTGCTATGTCATTTTCATATTGTCTTTGGGGCCCCCCTTCTTATCTGTGCATATTCGTTTCTGGCTCTACGACTGTTCTCCTTATTCTCCTGGGTCCTTTGCCTTCTATATTTCTTCCATTCCCTAGCACACTTGGTTTTTGCCTCCCTGCACCTTTGGGTAAACCATGGGCTCATCCTGGCTTTTTCATTAATCCTGTTACCCTTGGGTACAAACCTCTCCTCAGCCTCCTTGCATTTTGTTGCTACATATTCCATCATCTCATTAACTGGCTTCCCTGCCAGTTCTCTGTCCCACTGAACCCCGTTCAGGTAGTTCCTCATTCCTGTGTAGTCCCCTTTCTTGTAGTTTGGCTTCATTCGTCCTGGCCTTCCTGCTTCTCCCTCCACTTGTAGCTCTACTGTGTATTCGAAGCTTAAAACCACATGGTCACTGGCCCCAAGGGGTCTTTCATATGTGATGTCCTCGATATCTGCACTACTCAAGGTGAATACTAAGTCCAGCCTTGCTGGTTCATCCTCTCCTCTCTCTCTTGTAGTGTCCCTTACGTGTTGGCACATGAAGTTTTCCAGTACCACCTCCATCATCTTAGCCCTCCATGTATCTTGGCCCCCATGTGGGTCCAAGTTCTCCCAATCGATCTCCTTGTGGTTAAAGTCACCCATGATCAGGAGCTTTGCCCTGCATGCATGAGCTCTTCTGGCCACTCTAGCCAGTGTGTCAACCATCGCTCTATTGCTCTCGTCGTACTCTTGCCTTGGCCTCCTGCTGTTCTGTGGTGGTTATACATCACTGCTATTACCACCTTGGGACATCCAGAGTGAAGTGTTCCCACTATGTAATCACTTTCTCTCTCCGCTGTCTCCTCTCTCCAGCTCATCAAAATTCCAGCGATTTTTGATCAGCAACGCCACTCCTCCACCCCCCCTGTTCCCTCTGTCTTTCCTCAGGATTTGGTATCCCGTTGGAAAGATGGCATCTGTTATCATACCTGTAAGCTTGGTTTCTGTGAGAGCTATGATGTCCGGTGATGCTTCTTTGACTCTTTCATGCCACTCCTCCCACTTATTTGTTATTCCATCAGCGTTTGTGTACCATACCTTCAGTTTCCTTTCCAACACTGTGGTTTGGGGGGCCTGTGAGGGTGGGAGACCTGGTGGCATACCGTGGGATTCTATAGCTCGGTGTTGGGTGGAGGCTGTGGGTATGGATTGTAGTGTGTGTTGGGATGGTGTGATAGGTTGTATGGTTCTGAGAGTAGTTGTGTGTGTGCTTGCCCTTGCTGTTCTGTTCTGCTCTGACTGACCTCTGCTGGTTCCCTCCTTGTCTCTTTTCCTAGCTCCTTTCGCTTTTTTGTCCTCTCCCTCAGCTGCTGTCGTTCTGATTTTGTTCTGTATGTGTGTGTGTGTGTGTGTGTGTGTGTGTGTGTGTGTGATGTGTGTGTGTGTGTGTACTCACCTATTTGTGGTTGCAGGGGTCGAGTCTTAGCTCCTGGCCCCGCCTCTTCACCGGTTGCTACTGGGCCCTCTCTCTCCCCGCTCCATGAGCTTTATCAAACCTCGTCTTAAAACTGTGTATGGTTCCTGCCTCCACTACGTCATTTTCTAGGCTATTCCACTGCCTTACAACTCTATGACTGAAGAAATACTTCCTAATATCTCTCTGACTCATTTGTGTCTTCAACTTCCAATTGTGGCCTCTTGTTTCTGTGTCCCCTCCCTGGAACATCCTGTCTTTGTCCACCTTGTCTATTCCAAGCAGTATTTTATATGTCGTTATCATGTCTCCCCTGACCCTCCTGTCCTCCAGTGTCGTCAGGCCGATTTCCCTTAATCTTTCTTCATAGGACATTCCCCTTAGCTCTGGAACTAACCTTGTCGCAAACCTTTGTACTTTCTCTAGTTTCTTGACGTGCTTTATCAAGTGCGGGTTCCAAACAGGTGCTGCATACTCCAGTATGGGCCTGACATACACGGTGTACAGTGTCTTGAACGATTCCTTACTAAGGTATTGGAATGCTGTTCTCAGGTTTGCAGGCGCCCATATGCTGCAGCAGTTATCTGGTTGATGTGTGCTTCCAGAGACATGCTCGGTGTTATACTCACCCCAAGATCTTTCTCCTTGAGTGAGGTTTGCAGTCTTTGGCCACCTAGCCTATACTCGGTCTGTGGTCTTCTGTGCCCTTCCCCTATCTTCATGACTTTCCATTTGGCAGGATTAAATTCGAGAAGCCATTTGCCTGACCAGGTGTCTAGTCTGTCCAGGTCTCTTTGAAGTCCTGCCTGGTCCTCATCAGATTTAATTCTCCTCATTAACTTCACATCATCTGCAAACAAGGACACTTCTGAGTCTAACCCTTCCATCATGTCGTTCACATATTCCAAAAATAGCACTGGTCCTAGGACCGACCCCTGTGGGACCCCGCTCGTCACAGGTGCCCACTGTGATACATCATTACGTACCATGACTCGTTGTTGTCTCCCTGTCAGGTATTCTCTGATCCATTGCAGTGCCCTTCCTGTTATATGCGCCTGATGCTCTAGCTTCTGCACTAATCTCTTGTGAGGAACTGTGTCAAAGGCCTTCTTGCAGTCCAAGAAGATGCAATCAACCCACCCCTCTCTCTCGTGTCTTACTTCTGTTATTTTATCATAAAACTCCAGAAGGTTTGTGACACAGGATTTGCCTTCCATGAATCCGTGCTGGTTAGCATTTATACTCTTGTTCCGTTCCAGGTGCTCCACCACTCTCCTGATAATCTTCTCCATAATTTTGCATACTATACACGTCAGTGACACAGGTCTATAGTTTAGTGCCCCTTTTCTGTCTCCTTTTTTAAAAATGGGAACTACATTTGCCGTCTTCCATACCTCAGGAAGTTGCCCAGTTTCCAGGGATGTGTTGAAGATTGTGGTAAGTGGCACGCACAACATATCTGCTCCCTCTCTAAGGACCCACGGGGAGATGTTGTCCGGTCCCATTGCCTTTGAGGTATCGATGTCCCTTAGCAGTTTATTCACCTCCTCCTCATCTGTATGTATGTCGTCCAACACTTGTTGGTGTATTCCTTGCTGGTGTCCCCATCTGGTCTGTCCCCCCAGAGTCCTTCCTGTCTCTACTGTAAATACTTCCTTAAATCTCGTGTTGAGCTCCTCACATACCTCTTGATCGTTTCTTGTGAGTTCTCCACCTTCTTTCCTCAGCCTTATCACCTGGTCCTTGACTGTTGTCTTCCTCCTAATGTGGCTATACAGCAGTTTCGGGTCAGATTTGACTTCGATGCTATGTCGTTTTCATACTGTCGCTGGGCCTCCCTCCTTATCTGTGCATACTCGTTTCTGGCTCTTCTACTAATCTCCTTGTTTTCCCTGGGTCCTATGCCTCCTGTACCTTTTCCATTCTCTGTTGCACTTAGTTTTTGCCTCCCTACACCTTCGGGTAAACCAAGGACTCGTTTTTGGTCTTCTATTATTTCTGTTTCCCTTGGGAACAAAACTTTCCTCTGCCTCCTTGCACTTTGTTGCCACATATTCCATCATCTCGTTTACTGATTTCCTACCATTTCTCTGTCCCACTGAACCTCCTGCAGGAAGTTTCTCATACCTGTGTAGTCCCCCCTTTATAGTTTGGCCTGACCCCTTCAGTTCCTGTTACCTTATCCACTTTAACTCTACTATATAATCAAAACTCAGAACCACATGATCGCTAGCTCCAAGGGGCCTCTCGTAAGTGATGTCCTCAATGTCTGAACTGCTCAGGGTGAACACAAGATCCAGTCTTGCTGGCTCATCCTCCCCTCTCTCTCTGGTTGTGGTCCCTGACATGTTGATGCATGAGGTTTTCAAGTACCACATCCATCATCTTGGCTCTCCATGTTTTGGGACCCCCATGTGGCTCCAGGTTTTCCCAGTCGATCTCCCTGTGGTTGAAATCGCCCATTACCAGTAACTTTGCTCTGCTCGAGTGAGTTCTTCTTGCCACCTCAGCCAGTGTGTCCACCATCACCCTGTTGTTTTCTTCATACTCCATCTCTTGGCCTCCTGCAGTTCTGTGGTGGGTTATACATCACTCCAATGACTACTTTATGTTCTCTGGACTGAATTGTACCTACAATGTAGTCTCTTTCTCCAATCATGTCCATGCCTTCCATTTCCTCAAATCCCCATCGGTGTTTTATGAGCAGTGCAACCCCTCCTCCCCCCTCTACTCCTTCTATCTTTCCTCAGGATCTGATATCCATTGGGAAGATTGTGTCTGTTATTGTCTCAGCGAGTTTTGTTTCTGTGACTGCTATGATTCTGGGGATTTTCACTGATTCTTTCGTTCCACTCCTCATGTTTATTCGTTATTCCATCCGCGTTTGTGTACCAACTTTCAGTTTCTTTTCTATCATTGTGGTCATGCAAGAATATTGGGGTTGGGGGAGCGAGAGCCTTGGTGGGGGCCTTATATGGAGCTGTGGTGTAGGTGGGGTTTCTGATGATGGGGGTGGGGTCAGAATGCCCATAAGGGACAGCTGTTGGGGTGAGGTTTGTGATATGGGGGTTGGTGGCAGAGGGAACAGTGAGTGGGTTGTAGTATAGGTTGCTCAGTTGCGTTGGAATGTCGTGGTTGGAGTCTTTTGGTGGGAGATTCTGTGGGGTGTGTTTTGCCCTTCCTCCTGTGTCTGGGTCCTGCTCATCTTCGTCATTGCCTCTAGTTCCTCCTTGTGTCTCTGTACCCTCTCTTTCAGTGTAGTCCTTTCGTCTTGTGTTCTGTTGCAGTCGAGGTATACTCTCTGGTACCCCTGTTTGTCCCTCAGTCTTGTTTTCTCTTGCAGAATCCTGGTTCGAACTGATTCTTCCTTGAAAATTACTTTGACAGGCCGTATCCTTCCACTCGCAAACCACCCAATTCTCTGAAAATTTGTCACCTGGGTCATATCGCCCTCACCTTTGTTTTCATGATGCCTTCAATCATTTTTTTCTCCTCCTGTTTTATTTCTTCAAAGTTGTCCCCCTTGGCTTCTTGGAGCCCGTACCAAAAACTGACCTCGCCCTTTCCTCCTCCCACTGAGTCTCCATCTGCGTTCCTCACTGAGGCATATTATTTTCCCTTCCTTGACATGTTCTTGCCCTTCATCCCTGTCATTGATCTGGAACTTCTATTCCATGCTCCAGCTGTTCCCTTTCAGGCTAACTGCAGCTTGGCTGTTAGATATCTACTGCATATAGCAGTACCTTCATTTTCTTCGACACTTCATGTATGTCTTAGGTACTCCTCGTCTTTCCCCTGGCCCCACGTGGGTGGGGGAAGGGCCTTCGTGTAACGGCATGTCTCGTTGTGGCTTACCGTCCCCTTGTCTGCGCCTGAGTCACATCTAATTGTCATTTTGTCTCTAACGTTCAGGCTTTGCAGTTTCTTCTAAGCACGGTAGCCTAGTCTGCTGACTAAAGCCTTACTTCCCACATTCTGCATCCTCAGCGTACCGGTCTCCTCCATTTCTACCAAGCTCTACTGACCCTTCCCCACTCTTCCCTTTTTGGAGCTCTAATCCCAGTTTTCCTCCCTGGTTCATCTACCAGATCCTGTGAGTTCCATCTCTAGAGCACCATGAGGGATAAGACCAAGGGTGAGAGAGAGAAAGGGTGTGAGGGGGAGAGAAAGGGTAGAGAGAGGGAGAAAGAGAGGGAGAGAGAGAGAGAGAGAGAGAGAGAGAGAGAGAGAGAGAGAGAGAGAGAGAGAGAGAAGAGAGAGAGAAAGGAGAGAGAGAGAGAGAGAGAGAGACGAGAGACAGAAAGGAGGGTAAGGGAAAAGGCTATGAGAGAGAGAAATGCGAGGGGAGGGGTAGAAATATAGAAAAAGGGAGATGGAGAGAGAAGCCTATAGAGAGAGAGAGAGAGAGAGAGAGAGAGAAGAGAAGAGGAGAGAGAGAGAGAGAGAGAGAGAGAGAGAGAGAGGGAGAGGAGAGAAAGAAAGAGTAGGGGGAATGGGAGGGGAAAAAGGCTATGAGAGAGAGAAATGCGAGGGAGGGGGAGAGAGAAAGATAGGAGGGAGTGAAGGCAAGAGCTGGGAGGGGAAAGGTCTGTGGGGGAGGAAAGGTGTGTGGGGGGTGAGGGACGCGGTCAAATTCCAAGGATCAGCTGTGTGAATGAGTGGGTGTGTATACTCACCTAGTTGTGGTTTCAGGGGTCGAGACTCAGCTCCTGGCCCCGAGTGTGTATGTGTGTGCGTGCGTGTGTGTGTGAGCACGTCAGTTGTTTATATGTCCCAGAAATACATTTCACCTCTGTGTATCCATAATAATAATAAGATACCATTAACACTGAGAGTAATTCTAATAATTATAATACTAGCGTGTGTTAACAAGTCATTCTTTCACCCAGTTATGTACTACCTTTTACTACATGTGTACCCAATACTTGCTTCTCAGATTGTACTGTCTTTGTGTCCTAAAACATTATCTCTCGAAACTGTTGTCAGGACTGTAGTCCCATTAGCCCCGACTTAATCCTCCTGCCTATTCCTTGCTCCTACAAATTTTATCTTCCTACTACTGCTAGGTGTTGTGTGTATGATAATCGCTCTGGAGCATGGTTTGTGATGGCTACCAGTGACGTAGGGCCGGCTCTACCACTCAAAACTTCCCGCCAACCACAAACAGGTGATTTGTACGTTACTCCTCAGAGGGGACGTCCATCCAGATGCCTGATGTACGATGCTCGCTGTACGATGCTCGCTGTACGATGCTCGCTGTACAATGACTCGTGCACCTCGCCCTTCCACCTCTGACTTCTTCAGCTATTCTTTTCTCGTTGCCCTTTTGATTCCTCATTTACCACACTTATCACTTGTATACTGCTACTTTTATAATTTACACTTCACTTCTGGTAAGTACACTTCTTATTTGTGATGACACCCAACCTGTTATGGCGGCCTACTTCCTCAGGCCTACTGCTGCCACCACCTCTGCTTATAATATTTTTTGTATATGTTATGTATATATATATATATATCCCCTTTCTGGCTAGCTTGTTCATGTTGGCTGTGTGCTACATCACAGTTTCTCGTTAGCCAACCTCTCTTAATTCTATTTGATATTTTCTCTTTAGTCACTCGCTTTGTACTTTGTATATTTGTAACACTGTGGCAACAAGTGCCAACTCGGCCTCAACGAACTGGCACTTTGAAATTTTATTGTATAATTTCAGGCTTTCTCTCGCCTTTACTTTATTTATTTTTGCTAATACATTGGTTATCACTTGTAGGGTTGTTCACTGACGTTGTCACTAACACTGGTTGCTTCTAGCTGCTAAAACACGCCCTAAAAGCACTAAGATTCCCGGAGCCTGGCGCTTATGACCCACTACACTGTCTCCAACTCACTGTGTGTGTGTGTGTTTGTGTGTGTGTGTGTGTGTGTGTGTGTGTGTGTGTGTGTGTGTGTGTGTGTGTGTACTCACCTAGTTGTACTCACCTAGTTGAGGTTGCAGGGGTCGAGTCCAAGCTCCTGGCCCCGCCTCTTCACTGGTCACTACTAGGTCACTCTCCCTATACCGAGAGCTTTATCATACGTCTGCTTAAAGCTATGTATGGATCCTGCCTCCACTACATCGCTTCCCAAACTATTCCTCTTCCTGACTACTCTGTGGCTGAAGAAATGCTTCCTAACATCCCTGTGATTCATCTGTGTCTTCAACTTCCAACTGTGTCCCCTTGTTGCTGTGTCCAATCTCTGGAACATCCTGTCTTTGTCCACCTTGTCAATTCCTCTCAGTATTTTGTATGTCGTTATCATGTCCCCCCCTATCTCTCCTGTCCTCCAGTATCGTCAGGTTGATTTCCCTTAACTTCTCCTTGTAGGACATACCTCTTAGCTCTGGGACTAGTCTTGTTGCAAACCTTTGTACTTTCTCTAGTTTCTTTACGTGCTTGGCTAGGTGTGGGTTCCAAAACTGGTGCTGCATACTCAATATGGCCTAACGTAGACGGTGTACAGGGTCCTGAACGATTCCTTATTAAGATGTCTGAATGCTGTTCTGAAGTTTGCTAAGCGCCCATATGCTGCAGCAGTTATTTGGTTGATGTGCGCTTCAGGAGATGTATCTGGTGTTATAGTCACCCCAAGATATTTTTCCTTGAGCGAGGTTCGTAGTCTCTGGCCCCCTAGATTGTACTCCGTCTGCGGTCTTCTTTGCCCTTCCCCAATCTTCATGACTTTGCACTTGGTGGATCGAATGAATTCTTCTCATCAACTTCACGTCACTGCAAACAGGGACATTTCGGAGTCTATCCTTCCGTCGTGTGTGTGTGTGTGTCGTGTGTGTGTGTGTGTGTTGGTGGTGTGTGTGTGTGGTGTGTGTGTGTGTGTGTGGTGTGTGTGTGTGTGTGTGGGTGTGTGGTTGCTTGTGTGTGTATTCACCTAATTGTGGTTGCAGGGGTCGAGACTTAGCTCCTGGCCCTGCCTCTTCACTGAGCGCTACTAGGTCCTTTCTCTCTCTCTGCTTCCTGAGCTTTCTCATACCTCGTCTTAAAGCTACGTATGGTTCCTGCCTCCACTACATCACTTGCTAGGCTATTCCACTTCCTGACGACTCTATGATTGAAGAAGTACTTCCTAACATCCCTGTGGCTCATCTGAGTCTTCACTTCATATTGTGACCCCTTGTTTCTATGTCCCCTCTCTGGAACATCCTTTCTCTGTCCACCTTATCTATACCACGCAGTATTTTGAATGTCGTTGTCATGTCTCCCCTGAGCCTCCTGTCCTCCTGTGTCGTCAATCCGATTTATCTCAACCTTTCATTGTAGGACATCCCCCTGAGCTTCGGAACTAACCTTGTTGCAAGCATATGTACTTTAACTTCTTGACGTGCTTGACCAGGTGTGGGTTCCAAACTGGTGTTGCATACTCCAGTATGGGCCTGACGTACACAGTGTACAGTGTCTTGAACGATTCCTTACTAAGGCATCGGAACGCTATTCTCATGTTTGCCAGGCGCCAATATGCTGCAGCAGTTAACTGGTTTATGTGTGCCTCCGACTTGTTCGGTGCTACGGTCACCCCAAGATCTTTCTCCTTGAGTGAAATTTGTAGTCTTTGTCCACATAGCCTATACTCTGCAATCTTCTTTGCCCGTCCCCAATCTTCATGACTTTGCATTTGGCAGGGATGAATTCGAAAAGCCAATTGCTGGACCACGTGTCCAACCTGTCCTGGTCTCTTTGTAGTAGTGCCTGATCCTCATCTGATTTAATTCTTCCCATTAACTTCACATCATCTGCGAGCAGGGACACTTCAGAGTCTACCCCTTCCATCATGTCATCCACATATATCAAAAATATCACTGGTTCTCGGACTGTCCCCTGTGGGACCCGGCTTGTCACAGGCGCCCACTGTGATACCTCTTCACGTTCCATGACTCGTTGTTGCATCCCTGTCAGGTATTCTCTGATCCATTGCAGTGTCCTTCCTGTTATACATACCTAATCCTCCAGCTTCTGCACTAATCTCTTGTGAGGAACTGTGTCGAAGGCCTTCCTGCACTCCAGGAAAATGCAATCAACCCACCCCTCTCTCTCGAATCTTACTTCTGTTACCTTGTCATAAAACTCCAGAGGGTTTGTGGCACAAGATTTCCCTTCCATGAATCCATGCTGGTTATCGTTTATAATCTTGTTCCGTTCCAGGTGCTCCACCACTCTCCTCCTGATAATCTTCTCCATAACTTTACATACTATACACGTGAGTGACACAGGTCTATAGTTTAGTGCCTCTTTTCTGTCTCCTTTTTTAAAAATTGGAACTACATTTGCCGTCTTCCATACCTCAGGTAGTTGCCCAGTTTCCAGGGATGTGTTGAAGATTGTGGTAAGTGGCACACACAGCATATCCGCTCCCTCTCTAAAGACCGATGGGGAGATGTTGTCCAGTTCCATTGCCTTTGAGGTATCGATGTCCCTTAGCAGCTTCTTCACCTCCTCCTCATTTGTATGTATGTCATCCAACACTTGTTGGTATATTCCTTGCTAGTGTCCCCCTCTGTTCTGTCCCTCCCAGAGGCCTTCCTGTCTCCACTGTAAATACTTCCTCAAATCTCATGTTGAGCTCCTCACATACCTCTTGATCGTTTTTTTTGAGTTCCCCACTTTATTTCCTCAGCCTGATCACTTGGTTTTTGACTGTTATCTTCCTCCTAATGTGGTTATACAGTATTTTCGGGTCAGACTTGACTTTCGATTCTATGTCGTTTTCGTACTGTCGCTGGGCCTGTGCATACTCGTTTCTGACTCTTCTACTAATCTCCTTATTTGCCTCCTGCAGTTCTGTGGTGGATTATACATCATTCCAATAACTACTTTATGTTCCCCAGACTGAATTGTACCTACTACGTAGTCCCTTTCTCTAATCATGTCCATGCCTTCCATTTCCTCAAATCCCCATCGGTTTTTTATGAGCAGTGCAACCCCTCCTCCCCCTCTACTCCTTCTATCTTTCCTCAGGATCTGATATACCGGTGGGAAGTTTGTGTCTTTTATCATCTCAGTGAGTTTCGTTTCTGTGACTGCTATGATGTCTGGAGATTTCTCACTGATTCTTTCGTGCCACTCATATTTATTCGTTATTACATCCGTATTTGTGTACCAAATCATCAGTTTCTTTTCTATCATTGTGGTCCTGGGAGAATATTGGGGTTGGGGGAGTGGGAGCCTTGGTGGGGGCCTATGGGGGGCTGTGGTGTAGGTGGGGTTTGGGAGGAGGGGGTGGGGCCAGAATGCTCATAGGGAGCAGCTGTAGGGGTGAGGTTTGTGATGTGGGGGTTGGTGGCAAAGGGAACATTGTGTGGATTTTGGTTTAGATTGCTCAGTTGCGTTGGGGTTGTCGCAGTTGGAGTCCTTCTGCAGGAGTTTCTGCAGGGTGTGTTTGCCCTTCCTCCTGTGTCTGGGTGCTGCTCATCTTCATCATTGCCTCTCGTTCCTCCTTGCGTCTCTGTACCCTCTCTTTCAGTGTAGCCCTTTCTTCTTGTGTTCTGTCGCGATCAAGGTATACTCTCCAGTACCTCGGTTGTCCCTCAGTAGTGTTTTCTCTTGCAGGATCCTGGTTCGAGCAGATTCTTCCTTGAAAATTACTTTGACAGGCCATTTCCTTCCCCTCGCAAACCACCCAATTCTCCGAAAAATTGTCACCTGGGTCATATCGCCCTCACCTATTGTTTTTATGATGCCTTCAATCATTTTTTCCTCCTCCTGTTTTCTTTCATCGAAGGTGTCCCCTTCGGCTTCTTGGATCCCATAGACAAAAACTGACCTCTCCCTTTCCTCTCCCACTGAGTCTCCATTTGCATCCTCTGAGGTGTTTTAGTTCCTTCCATTGAAATGTTCTTGCCTTCAATCCCTGTCCTTGCTGAAACTTCTATGTTCAGTGAACTGTCTTCCATGATCAGCTGTTCCTTGCTACTGCAGTTGACTGTTAGAGTCTCTGCTTATTACATACCTTCATTTTCTTCAGACCTGTCATTTGATCTTAGTGTGCTCTTCGTCTTTTCCCTGGCCCCACGGAGGCCTGAGAGGACCTTTCCGTATGTCATATCTCCTTTGTTTCTTATCATCCCCTTGTCTGTGCCTGACATAGAATTTCCTGATGTCGCATCTGAATTGTCATTTGTCTCTCTAATCTGTTTTAGGTTTTAATTTCTCTTCTAAGCACTGTATCCTAGCTTCTGCTGCTAAGACTTGTAGCTCTCACTTCCTGCACTCTTCAGCTATCCTCTCCTACATTATCTTGCCCAGCTCTTCTATTTTCCTTCCCCACTCTTCCTCCCTTTTTTTGAGCTCTAACTCCCAATCTTTCCTCCCAGGTTCGTCCACCAGATCTCTGGTTTTCCGCCCTCTTGGGTCACCTATTTTTTTTTCTTACCACAGAAAGAAGCTTAGTATTTTACCACAGAGAGAAGTTTATGTATTTTCAGGGGTGTGTGTGGGGGAGGGAGAAGGCCAGAGGAGAGAGAGAGAAAGGGTAGAAAGAGGGAGAGAGAGAAATGAGGGTGGGGGTGAGGGAAAAGACTAGGGGAGAGAGAGAGAGAGAAATGAGAGAGAGGGAGAGAGAGAGAGAGAGAGAAAGAGAGAGAGAGAGAGAGAGAGAGAGAGAGAGAGAGAGAGAGAGAAGAGAGAGAGAGAGAGAGAGAGAGAGAGAGAGAGAGAGAGAGAGAGAGAGAGAGAGACAGACAGACAGACAGACAGACAGACAGACAGAGAAAGAGAGAGAGAGAGAGAGGAGGGTGAGGGAAAGGTTATGAGAGACAGAAATGCAAGGAAAGGGGAAAGAGAAAGATAGAAAGAGGGAAAGATAGAAAGAGGGAGAGAGACAAGGCTAGAGAGAGAGAGAGAGAGGAGGGTGGGGGGAAGGACTATGGGAGTGAGAGAGAGAGAGAGAGGGGGGAGGGACGGTGAGGGGAAAAAAGCTATGAGAGAGAGAATTGCGAGGAAGGGAGGGGAGAGATGTTACAAAAAATGCGATATCTAATAATGATAGAGATCTCCAGTGAATACTAGAAAGGACTGCCCTCCTAGCATCCAGCCTGTTACTGGGTTTTTGTAACAAGTAGTCAGTATCCTGGTCCAATTATCCATTAGAATTTAGTAAGATTCAATAGTGCTTCAGGATTACAACTGGTAGGCTACTAACTAAAGAAATTAAAATTTAATAAGTTTATTAATAACAATTAAGTTGTCTAGGCGTATATTATCAAAGTAAATTATAGTAATCAATTGAATATAATATAGGATACAAGTTGCTACACTTCTCTCATGTACAGTAGTATTGTGCTGAAGGCACATATCACATCATTATGGCTTAAGTACCGTCTGGTACATTGTTAGCATTTAATAACATAATACAAATATATACAAGTAAGTTTGTGTGTGTGTGTGTAAGTGCTCTAAGTAGTTCGCTGTCTCAAGACTTGACTAGACTTAACCAGTGACTGACTAAAAGTCCTCACAAACTAACTTCTTGACCAACCTGGCAATCAGAACAGCTTGCTTGAACAATAAAACGACTGATAAGCCCAAACAGAAATATAAGAAGTAACAGCGACACAGAATCAGGAACAAGGAGATAATATAACGACATTAAGTAGGGACCATCTGCAGATCCTCCACAAAAGTCATAAAACTCCCACACTACTGAATCTAAGTTCAGCAGTAGAAAAATCCCCGACTGTGACAGTACACAGATACCAGTACAAATTAGGTCAGAAGCAACAGCACAGGACATGAGTTTCTCCGAGTGTCTATGAGACACACAACCTCAGTGCAACGTCGAAAATCACCAAGTCTAGACCATGTTCTGTGAACAGAGTTACACAGAACCAACAACAAGAAAGTGACAGAGACGATCTTCCAACAAGGGCCTGCAATGGGGAGCTGGAGAAGGACCTCTTGTTAGAAGCAATGTCCAACCGACAATCATCAGCACAGGCCAGGCCGACTCTCACTCCTGGTGAGGTGTGATCACTCCCCCCTGATCACGTGACTGGACTGATGCTGCCCAGCAACACAGAGAAGCCGGCAGGGAAGCAAGCAGAGCGATAGTTAGACATGCTGTCAGCTACTTAACACTCGAACTACAAGCACTGAATAATATATAAATGTTACATCCTACCTAATAATATAACTAAGTCAAATAATAATATAAAGCAATACATTTACAAGTTAGCTATATCGCAAATATAAGCAATATAAAATTATATGAACAGGTAACATACATTATATACATTGTGACCCATTCAGGGGTTGCAATAGTGTTGTGTGTGTGTGTGTGTGTGTGTGTGTGTGTGTGTGTGTGTGGTGTGTGTGTGTGTGTGTGTGTGTGTGTGTGAATGGTTGTGTGTGTTGTGTGTGTGTGTGTGTGTTGTGTGTGTGTGTGTGTGTGTTTTGCGTGTGTGTGTCTGTGTGTCTGTGGTCACTCTGACTTCAGATTGTCCTCTCGTGTACTTGTTTCCCTCCTATCAACTCTATTTAAAGTGTCTATCACGTCTTCTCTGGTTCTTCTGTTCTCTACTGTCTCCTTATATAGTTTCTTTACTCTCTCCAAACAGCTCATATTCCTTGTATAGTTCTGAGATTATTGTTGTTCCAAACTTCAGTTTTTTCCCAGTACATTATGTTAGTCAGGTGTGGGTTCCATGATGGTGCTGAAGACTCCAAGACAAGCCTGACCTACGACATATACAGTGAAAAACTCGGCTGAAATTCCTCAAAACCAATCATAAATTTACAGATGGATGTTCTCCTCGGACACTGTCATCCAACACCTTGATAAATGAGACACTTGTGCACTATTTGCGTATCTTTATTCTGGAAACGTTTTGTCATCCAGTGGCTTCTTCAGTCCAATGTAGATTATTATTATTATTATTATTATTATTATTATTATTATTATTATTATTATTATTATTATTATTATTATTATTATTATTATATATTATTATTATTATTATTATTATTATTATTATTATTATTATTATTATTATTATTATTACTATTATATTATTATTTATTATTATTATTATTATTATTATTATTATTATTATTATTATTATATTATTATTATCAAGGGGAAGTGCTAATCCCGGAGGATTATACAGCGCCTGGGGGGATGTGAAGGCATTTCAGGCTTAATTCGGGGAACTGGAGCGCAGATCCGATTCCCTAATCAAAAGCCCTCACAATCATCAAGGAACCTTCCTTGAGGGGAGTCCAATGCAGAGAAAGGTAGAAGATGAAGATGAGTTGAGGTAATCATCCTCAGCCTGGAATCAATATTTTCAGTTCATAGTTATTGATGAAAGGGACTATTTACCTCAAGGGACTAATTACTAAGTGTCTATCACTATTCACATCATCACAAGTATCTTATCACTATTCACATCATCACAAGTGTCTCATCACTATTCACATCATCACAAGTGTCTCATCACTATTCACATCATCACAAGTGTCTCATCACTATTCATATCATCACAAGTGTCCCATCACTAAACTTGTTAAATATCAATGGTATAAAAGTCCACTTCTTCCTGCCAGTCCTTCAGATCCACTAAGACTGTAGTACTGAACACCTGTTTGTAGGCTGATGGATTGGTTACCTCGTCTTGTGCCTCTGCAGTATTCTATATTGGTTATCCCCATTATGTGTGATGAGCCTCCCATCACACATAATGGGGATTATCAATAAACCCCTGGCTGTCTACAAGAGGGAGCTGGACAGATACATAAAGTCAATACTTGACCCTCCAGGTTGTGATTCGTATGTTGGATTGTGTGTGGCCAGCAGTAACAGCTTGGTTGATCAAGTTCAAATCAACCAAGAAGTCTGGACAAGGACTAGTTCATCGGGGCGTTGACTGCCGGAACGGTCTCCAGGTAGATTCAGTAAATTGTCAAATTTGCACCTACACAGCCTAACATAAATGGTATCTTCCATTTCGTGAGGAACACCAACTTGTGACACTGAAGCCATACAGAAGAGGCATACCCAAATAATTTTCACTTGAAGAGCAATCCCAAACTTCTAAGTAGGATACACCAGTGTTGAAAGTTTGAAGCCGATCTCAAGTTTTTCTCCCTCGAGAAGTGGTAATTGGTTTTAAAATCCTACAGCTTGAAGAATTGAGACACTTATGCAACATATGGGAATTTTTATTGAAGAAACATATTGAAGGAACGTTTCTTCAATGAAGATTCCCATATGTTGCATAAGTGTCTCAATTCTTCTCTCTCGAGAAATTGCACGGAAGCCGAAATAGAGAATGGTTTATATAATATTAACCTGAGAGCACCTGTGAATGTTAACAGTTTCATAGCCTTCCACTATTTATAGATCACCAAGAGTGAAAGTTTGAAGCTGATCGAACTATACATTCTGGAGTTATAAGAGAAAGTCATGGAGGATTACAGAAAGGCTGTATTTAAACTTATGGTCAACACATATAGTAAAGTCCTTTGAATATATAATGAATACTCCCTAAATTTGTGAAATTTAAAAACTCCATAAACCTGCAAATTCAAATATTCCTCAGTATTAAAGGCTCACTAAATCTGTGATATTTACAAACTCTATTAAAATACAGATTCAAATATTTTTTATTTTTTTTAATTTATATTCTATTTCAAATTCTCTTCAGTCTTTCAGGATTTTTTATGAGGAACTGGAATTTGAAGACTTTGTACGAGGTGACAGAAGAACAGTTGAGGGACTGAAGCAAAACTTGACAAATACACATCTACACTGTTGAAAGACAATACAGAACTTTCTCTAAGTAAAATTGGATAAGACATTTACAAATTCTTGCATGAAAGTCAAGGAAGATTAAAAAAATACGTAACACCTTGGCTGGAACAATACATAATAACCCATTTGGGCTTCTTGGGTTATAAAAACCAAGATTTAAATTTTCTCAATTTCATTCAATAAAACTGCAAGAGGCTTCAAACGCTATTGTGGGCCTTGAAGGCGAGATCCTATGACATTATCACTCCCAGGTCCTTCACATTACTTTTCCGCTCTATTGTGTGGTTAGAAGTTGTGGTATACCCTGATACATTTTTAATTTCTTCAAGTTTTTCATATCTGAGTAGTTGAAATTTCTCCTCGTTAAACTTCATATTGTTTTGAGTGGCCCATTTGAAGATTTAGTTGATGTCCGCTTGGAGTCTCGCAGTCTTCGTTGGAGGTCACTGCCATGGTGATCTGGGTGTCATCTGCAAAGAAAGACACGGAGCTATGGCTCATATCTCTGTCTATGTCAGAAATGAGGATGAAGAATAGAATGGGAGCGAGTACTATGCCTTGTGGAACAGAGCTTTTTACCGTGGCTTCCTGAGACTTTACTCTGTTTACTGTTACTCTTTGTGTTCTATTTGTCAGGAAGTTTTAGATCCATCAATCAACTTTTCCCGTTACTCCTTTATCCCGCATTTTGTGTGCTATTACACCATGGTCGCACTTGTCGAAAGCTTTTGCAAAGTCGTGTATACTACATCTGTATTTTGTTTACCCTCTACAGCATCCAGGACCTTGTCATAGCTGGGACAGGCTGCTCTAAACCCGTGTTGCCCTGAGTTGTGTACTTGATGGGTATCTAGGTGGTTGGCTATCTTGCTTCTTAGAACCCTCTCAAAGATTTTTATGATATGTGATGTTAGTGCTCTCGGTCTGTTGTTCTTTGCAACCTTGGTGGAGTGGGGCGATGTCTGTTGTTTTTAGTGTGTGTGGGATGACCCGTGTCCATGCTCCCTCTACATGAAATGCTGAAGGCACGCGATAAGTGCTTCTTGCAATTCTTGATGAACAGGGAGCATGGGCATGTCATTAATTGCCTCTTCAAAGTCTTGTGAAGTTAGAATAATATCCGAGATTTTCGGGATGACCAAATTTTGGGTTTCGTTCATAAAAAATTAATTTGGACAGTCGACGCTTAGAGTGGGCAGTGGATCACTAAACACTGAGTCATATTGGGACTTTGGTATCTCACTCATTTCTTAGCTATCATCTGTGTATGTCCCAACCCGCCTAAGCAGGGGCCCAATACTGGATGTTGTTTTTCCCTTAGATTTGGCATAAGAGAAGAAGTATTTTTTTTTTCAGTTTCCTTTATGGCTTTTAGTTCTTCCTGTGATTCTTGTCTCCTATAAGATTTCTTCATCTTAAGTTTGATATTTGCAGTTTCATTGACTAGTGCCTCCCTTCGTATTTCAGATATGTTGATCCCACTTAGCAGCTCTGTGACTCTTCGTCTTCGTCTGTATAGGGAGCGTCTCTCTCTTTCTAGTTTATATCTTCTCTTTCCAGATTTCATTTTTTTCAGCAGTGTTCGGGTCCATGTTGTTTAGGATATCTTCCCAGCTTGTTTCATTTAGGACATGGTTTACTTGATCCCATTGTATGTTTTTGTTGTTGAGATTGAATTTCGCTGAATTGTCTTCAATACAGTTATATTACGTATCAGATCGTTATTGTTAGTGAAGATGAGGTTCAGTGTATTTTCTAGTCTTGTAGGCTCTACTATTTGCTGGTTAAAGGTGAATTTATTGCAGATTTAATAGTTCGTGTGTGTGTGAATTTTCATCTGAGCTGCCTCCTAGGATGATCTCTGCTAAAACATTGTTTGCTATACTCCTCCATTTTAGGTGTCTCGGGTTGAAATCTCCTAGTAGTAAGATGTTTGGGGCAGGAGTTGGGAGAGTTTCCAGACAGTGGTCAATTTTCTCAAGCTGCTCCTGGAATTGCTGGGAGGTTGCGTCTGGAAGCTTGTATACTACCACAGTGATAAGGTTTTGGTTTTCGATCTTTACCGCCATAACTTCAACTACATCATTTGAGGTGTTTAGTAGTTCTATGCAAATGAGCGACTGTGTAACATACAGGCCAACCCCTCCCCCCCATCCCTTGTTGCCTGTTTAGTCTGTCGCATCGGAATAGGTTTATAACCTGGGATTCATATTTCGTTGTCATAATGATCCTTTATGTGGGTCTCTGTGAAACCTGCAAACATTGCATTTGACTCCGTGAGCAGTCCCTTGATGTAAGGAATTTTGTTGTTTTTTGACGGCTTTAGACGCTGTATGTTTGCAAAGACAAATGTCGCATTGGTGGAATTTAGAGGGGGTTTACTTGCTGGCTCTAGTATCTGTTGTTCTGGGGTAGAGGCCAATGTCCGTGCCTCTGCTTCAGAAGTGTTTTCAGGTGGTGTAGGATTATTGTCATTTCTTGCTAGTTTTTTTTTCCCTCCTAGCCCTAAAAAACCTCTGTCCCTGGAGAGGTTGTGGCTCCTCTCTTTTGTTTCCCATAGTCTGGCTGGTCTGTGTCTTCTAGTTACCTTTAGATGATGTGCCTGGCAGTATTTATTGTAGCATTTTCTTTCATGGATTGATGAGTGAGACATTTCTGGGTGAAATAAGTTGCAAGAAGGGAAGTTGCACTCTCCTGTTGTCATGTGGGTGCGGCATTTTTTGGGATGGTCAAAGGTGCATGTCCCACCTGTTTTACCAGATATATTGTGCCTCCAGATACACAAGGCATAGTATTTACATAGGCTGTACTTCTGTTTTCTAGGATTCATTGTAGCTGCGTTCACTGCTGGTGCATTTATTCTTCCTGTTTCCTCAATATCTTTTACCCTTGTATGGACATCAGTGCTTCCATCTCCAGCAGTATCTCTATTTTGAACCTCCTCTGTGGACTGACAGGTCTTTCAAGAAGGATGTTTTATTGGTGTTCTTGGCTTTTAATATAGATGTCATTTCCTCATACAGGTGTATCTCGTTTTGACAGATCCAAAAATATCTTTATAAGTTTATGTCAAGTGTAGTCACTGGTTTAAAATCCCTGCATATACCATGGGGACCATTGACCACACAGATGGCAAGCAATCCAGGCCTGTCTTCGTCCCTACCCTTTCTGCAGACTACACAGATCTTCATGATGGTGGTCATCTTACAATACTATACAATTCTCCCAGCTAGCTAGTCTATAATTCCCCGAAGTATTTAATTTTTTGTAACAGTTCTTCCGATTTGGCTTTATTTCCAACGAAAACGTTTGAATCCGCCAGAATCCGGCTTTATTTCCAACAAACCGTTTGAATCCGCCCGAATCCAGCGAATCCAGAAGAATCCAGCTAGTGGATCACTGTATATCTTTTTCCTAATAAGCAACTTAACAGTATATCTGTCTATCTGTATTATAACTATTTGTTGTAGTTATTGTTTTGGGATTTTGTTTGTTAGGGCGCGAGAGCCCCGTCAGTTAGTGAAATTCCAGTCGAGGATAAATTGTTATAAACCCGAACCCCATTTAAATCCGGGTCTTGGAGAACCCGGGCAGGTCCTGATTAGGCTCTTTGGGGTGTTTTTGGGGTTTGGCTCATAAAAAGGGAAACACTGGAAAAAATTTAAAACAGGGGGAAACAGAAGTAAAAATATGTTAAATTTTGTTACGAAAAGTATAAACTTGCATGTTTGGGCCCGTTTGTTTCCAGTAAATGAAGTTTTCTGGGGGAAAAAAATGATTTTCTTTGGGTGTATATTACGACTGCTACAAATCCCAGGTTTATTTACCCCCCTTTTAACGTCCTCCTTTCACGGGTAAGACAAAACAACAATACACTGTTTATAAAAATTTTTCAAAACTGTACACTTTTCGTTTTTCCCCCTGGGAGTTTTTGCCCTCTTATTTCAAAAAAATTTTTTACCCCCTAAATTTTCACTAAAAATGGGTCGGGTACACTAGCTGACCGGGAAAGGGAGGGTCCTGACGATGCTGGCAACTGTTTACAACATGAACCTGTCTCTTTGGGGGGCCCAACACTTCAGGGTTTTTAAAATTTTACCTTATTTATTTACTTTTTCCCTAAAACCAGGGTACCACTGTGGTACATACCCACAAACAAGCATAACACAACATCCCCTTTAGGGGGGGCTGTCTTTTCCCCTGACAAAAAAAATTGTAAAAATTATTTTTCAAACCCACACGCTAGACCAAAAATTCCCCCCCGGAGATGGGGATGCTTTGTTATTTACAATTTTAAATTTTCCCCTTTTTTTGACTCAGTAGATATTATTTTTCCCGCAATATTAGTTTTCCCAAGGGGGTGAAAAGGGGTATATATCCCCTTTTATTTTACCGGGCACAGTTTTTAAAATCTAGCACGCCAAAAAAAGACCGTTTTAAAAACAAGAAAGAAAAACGGGGCATGAGAGAATAACTTGATAAAGAAGGAAAAAAAAAATTCTTTAACCCGTTTTAAAGGGTTTGCCCTCCAGGGTAACCCAAAAGAGCCCGTGTGTTTTTCGGAAGCGGGCGGGCTTATTTCCCTGGGGGTCTTTATCTTCCATAAAATGCCCACCCACAACAGTCGACTAACACCCAAAGGAGCAAAGGGTTTTTTCAGCTAAGATGGGAATCACAGTAACCCGACTAACACGCCCGGAACCCACTTGGTGCGGGTGGGAAAAAAAGGGCACCAGGTGTAAGGAAACATGTCCATTTCATGGGTTTTCCCGGGTTTGATCGCGGGGGCCCTGAGTTGTAAAATGGGGGACCAAGCAACTTAAACGCCCAGTCACCACGCCCTAAGGAAAAGGCATTTTAAAACTATTTAAATTGTCTTTGGGAAAGGGTTTTACCCTAAAAATCTATAGGGAATGAAAGCAATGTCGTTTTTCATGGAAAAAAAACACTATAACGGATTAATTCACCTGGAATTCACTTAGTAACGTCACATTATTTGACGTTATTGAGAACTGAAATGTTTATCATCCTTAAGGCACTAAATTTATATAATGTCCAGGTAGAGTTACTCGAAAATCAGAGAAATATTAATTTAATGTTAAAATTTTATGCATTCTATCACATTGAATTATTCCTTTATGATAAGTTAGGAGAAGTAAGCATCCTGAGAATGAAGAATGAGAATAGTGGAAGATGAGAAAGAGTTTTAGGTAATCAGTCCCTCAGTCTGGAGTTGATGTGATCAGTCCATCCAGATAAAAGTGCAGCAGATGCGCTGAGAAGTGAAGTGAAGCAGCTGGAGACGGCGGAGTCATCAGTGGAAAAATCTTCAGGAGCTTAATATACTGTTTGCAGTATATAAGCCGCAGCTCCGCGCGTTTACTGTACTTTTATCAAGACTGATAGACTGAACACATCGACTCCAGGCTGAAAGACTGATTACCTCTGACTCCGTTCTTCTCTGTATTAGACTGAGGAAGCCAGTGGCTATCGAAACATTTCCCCAATAAAGAAACATAAATACTGTGCAAGTGTCTCATTTATCAACTTGTCGTTTTTCTAAACCTTTGATATAAAGTATCATGAAGGAAAATGTAGAATATAACAGTGGTATATTTGTGGTATATTTGAAATAATATTATGGGAGAAGTAAATAATGAAAGTGAATGTCATAGGAATGTTGTTAGTAAGTAGCCTGATGAGAAGCCTATGTTAACATGAACGTAGATAATCATGTCTGCGAAGCAACTTGCAATGTGAATAGATTGACTGATGTTTCAGTACCAGGCTCAGGCTTGGTTTCAAATACTTCCGGCAGTTTGGCAGACACACATGATCAAACTAATTCCCGAGTATACGTGGCTAGCCTTATAGTAACTTTCTTAAGCACTTCATGCTTCAATTTTCACTTACTGAGAAATATAGAGGTAGACAGTACCTATATGTTATGTCAAGGTATCATATTAATGAAAATAAGATACCAAGAGATACTAAGTAAATAACCTAAATTTGCTTGAATCAAACAAGACAGTTTTAGATATAATTTCAGATGTACTCATGTTATGGACTCTAGTTCCAAGCTCTTTTCGTATCCATATGCTGGTGCGCTACCGTCCACTGGGTGGATATTGGGTGCAAAAAAAAACTAGCCGTTTCAGCGGCAAAATCTAATCGAAATCTTGGGTTATGCTAAGTTAAATATGCATAATGTATTTTCAATGCAAAATAACCACAGCGAAAAAACAGTGAAATTTTAAGCGCATTCGTGTTTTCCCACATATCATCTGTGTGTCTTCGAGACCACTGTATAAAAATATTTTGTATATTATATCTGCAAACTTAAATCAAATTGAAGATTTACTTATACATACTGTAACCTCGAACACGTGGTATTGATCAATAATAACACTGCGACTAGCCAAGGACTCGAACCAATGTTGTTTTAGCCCTCCTCATGGTGGGGCGAAAACCACATAACGGTTAGAGCGTCATGTGGTTTTGCTCAACATGAGGCAGGCCAAAACAACATGGGATCGAGCCCTTGGCTAGTCGCAGTGTTGTTATTGATTACTTATACCTATTACTAACCAGTATTTTTCTGGGAGTTATACTGGCAGAAAGCTGGTACAATATCCACCAGAAACTGTCAGCTGTCCGGGCTTACCAATAGACCCCGGCTGTCTACAAGAGGGAATTGGACAGACACCTAAAGTCAGTGCCCATCAGCCGGGCTATGGTTCATACAACTGGTCTGCGTGCGGCCACAGTAATGTAGACGGCCTATGCTGCTCTGCCCAGCTGAGTTCATATCCCGCGGCACTGTGGTGCTGCCATCTCTAGGCCTCCCTAGATCAGTTGGACGCGATGCCCCTTCGTCTCACTTGGCGTCCTCTCTACCTAGGATCAACACCTCCCCTCACAGGGCTGGCTTTCACCCTACTTCACTCTGCCCGCTGTGAACCCCTATGTTCAATAAATCCTCAGCTAGTCAGTCGGTGGTATTCTCTCCTACCTCTACGCTACCCAGCAAGTAATCGCAAGGCCAGACTTGGCGCAGGAGCAATTAAAACAGTAACACTGGTTGATCAGGCCATGATCCAAGAAATGAGCTTCGGGAGCGTTGATCCCCGTAAGGCGAGAACATCTTAAGAAGGGCGATAGTTACTGGTGTCTCTCTTGGGGAGACGAGTTAATGTTGTCAAGGAATTATTCACATTGCTCGACTTTCTCTGGTTATTAACCTTCAGAGGTTAAAAACAAAAGTAGTTGTCGTTGTAGTCGCCGTCTCCTCCTCTTTCTTCCTCTTCTCCTCCTGCTTATTCTCCATCTCTCCTCCTCCTTTTTGTCTTCCTGCCTTTCTGTCTTCTATATTTTTTCTATTTTAACCTGTCTTCTTCCCCGTTATTTCTACCTCAACTTAAACTTACCCATTTTCTCTTTCTCCTCATTTTTTGTCTATTTCTTCTTCTCCACTACAACCTCTACCACCACCTCCTTCACCTCTTCAACCTCCTCCTTCTGTGTCAAGGTGGGAACCTATACTTGCTCTCTGCCAACCCTCCTGGTAGCATGACCAACCATTCTTCTAACCACAAGCGCCAGTTTGATGTCCAGCAGACAGGAAGGGACAGTTAAGGGATCCCAATGGAAATAAGTCACTCTGATTTTTTGGGGTTATCCTAGGTTTTCTTCATATATGCTGTTATGTATGATAAAACTATGTAACTGTATTTGTGTATACATGAATAATGTACTGACACTACCAGACAACTGAGTCAGCATCCTGGCTGCTCACCCGTCAAGCTATCACCTGCGTCAGGGCGCGGCTGGACATCACTGTCAAGGAGGGCGGACAGTTTCTCACCCG
>NC_069404.1:23511399-23527117 GCF_026875155.1 Cherax quadricarinatus
GGAAAATCAACAATTTTTATTTAACTTTTGCCCCCGGGATTTTAAATTAAAACAAATAAAAAAAATTTTTCTAAACCTTATTACATGGAGTAAGTTTGTTATGGATAAAAAAGAATTAAAAAAGGGGCTTTAATTCTCTGAAAAAAGGATTAAAAGATTTTTTGGGAACAAAAATTTTGGTTTGGGAAAAATTTCCCCTGAAAAGTAAATGATAATGTTTTTTTTAATAAAAAGACAAAGTGAAACTAAAAGTGATTTTTAATTTGTCCCAATTTTTTTAGTTACCAAAATACATGAACAAAAAGGGTAAAAATATAAGGTTGAGGGGGGGAAAACATGTCCATTTAGTACTTTTTTAGAATTTGAAAGTGTTTTGTACAAAAGTATAAAGGAAGAGCTTTAAGACGGTAAAGATATTAAAGTTTTATGGTCATTAGTTGGAAAGGGAATTTTCCTGAAAAAAGAAAAAGGAAATGCTTTTTTACCCAAAAAAGCCACGGGAGGGTGAACCAACGAACATCCCCTAAAATCCGGGTTTGTATTTGTCAATTATTGAGTTGTACAAGATACCCGGTTGCATTTGAATAACATTAAATGGTATAAAATCCGACAGGTTGTTAGGTAAGACACATATGCAACAGTTAGGTATCTTTATTATGAACGTTTGCCTACACGTGGCTTTTTCAGTCAATTTACAGAAAAGTGATAGAAAGCAGAAGTACGGGAAGACGAGTAATCAGTCCTCACCTTAAGTTTTGAGGTGGTCAGTCCCTCAGTCTGGAGAAGAGCATTGTTCATAGTATGAAACAATATGGAGAATGAATGACAGGATGGAGCTTTTTATAGCGCCAAGAGGTGAGAACGTAGCCACTAGGGAGGTAAGAACTCAGATGCTGAGAGGTAGTCCCCCCTCAAATCAGCCGCTCTCACTAGTGGAAGTTGCAAGTTGATGCAGGTCTGTACCAAGATCCCTTGTGTGCAGTGTCTGCCCAGATTAAAATTAAAATGGAAATAAAATACGACAGTTTTAGGAAAGACACATATGCAACAGTTAGGTATCTTTATTATGAAACGTTTCGCTACAGAGTAGGCTTCTTCAGCCCAAAGTACAGAAAAGTTGATAGAAGCAGAAGATACTTGAAGACGATGTAATCAGTCCATCCCCCTTTAAAAGTTTTGAGGTGGTCAGTCCCTCAGTCTGGAGAAGAGCATTGTTCCATAGTATGAAACAATATGGAGATGAAGTGACAGGATGGAGCTTTTTATAGCGCCCAAAAGGTGAGACGTAGGCCACTAGGAGAGGTAAGAACTCAGATGCTGAGAGGTCAGGTCCCTCTCAAATCCAGCCGCTCTCACTAGTGAAGTTGTCGAAGTTGATTGCAGGTCTGTAACCAAGATACCCCTTGTGTTGCAGTGTCTGACAGATTGAACAAAAAAATGGAAAAAAAAAATCCGACAGGTTGTTGGGTAAGACAATATGCAACGTTGGGTATCTTTATATAAAACGTTTGCCTACCGAGGCTTCTTCAGTAAAGTACAAAAAATTGATAGAAGCAGAAGATATTTGAAACCGATGTAATAGCCATCACCCTTAAAGTTTTGAGGGGTCAGCCCCTCATCTGGAAGAGCATTGCCCAAATTATAAAAAACAATATGGAGATGAATAAAGGGATGGAGCTTTTTATAGCCCCAAGAGGTGAGACGTAGGCCATAGAAGGGAGAACTCAGTGCTGGAGGTCAGGTCCCTCTCAAACCCAGCCGCTCTCACTAGGGGAAAAGTTGTCGAATTTGATTGCAGGTCTTACCAAGATCCCCTTGTGTTGCGTGTCGACGATTGAACAAAAAAAGGGTAAAAAATCCCGACGGGTTTTTAGGAAGACACTTCAACAGTTAGGTATCTTTATTATGAAACGTTTCGCCTACACAGTGGGGCTTCTTCGTAAAACAAAAAATTGATAAAAAGCAAAAGATTTTGAAGACGATGTAATCGTCCTCCCCCTTAAATTTTTGGGTGGTCAGTCGCTCGTCGGGAAAAGAAGAGCATTGTTCCATAGTATGAAACAATATGGAGTGAAGTGACAGGATCTGGTAGCTTTTTATAGCTGCCAAGAGGTGAGGGGAAGTAGGCACTAGGAGAGGTAAAGAACTCAGTTGCTGTGAGGTCAGGATCCCTCTCAAATCAGCCGCTCACACTATGGAAGGTGTCGAAGTGATCTGTCAGGTCTGTACGAAGATACCCTGGTGTTGAGAGTCTGACAGATTGAACATTAAGCTTGCTTTTTAGGAAAAAATACTCAGTGATCCACTAGCTGGATTCTTCTGGATTCGCTGGATTCGAGCGGATTTCCAAACGGTTTTTGTTGGAAATAAAGCCGGATTCTGGCGGATTCAAAACGTTGTCGTTGGAAAGAAAATAAAGCCAAATCGGAAGAAACCTGTTACAAAAAAAAATAAAATGATCTTCGGGCGAATTATGACTAGCTCAGCTGGGAGAATGTATTGTATTGTAAGCTGACACACCATGAAGATCTGTGTAGTCTGCAGACGGGTAGCGGGACGAAGGACATGGCGGAGTGATTGCCATCTGATGTGGTTCATGGTTCCCCTGGTATATGCAGGATTGTAAACCATTGACTACACTTGACTAGAAACTTATAAAGGATTTTTGGGATTGTCAAAAACGGAAGATACACCTGTATGAGTCGAAAAGACTCTATTTTAAAGCAAGAACACATAAAAAAATCCTTCTTGAAAGAACCTGTCAGTCCACAGAGGAGGTTCAAAATTGAGATACTGCTGGAGATGGAAGACTGATGTTCCATACAAGGGTTAAAAGATTAGTGGGAAATAAACAAGGAAGAATTAAAGCACCAGCAGTGAACGCAGCTACAATGAATCCTAGAAAGAAAAAGAAGTCAGCACCTATGTAAATACTATGCCTTGTGTATCGGAGGCTCAATTATATCTGGGTTAAAAACAGGTGGCGGACATGCACCTTTGTACCATCCCAAAAAAATGCAGCACCCACATGACAACAGCGAGAGGCAACTTCCCTTCTTGCAACTTATTTCACCCGAAATGTCTCACTCATCATTCACATGAAAGGAAAAGCTCAAACCGCTACTGCCAGGCACATCATCTACCGGTAACTAGAAGACACAGACCAGCAGGACTATGGCGAAACAAAAGAGGAGAGGAGGAGCCACCACCTCTCCAGGGACAGAGGTTTTTTTTAGGGCTAGGGAGGAAGGAAAAAAAACAAACTAGCAAGTGAAATGACAATAATCCTACACCACCTGAAAAAACACTTCTGAAGCAGAGGCACGGACATGGGCCTCTACCCCAGAACAACAGATACTAGAGCCGCAAAGCAAGAAACCCCTCTAAAATTCCACCCAATTGCGACATTGTCTTTGCAAACACTCAGCGTCTAAAGCCGTCAAAACACAACAACAAAATTCCTTACATCAAGGGACTGCTCACGGGGAGTCAAAAGCAATGTTTGCGGTTTCACAGGACCACCATAATGGACATCATTATGACAACGAAATATGGCGATCCCAGGTTTAACCTTTCCTCGATTGCGACAGACTAAACAGGCCAGAAAAGGGATGGGGGGGAGGGGGTTGGCCTGTATGTTACACAGTCGCTCATTTGCATAGAACTATAACACCTCAACTGTGGTAGTTGAAGGTTTGGTCTGGTAAAGATCGAAACCAAAACCTTATTCACTGTGGTAGTATACAAGCTCAGGACGCAACCTCTCAGCAATTCAGGAGCAGCTTGGAGAAAATGACCACTGTCTGGAAACTCTCCCAACTCCTACCCAAACATCTTACTAGACTAGGAGATTTCAACTGAGGACACCTTAAATGGAGGAGTATAGCAAACAATGTTTTAGCAGAGATCATCCTAGGAGGCAGCTCAGATGAAAATTCACACACACACGAACTATTAAATCTCTGCAATTAAAATTCACCTTTAACAGCAATTGTAGAGCCTAAGATCTAGAAAATCACTGAACCTATTTCACTAACAATAAACGATCTTGATTACGTAATTTAACTGTATTGAAGACAATTCACTCAGGTCACAACATAATAGAGGTACAGACATGTATGCACAGGGTTCCGAACCAGCAAAATGTGAGCAGTCATGAAGCTTTCTTCGCGAAATTCAATCTCAACAAACAAAAAACATACCATGGTGATCAAGTAAACCATGTCTAACTGAAAAAAGCTGGGAGATATCCTAAACAACACGGACCCGGAAAGAGAAGATGTAAACTAGAAAGAGAGAGACGCTCCCTATACAGACGAAGGGAGAGTACAGAGCTGGCTAAGTGGGAATCTACAATATATCTGAAATACTACGAAGGAGGCACTAGGTCAATGAAATTGCAAAATTTCAAATCTTAAGTGAAGGGATCTATAGGGAGACAAGAACACAGGAAGACTAAAAGCATAAAGGAAACTGAAAAAAAAAAATACTTCTTCTTTATGCCAATGTGAGGGAAAAAAACAACATCCAGTATTGGGGCCCCTGCTTAGGCGGGTTGGGACACTATACATCAGATGACTAACCAGAGAACGAAATGAGTGAGTTACCAAAGTCCCGAATTTGGAACGTCCAGTGTTATAGTAGATCACTGCCCACTCTAAGCGTACTGATCTGTCCAAATAGAATTCTTTATTGAACGAAACCCAAAATTTGGCTTTCAGTCCCCGAGAAATCTCGCGGATATTATTCTTAACTTACAAGACTTTGTAGATGACAAATATATGACATGCCAAGCTCCCTGGTTCATCACGTAAATTGCAAGAAGAAGGACCAGCACTCTATCGGCGGTGCCTTCAGCATTTCCTCTGTTAGAGGGCAGCATGGATCGGGTCATCCCACACACACTAAAAACAAACAGCATGCCGCCCACTCACCAGGTTGTTCAAAGAAACAACAGACCGGCAGCTCACTAACATCACATATATAAAATCTTTCGAGAGGGTTATAAGAAGCAAGATAGCCAAATCACCTAGATACCTCAAGTACACAACTCTGGGCAACACGGGTTTAGAGCGCCTTGTCCAGCTATGACAAGGTCTGGTGTGTAGAGGGTAAACAAATACAGATGTAGTATACACGACTTTGCAAAAGCTTTCGCGACAAGTGCGACCATGGTGTATAGCACACAAAATGCGGGATAAAGGGTAACGGAAAAGTTGATTGATGGATCATCTAAACACTTCCTGGACCAATTAGATAACACCAAAGAGTAACAGTAAACAGGAGGTAAAGTCTCAGGAGAGCCACGGTGTAAAAAGCTCTTTTCACAGGGCACAGTTACTCGCTACCCATTTCTTTTCTTCATCCTAATTTCTGACATCGCAGAGATCTGTGAGACCATTAGCTCCGTGTCTTTCTTTGAGATGATAACAACCGGGCTCACCATGGCAAGTGACCTCCAACGAAGACTGCGAGACTCCAAGCGGACATCAACTAAATTTTCGAATGGGCCACTCAAAACAATATGAAGTTCAACGAGGAGAAATTTCAACTACTCAGATATGGAAAACTTGAAGAAATTAAAAATGTATCAGGGTATACCACAAATTCTAACCACACAATAGAGCGGAAAAGTAATGTGAAGGACCTGGGAGTGATAATGTCAGAGGATCTCGCCTTCAAGGACCACAACAGCGTTTGAAGCCTCTTCCAATCTGCTTCAAACCCTAAACGCTGGTGTATTATAACAACAATAATTGGTTAGATTTTCTGATATGTAGGTGTTATTTTGCCAGTTTTATTGAAGAAATTGAGAAAATTGAAATCTTGGTTTTTATAACCCAAGAAGCCCAAATGGGTTATTATGTATTGTTCCAGCCAAGGTGTTATGTATTTTTTTTATTCTTCCTTGACTTTCATGAAAGAATTTGTGAATGTCTTATCCAATTTTACTTAGAGAAAGTTCTGTATTGTCTTTCAACAGTGTTGATGTGTATTTGTACGTTTCTTGCTTTCTGTCCCCCTCAACTGGTTCTGTCACCACGTACAAAGTCTTCAAATTCCAGTTCCTCATTAAAAAAAATCCGGAAAGACTGAAGAGAATTTGAAAATAGAATATAATTAAAAAAAATAAAAAATATTTGAATCTGTATTTTATTGAGTTTGTAAATATCACAGGATTTAGTGGCCTTTAATACTGTAGGAATATTTGAATTTGCATGTTTATGGAGTTTTTTTAAATTTCACAAATTTAGGGAGTATTCATTTATATATTCAAAGGACTTTTCTATATGTGTTGACCATAAGTTTAAATACAGCCTGTCTGTAATCCTCCATGGACTTTCGCTTATAACTCCAGAATGTTATAGTTCGTCAGCTTCAAACTTTCACTGTAAATAATGGATGGCTCATGAAACTGGTTAACATTCACAGGGTGCTCTCTGGTTATTATTTATATAAACCATTCTTTATTTCGGCTTCGTGCAATTTCCGAGCGGTCGAAGAAGGAAGAAATTGAGACACTGATGCAACTTATGGGTATCTACATTGAAGACACGTTCCTTCCATATGTTCTTCTATAAAAATTCCCATTTGTTGCTTAAGTGTCTAAAATTCTTCAAGCTGTCGGATTTTAAAACCAAATTACCACTTCTCGAGGTGAGGAGAAAAAACTTGAGATAGGGCTTTCAAACTTTCAACATGGTGTATCCTACTTAGAAGTTTGGGGCGATTTGCCTCTTCAAGTGAAAATTATTTGGGTATGCCTCTTTTCTGTATGGCTTTCAGGGTCACAAGGTGGGGTTCTCACGAAAAGGAAGATACCATTTATGTTAGGCGTTGTAGGTGCAAATTTGACAATTTACTAAATCTACCTGGGGAGGGACCGTTCCGGGCAGTCAACGCCCCGATGAATAGTCTTGTCCAGAACTTCATGGTGCGCAAGATTTGAAACTTGATCACAGTGTTACTGCTGGCCACACTCAAATCCAACATACGAATCACACCTGGGGACAAGTATATTGCTTTATGTAATCTGTCAGCTCCCTCTTGTAGACAGCCAGGGGTTTTATTGGATAATCCCCCATTATGTGGATGGGACGCTCATCACACATACTGGGGATAAAAACCAATATAGAATACTTGCCAGAGGTAGAAGACGAGGTAACCAATCCATCCGCCGACAAATGGATGTTCAGGTACTACAGTCTTAGTGGGATCTGAAGGGACTGGCGGAAGAAGTGGACTTTTTATACATTGATATTTAAGAAGTTTTAATGATGGGACACTTGTGATGATGTGAATTAGTGATGAGACACTTGTGATGATGTGAATAGTGTTAAGATATTGTGATGATGAGAATAAGTGATGAGATACTTGTGATGATGTGAATAGTGATAAGATACTTGTGATGATGTGAATAAGTGATAAGATACTTGTGATGATGTGTATATATTAATAATAATAATAATAATAATAATAAATTATAGTAATAATAATATAATAATAAGTAATAATAATAATAATACTAATAATAATAGTAATTATAATATAATAATATAATATTAATAATATTAGTAATAATATAATAATAATAATAATAATAATAATAATAATAATAGTAATAATAATAATAATATATAATAATAATAATAATAATAATAATAATATAATAATAATAGTACTATTAAATAATTATCTAATGATAATAATAATAATAATATACTAATAATAATAATAATAGTAATAAAAATAATAATAATAATAATAATAATAAGAATAATAATACTAATAATAATAATAATTAATAATAATAATACTAATAATCTACATTGGACTGAAGACACTGGATGACAAAAACGTTTCCAGAAAAAAGATACGACAAATAGCCTGCCACAAGTGTCTCATTTATCAAGGTGTTGGATACAGTTGTCCGAGTGGAGAAGACATCCATCTGTTAAATTTATGATTGGTTTTGAGGAATTTCAGGTCGAGTTTCACTGATACAGTCGTAGGTCAGGCTTTGTTTGGAGTATTCAGCACCATCATGCGAAACCCACACCTGACTAACATAATGTTAACTGGGAAAAAACTGAAGTTTGGAACAAACAATAATTCAGAAACTATACAAGGAATATGAGCTGTTTGGAGAGAGTAAATAATATATTAAGGAGGATCACAGTAGAGACAGAAGAAAACCAGAGAAGACTGATAGAGACTTTATAATAGAGTTGGAATAGGAGGGGAAACAAGGTTGCACGAGAGGACAATCTGAAGGTCACAATGACCACAGACTCACAGACACACACAGGACACACACCCACACACCCACCACACACACACACACACACACACACACACACAGCTCACACACACACACACACACACGCACACACACATCACCCACACACACACACACACACACACCACTATTGCAACCCCTGAATGGGTCACAATGTATATAATGCATGTTACCTGTTCATATATTTATATTGCTTAATATTTGCGAGATTAGCTAACTTGTAAATGTATTGCTTTATATTAGTATTTGACTTCAGTTATATTATTAGGTAGGATGTAACATTTATATATTATTCAGTGCTTGTTGTTCGCGTGGTTAAGTAGCTGACAGCAATGTCTAACTATCGCTCCTGCTTGCTTCCCTGCCGTTCTCTGTGTTGCTGGGGGCAGCATCAGTCCGTCACGTGATCAGGGGGCGCGTGATCACACCTCACCAGGAGTCGAGAGTGTGGCCTGGCTGGCGCTGAATGATTGTCGGTTTGGACATGGCTTCTAACAAGAGGTCCTATTCTCCACCTCCCATTGCAGGCCCTTTTTGGAAAGCATCGGTCTCTGTCACTTTCTGTGTTGGTTCTGTGTACGTGTTCACAGAACACTGGTCTAGACTTGGTAGATTTTCGAGTTGCACTTGAGGTCTCTGTGTGTCTCATCGACACTCGGAGAAAACTCAGGTCCTGAGCTGTTGCTTCTGACCTAATTTGTACTGGTATCTGTGTACTGGTCCAGTGGGGATTTTTATATTGCTGAAACCTTAGATCAGTAGTGTGGGCAGTTTATGACTTTTGTGGAGGATCTGCAGATGGGTCCCTACTTAGTGTGTTATTATATTCTCCCTTTGTTCCTGATTCTGTGTCGCTGTTACTTCTTATATTTCTGTTGGGGCTATCAGTCGTTTTATTGTTCAAGGCAAGCTGTTCTGATTGCCATGGTTGGTTCAAGAAGTTAGTTTGTGAGGACTTTTTTAGTCAGTCACTGGTTAAGTTTTAGTCGAGTCTTGGACATAAGCGAAACTAATAGAAGCATTACACACACACACAAATTACTTGTGTATATTTTGTATTATGTTATTAAATGCTAACTAATGTAACAGACGGGTACTTAAGCCATTATGATGTGATATGTGCCTTCAGCACAAAACTACTGTAATGAGGAAGTGTTAGCAAAACTTGTATCCTATAATTATATTCAATTGATTACTATATTTCTTTGATTAATATAGCCTAGGACAAGACTTAATTGTATTAATAAACTTATTAAATTTTAATGTTCTTTAGTTAGTATGCTCAGTTGGAAATCCTGATGCACTATTGAATCTTATAAAGTCTATGGATAATTGGACAGGATACTGACTACATTGTTACTATAAACCCAGTTAACGGATCTGGGATGCTAGGAGGGCAGTCCGTTCTAGTATTCAGCTGGATAGGAGATCTCTATCATTATTTTTTAGGTATATTTTTATCGACTGATTGTTTTGTAAATTCTCCTCCCCTCCCTTCCTCGAAATTCTCTCTCTAATAGTTTTTTCCCCTCACCGTCCCTCCCCCCTCTCTCTCTCTCTCTCACTCCCATAGTAGTCCTTCCCCCCTCCCTCCTCTCCTCGCTCTCTCTAGCCTGTGTCTCTCTCCCTCTTTCTATCTTTCCCTCTTTCTATCTTTCTCTTTCACTTTCCTTGCTAATTTCTGTCTCTCATACCTTTCCCTCACCTCCTCTCTCTCTCTCTCTCTCTTTCTCTGTCTGTCTGTCTGTCTGTCTCTCTCTCTGTATCTCTTGCTGTTCTCTCTCTCTTTCTCTCTTTCTCTCTCTCTCTCTCTCTTCTCTCTCTCTCTCTCTCTCTCTCTCTCTCTCTCTCTCTCTCCTTTCTCTCTCTCTCTCTCTCTCCCTCTTTCTCTCATTTCTCCTCTCTCTCTCCCTAGTCTTTTCACTCACCCCCACCCTCCCTCCTCTCACTCCCTCTTTTCTACCCTTTCTCTCTCTCTCCTCTAGCCTCTCTCCCCTCCCCCCCCCCCACACCTACCACCCCCCTGAAAAACTACATAAACTTCTCTCTGTGTGTAAAAATACGTTAAGCATACTTTCTGTTGGTAAGAAAAAAAAAATAGGTGACCAAGAGGGCGGAAAACCAGAGATTGGTGGACGAAGCTGGGAGGAAAGATGGGGAGTTAGTTAGACGCTCTAAAAAAAGGGAGGAAGAGGTGGGGAAGGAAAGTAGAGAGCTGGCAAGACTAATGTAGGAGAGGATAGCTGAAGAGTGCAGGAAGTGAGAGCTACAAGTTTAGCAGCAGAAGCTTGGATACAGTGCTTAGAAGAGAAATTAAAACTAAAACAGATTTAGAGAGACAAATGACAATTTCAGATTGCTACATTCAGGAAATTCTATGTCATGCCACCAGACAAGGGGATGATAAGAAAACAAAGGGTTATGACTACGGAAAGGTCCTCTCAGGCCTCGTGGGGCCAGGGAAAAGACGAAGAGGCACACTAAGATCAAATGACAGGTCTGAAGAAAATGAAGGTATGTAATAAGCAGAGACTCTAACAGCCAACTTGCACGTAGCAAGGAAACAGCTGATCATGGAAGACGTTCATGAACAATAGAAAGTTCGCAAGGACAGGGATTGAAGGCAAGAACATTTCAATGGAAGGAACTAAAACCCGCAGAGGATTGCAAATGAGACTCGTGGAGAGGAGAAAGGAAAAAAAATGGAGAGGTCAGTTTGTGTCTATGGGATCCAAGAAGCCGAAGGGGGACAACCTTTCGATGAAAGAAAACAGGAAGGAGGAAAAAATGATTGAAGGCATCATACAACAATAGGGTGAGGGCGATATGACCCAGGTGACAATTTTTTGGGAGAATTGGGTGGTTTGGAGGGGAAGGAAATGGCTGTCATAGTAATTTTCAAGGAAGAATTGCTCGAACCAGGATCCTGCAAGAGGAAAAAACTACTGAGGGAAAACCGAGGTACTGGAGGAGTATACCTTCGATCGGACAGAACACAAGAAGAACGCGGCTACACTGAAAGAGAGGGTTCAGAGTCGGCAAGGAGGAACGAGAGGCAATGATGTAGTTGAGCAGCACCCTGACACAGGGTGAGGAAGGGCTATACCACACCCTGACTAGTAAACTATACGGCAGAGGACTCAAACTGCGAAACCCCAACGCTCAAGCTGAGCAATCCTAAACCAAAATTCCACATTCATTGTTCCCTTTGCCACCAACCCCCACATCACAAAACTCTCACCCCTATAGCTGCTCCCTATGAAGCATTATTTGGCCCCCACCCCCTCCTTCCCAAACCCCCACCTAACCACAGCCCCCCATAGGCCCCCACCAAGGCTCCACTCCCCAAACCTCCAATTTCTCCCAGGCCACAATGATAGAAAAGAAACTGATGATTTGGTACACAAATACGGATGTAATAACGAATAAATATGAGTGGCACGAAAGTATCAGTGAGAAATTTCTCCAGACATCAGAGCAGTTCAACAGAATCGAAAACTCACTGAGATGATAAAAGACACAAACTTCCCACCGGTATATAGATCCTGAGGAAAGATAGAAGGAGTAGAGTGGGGAGGGGGGTTGCACTGCTCATAAAAGAACGATGGGGATTTGAGGAAATGGAAGGATGGACAGATTAGAGAAAGGGACTATAGTAGTAGGTACAATTCAGTCTGTGGGAACATAAAGTAGTTATGGAATGAGGATAAATCCACACAGACCTGCAGGAGGCAAATTAAGGAGATTGTTAGAAGAGTCAGAAACGAGTATGCACAGGCCCCAGCGTCAGTACGAAAACGACCATAGAATCGAAAAGTCAAGCTGACCCGAAAAATACGTATTACCCACATATTAGGAAGGAAGATAACAGTAAAAAACCAAGTGATCAGGTTGAGGAAATAAAGTGCGGGAACTCAAAAAAAAAACGATCAAGATGAAGGTTATGTGGGAGCTCAACCTGGATTTGAGGAAGTATTTTCAGTGAGTGACAGGAAGGCCTCTGGGAGGGACAGAACAGAGGGGGCACTAGCAAGGAATTCTACCAACAAGTGTTGGCTGACATACATACAAATGAGGAGGAGGTGAAGAAAGCTGCTAAGGGGACATCGATACCTCAATAGGAATGAACTGGACAACATCTCCCATCGGTCTTTTAGAGAGCGGAGCGGATATGCTGTGTGTGCCACTTACCACAATCTCAACAACACATCCCTGGAAAACTGGGCAACTACTTAGGTATGGAAAAGACGGCAAATGTAGTTTCCAATTTTAAAAAAGAGACAGAAAAGACGGCACTAACACTATTAGACCCTGTGGTCACTCCACGTGTTATAGTATGTAAAGTTATGGAGAAGATTATCAGGAGGAGAGTAGGTGGACACCTGGAACGGAACAAGATTATAATCGATAACCTGCATGATTCTTGGAAGGGAAATCTTGTGCCACAAACCTCTGGTTTTTATGACAAGGTAAACAGAAGTAAGATTCGAGGACGAGGAGGGGTGGGTTGATTGCATTTTCCTGGAGACTGGGAAGGAAGGCCTTCGACCACAGTTCCTCACAAGAGAATTAGTGACAGAAGCTGGAGGATTAGGTTTGTAAACAGGAAGGACACTGCAATGGATCAGAGAATACTGAAGGGATGACAACATATCGAGCATGGAACGTGAAGAGGTATCATCTCGTGGGCGCCTGTGACAAGCCGGGTCCACAGGGGACAGTCCGAGAACCAAGTGATATTGTGATTATGTGGGCTTGACATGATGGAAGGGGTAGACTTGATGTGTCCACTGCTCGCAGATGATGTAAGTTAATGGGAAGAATTACATCAGATTAGGATCAGGCACTACTACAAAGAGACCAGGAATGGTTGGGACACGTGGTCAGCAATTGCTTTTCGAATTCATCCCTGCAAATCTGCAAAGTCATGAAGTATTGGGGACGGGCAAAGAAGATTGCAGAGTATAGGGCTATTGGGACCATGGACTACACAATTCACTCCAAGGAGAAAGATCTTGGGCGGTGACCGTAGCACCGAAATCAAGTCGGAGGCACCAACAGAAACCAGTTAACTGCTGCAGCATATTGGCGCCTGCAAACATGAGAATTAGCGTTCCGATGCCTTAGTAAGGAATCGTTCAAGACACTGTTACCACTGTGTACGTCAGAGCCCAATGGAGTACTGCAACACAGTTTGGAAACCCACCACCGTGGTCAAGCACGTCAAGAAGTTTACAAGTACATATGCTTGCAAAAAGGTTAGTTCCGACGCTCAGGGGGATGTACTACATGAAAGTGTAGATAAATCGATTGACCGACACAGAGGACAGGAGGCTCAGTGGGTAGACATGACAACGATCATTGCAAATACTGGGGGCTATAGATAAGGTGTGACAGAGAAAGGTTGTTCCCAGAGAGAGCCGGGACATAGAAACAGAAGGGTCACAATATGAAGTGAAGACTCAGAATTGAGCCACAGGGGATGTTAGGATAGTACTTTTTCAATTCATAGAGTCGTCATGGAAGTGGGAATAGCCTAGACAAGTTGATGTTAGTGGAGGCAGGACACCATACGTAGCGTGTAAGACGAGGTATGAGAAGCTCAGGAAGCAGAGAGAGAGAAGGACCGTAGGCTCAGTGAAGGGAGGCGGGGCTCAGGAGCTAAGTCTCGACCCTGCGCAACCCACCATTAGGTGAATACACACCACAAGCAACCACACACCACACACACCCACACACACACACACACCCAAACCCCCCACAACACACACACACACACACACACACAACACCACACACACACACACACACCAACCACACGCACCACACACACACGGACGGACAGGGCATAGACTCCGCAATGTCCTCTGTTTGCGTGCGTGAAGTTGGTGAAGAAGAATTCAGTCGATCCACCCATGTGCAAAGTCATGAAGATTGGGGAAGGGCAAGAAGACCGCAGGACGGAGTACAATTAGGGGGCCAGGGACTACGAACTCGCCTCTAAGGAAAAAATATCTTGGGCGTGACTCTATTAACACCAGATACATCTCCTGAGCGCACATCAACCAATAACTGCTGCAGCAATATGGGCGCTATAGCAAAACGTCAGAACAGCATTCAGGACATCTTAATAAGGAACTCGTTCAGGACCCTGTACTCCGTCTACGTCTAGGCCCATATTGGAGTATGGCCAGCACAGTTCTGGAACCACACACCTGCCAAGCACGTAAAGAAACTGAGAAGTAAAAAGGTTTGCCAATACAAGACTAGACCCAGACTGCTTAAAGAGGTTGTCCTACAAGGAGAAGTTAAGGAAATCAACCTGACGATACTGGAGGACAAGGAGAGTTGGGGGGGGGACAGATAACGACATACAAAATCCTGAGAGGAATTGGACAAGGTGGTACAAAGTCAGGATGTTCCAGAGATTGGACACTGCACAAGGGGACACAGTTGGAAGTTGAAGAAACAGATGGAATCACAGGTAATGTTAGGAAGCATTTCTTCAGCCACAGAGTAGTAGGAAGAGAGAATAGTTTGGGATAGCGACTGTAGGGGCAGGCAGGTTCCCATAATAGCTTTAAAGCAGGACGTATGATAAGCTCTCGGAATAGGGAGAGTGGTACATAGTAGTGGACCAGTGAAGGAAGGCGGGGGCCAGAGCTTGGATACGACCCTGCTAACCTCATAACTAGGTGAGTACAACTAGGTGAGGTACACACACACACACACACACACCCACACAACACACACACACACACCGCTACACACACCCAGACTCACACACCCCCCCCCCCCCCCCCACACAGTGCGTTGGGACAGACAGTGTAGTGGGTCATTCCATAATGCGCCAGGGTCTCCTGGGAATCCTTAGTGTTTTAGGGGGCGTGTTTTAGCAGGGTAGAAGCAACCAGTGTTGAGTTAGACAAACGTCATCATTGAACAACCTAATCAAGTGATAACCATAGGTAATTAGCAAAAATAATTAAAGTAAAGGCGAAGAGGGAAAGCCTGAAATTTATACAATAAAATTTTCAAAGTGCCAGTTCGTGAGGCGAGTTGGCACTTGTTGCCCCAGTGTTAACAAATATACATAAGTACAAAGCGGGTGACTAAAGAGAAAATATCAAATAGAATTAAGAGAGGTTGGGCTAACGAGAGAAACTGTGATGTAGCACACAGTCCAACATGAACAGCTAGCAGAAAGAGGGGATATTAATAAATATATTTTACATACTTATACCATAAAATATATTTAAGCATGAGGATCACGGGTGGCAGCATGTAGGCCTGAGGAAGTAGGCCGCCATAAAACAGGTTGGGTGTCATCACAAATAAGAGTGTACTTACCAGAAAGTGAAGTGGTAAATTATTAAAGTAGCAGTATACAAGTGCATAGTTGTGGTAAATGAGGGTAAT
>NC_069404.1:23527617-23530117 GCF_026875155.1 Cherax quadricarinatus
GAGTTCAATCCCACCAAGTGCAAAGTCATAAAATTTGGGGGAAGGGCAAAAAGGCCCGCAGACGGAACATCTAGGGGTCAGAGACTACAACCTCACTCAAGGAAAAAGATCTTGGGTGGTTAAACCGGCACATCTCCTGAAGGCACATCAACCAAAAAAATGCTGCAGCATATGGGCGCCTAGAAAACCCTCAGAACAGCTTTCCGACATCTTAATAAGGAATCGTTCAGGCCGTACACCGTTTTCGTTAGGCCATTTTGGGAGTAGCCACCATTTTTGGAAACCCCACCCCTAGCCAAGCAGAAAGAAACAGAAAAAGTGCAAAGGTTGCAAAAAGACTAGTCCCAGAGCAAAGATATGTCTACAGGAGAGGTTGGGGAAATAAAACTGACGACCTGGGGGACAGGAGAGATAGGGGGGGACATGATAACGACATACAAAATATGGGGGGGAATTGACAAGGTGGAAAAAGACAGGATGTTCCAGGATTGGACACAGAAAAAAAGGGGCCATTTGGAAGCAAAAGACACGATGAATCACAGGGATGTGGAAAGTATTTCTTCGCAAGAGTAGTCAGTAAGGGAATTTTTGGAAGCGATGTAGGGAGGCAGGACCCATAATAGCTTTAGAAAGGGGTTGGGATAAAGCTCACGGTCAGGGAGAGTGACCTGTAGCGCAGTGAAGAGCAGGGCCGGGGAGCCGGACCGACCCCGCAACCTAAACTAGGGAGTACAAAAAAAGGGTGGTACACCACACACCACACACGTAAGTAAGTGCGGTAATTTCCCAGGGGTGGGGGTAGGTCACAAGAAGGTGGGGGCAGCCAAGGACCATGAGACTTACCTTAAACGACAAACCCCCTATTTCTTTCATAAAAACCCCCACCATAATTCCAACACAATTACACACAAAATTACACACCAAACCAACCCCCCACCACACACACAAAACCCAAAAACACACACACCACACACACACATCCAGAACAAAAACACTCCCCCCTCACCACCGAACTCACTATTTCCCCCTGTCCCTCCCTCCTCGATCACCCCCCCCTCCCCCGTTCCCCCCAAAAACCCTCCCCACCCCTCCCCACTCACCCCCAAACCACAGTTCCTCCAATTCCCCCCCCCCACTCTGAATAAAAACCTACTAACCAAACATAAAAAATACAAGGTTTCCCACTTGGGAAACGGATAAAACAAAAGGGGTTGCCAGAGAAACAAGAAAAACCAAGGGACAGGGGAGGAAAAGCAAAGGAAGTTGGGCAGCAGAGTCTAAAAAAGGGATCATAATGGGAAAAGAAACTAGAAGACTTGCAGAGAATGGAAGAGAGGATGTATGGAAAGCGGAAGTGGGGGGCATGTAAGCAGAGAAGCTAGGATAAGATTTTAAAAAAAGGGGGAATTAAAAAAATCGAAACGCCTAAAGAACTAAAGAACTTTTGGGTTTGACAACAGAGACTGTACCTCAGCCAAAAAATAAGGGGACTGTAGGGAAAAAAGGGGGCACAACTGCATGGGATGCTCTATCAGAGGGACTGTAGAAAATGAAGAAAAGCTTTTGGGGAGGCCCTAACAGACAGCAACGGGCCCCAGGAAACCCGGAAGGGGAAAAACAGGTACTGAGCCCAAGTACATTACCCAGTAAAACTGAGAAGGAAAGTGCATGGGGGAAAACCCAAAATTTAAAGAGGGGATACACGGGGATATGCGGGGGAAAAAAAGGGTGGGTCAGTCTTTGTTTTTGGGCCGGAAGTCAAAGGGGGGGAAACATAAAAAGCAAGAAAAAAAAGGGGGAAAAAAAAGCAATTGAAAGATCATGAAGAAATGGGAAAAATATGACCCAGCTGGAAAAATTTTCGGGAATAGGGGGGTTTGTAAAAAAAAGAACCCGGCCCCGTGAAGTGCCCTTAAAGGGAAAAAAGCGCCCGGGCCAGGATCTGCAGGAAAAAAGCACTTAAGGGAATGAGGGGCATGGGGAAGGTTATTCGCCGCGACAGAACACAAAAGAAAGAAGAAACGAGAGAGATGGACAAAGGCAAAAGGGAGGAAAGAGAGGGGAGGGAGAAGGCAGCGGGGATCCCAGCCCAGGAAGAAGATCAAATACCCCTCCCTCACAACTTTCTAAAAAACCCTCCCAAACCGGGCAACCCAGTGCAACCAAACACTCAAAAAATCAAAACACCCATCCACATCCAATGCCCCCCCCACTACTTTAAAAATTCCCCCCCACAGCAAAAACCCCTATTTTCCTTACCGGTCTCCATTCCCAACCCCAATATTTTTCCCATCCCAAAGTTTTAGAAAGAAGTTAAAGGTGTGGTTACAAATCAATGGGTCAAACAAGTATGAGGAGTGGCCGAAAGAATAAAAGAGACACCCCCAGACATAATAGCATACAGAAAAAAAATACCAGAATAAAAAACAGATTCAATTTTCCATGGGTATCAAATCCTCAGAAAAACAAGGGGGGAGAGGGGGAGGAGGATTGCATTGTC
>NC_069404.1:23535117-23600117 GCF_026875155.1 Cherax quadricarinatus
GGCATCCTGCATGGTGGTAGTACACCGTGTACAGTACCTGGGTGTTAGAAGACTGTTGTGGGTGGCATCCTGCATGGTGGTAGTACACCGTGTACAGTACCTGGGTGTTAGAAGACTGTTGTGGGTGGCATCCTGCATGGTGGTAGTACACCGTGTACAGTACCTGGGTGTTAGAAGACTGTTGTGGGTAGCATACTGTGGACGGTACTATACTTCAGATAGTTGCTGAGAGTTACTCAACTGTTGATGGTGGCTATTAGGATCTCCTGTAATTCACTACCTGATGGTTGTTCTCGTGGTCAACGCTCCAACGGCACTGTCCATGACCAGGCCTCGCTGTGGATCATGACTTGATCAACCAGGCTCTTCTGATATCCACACGCAATCAATCGTACGAACCAGAGCTCGGCTGGTCAGGTACTGACTTTAGGTGTCTGTCCCGGTCCCTCTTCCAGACAAACAGGGGGTCTGCTGGTAAATTCCCTTACGGATTACCGGAGGCTGCTGAACAGTCTTGGGCCCCAGGCACTTACTGGTATCTGTCAATTCACTTTCGGTACCTCTGCTCTTCCTATGCAGGATGTTGCAGTAATGTGCTATTTACCCAGATAATAGCACCTGGTTACTGGCTTAACGATAAGTCTACCCGGCTAAACGCTCCATAAATTAGTTTAAAGTCTAACAACTACACTAGGATCAAGAAATCTGCAGAATTTCACCTGTAAACCATCAGTCAAGAAAAGTTTACACTAATCTTTAGAATAGTGATTAAAGAAAATTTTCAGAGCACGGTGAAGACAATAGCTAAGTTATATATCAGAAAACTGTTATCGAGAAGATGTACGAAGAGTAAGATATATTTGAGTAACTTAGTATACACACCAAGGTAGAAGACTCTGGCTGTATGCATAAGTAACACATGTGCAACAGTTAGGTGTCTTTACTGCGAAGTTTCTCTACCACAGTAGGGGAATACAGGGACAGCAGCAGCAGCAGCAGCACCAGCAGCAGCAGCAGCACCAGCACCAGCAACAGCAACAGCAGCAGCAGCAGCAGCAGCAGCAGCAGCAACAGTAGCAGCAGCAGCAGCAGCAGCAACAACAGCAGCAGCAGCAGCAACAACAGCAGCAGCAGCAGCAACAGCAGCAGCAGCAGCAGCAACAGCAGCAACAGCAGCAGCAGCAGTAGCAGCAAGCAGCAGCAGCAGCAGCAGCGCAGTAGCAGCGAGCAGCAGCAGCAGCAGCAGCAGCAGCAGCAGCAGCTAGCAGCAGCAGCAGCAGCAGCTGCAGCAGCAGCAGCAGAGCAGCAGCAGCAGCAGCAGTAGCAGCAGCCAGCAGCAGCAGCAGCAGCAGCAGCAGAGCAGCTAGCAGCAGCGCAGCAGCCACGCAGCAGTAGCAGCAGCAGCAGCAGCAGCAGCAGCAGCAGCAGCAGCAGCAGCAGCAGCAAGCAGCAGGCAGCAGCTAGCAGCAGCAGCAGCAGCAGCAGCCAGCAGCTAGCAGCAGCAGCCAGCAGCAGCAGCAGCAGCAGCAGCTGCAGCAGCAGCAGCAGCAGCAGCAGCAGCAAGCAGCAGCAGCCAGCAGCAGCAGCAGCAGCAGCTGCAGCAGCAGCAGCAGCAGCAGCAGCAGCAGCAGCAGCAGCAGCAGCAGCAGCAGCAGCAGCAGCAGCAGCAGCAGCAAGCAGCAGCAGCAGCAGCAGCAGCAGCAATGCAGCAGCAGCAGACAGCAGAGCAGCAAGCCCCGCAGCAGCAGCGCAGCAGCAGCAGCAGCAAGCACAGTAGAGCAGCAGCAGCAGCAGCAGCAGCAGCGCAGCAGCAGCAGCAGCAGCACAGCAGCAGAGCAGCAGCAGCAGCAGCAGCAGCAGCAGCACAGCAGCAGCGCAGCAGCAGCAGCAGCAGCAGCAGCAAGCTAGCAGCAGCAGCAGCAGCAGCAGCAGCAGCAGCACAGCACAGCAGCAGCAGCAGCAGCAGCAGCAGCAGCAGCAGCAGCAGCAGCAAGCAGCAGCAGCAGCAGCAGCAGCAGCAGCAGCAGCAGCAGCAGCAGCAGCAGCAGCAGCAGCAGCAGCAGCAATGCAGCAGCAGCAGCAGTAGCAGCAGCAGCAGCACAAGCAGCAGCAGCAGCAGCAGCAGCAGCAGCAGCAGCAGCAGCAGCAGCAGTGGAGATATAAAGACGATATAATCAGTCGGTTATCCTCGGAAACTTAGTTTTGAGGTGATCAGTCCTTTAGTCTGGAGAAGAGTTCAGCTTCATAGTCGGAAAAATATTTCAGGTTGAGGGTCTGACCGATTTTATCGTCGAGATTATTTTGTATTTGTGACCATCGTGTCGTTGTATATACTACTTATCTCCACTCAACATCATACTGTTGTCAGTAGCCGAGTGCAAGATTTTCTTTATATCAACTGAAGAAGCCACTGACTGGACTGAAGAAGCCACTGACTGGACTGAAGAAGTTACTGACTGGACTGAAGAAGTTAGTGACTGGACTGAAGAAGTTACTGACTGGACTGAAGAAGTTAGTGACTGGACTGAAGAAGTTACTGACTGGACTGAAGAAGTTAGTGACTGGACTGAAGAAGTTACTGACTGGACTGAAGAAGCCACTGACTGGAGTGAAGAAGCCACTGACTGGACTGAAGAAGTTACTGACTGGACTGAAGAAGTTACTGACTGGACTGAAGAAGTTAGTGACTGGACTGAAGAAGTTACTGACTGGACTGAAGAAGTTACTGACTGGACTGAAGAAGTTACTGACTGGACTGAAGAAGTTAGTGACTGGACTGAAGAAGTTAGTGACTGGACTGAAGAAGTTACTGACTGGACTGAAGAAGTTACTGACTGGACTGAAGAAATTAGTGACTGGCCTGAAGAAGTTAGTGACTGAACTGAAGAAGTTACTGACTGGACTGAAGAAGTTACTGACTGGACTGAAGAAGTTAGTGACTGGACTGAAGAAGTTACTGACTGGACTGAAGAAGCCACTGACTGGACTGAAGAAGAAACTGAATGGACAGAAGAAGTTACTGACTGGACTGAAGAAGACACTGACTGGACTGAAGAAGCCACTGACTGGACTGAAGAAGCCACTGACTGTACTGAAGAAGCCACTGACTGGACTGAAGAAGCCACTGACTGGACTGAAGAAGTTACTGACTGGACTGAAGAAGCCACTGACTGGACTGAAGAAGCCACTGACTGTACTGAAGAAGCCACTGACTGGACTGAAGAAGCCACTGACTGGACTGAAAAAGCCACTGACTGGACTGAAGAAGCCACTGACTGGACTGAAGAAGCCACTGACTGTACTGAAGAAGCCACTGACTGGACTGAAGAAGCCACTGACTGGACTGAAGAAGCCACTGACTGGACTGAAGAAGCCACTGACTGTACTGAAGAAGCCACTGACTGGACTGAAGAAGCCACTGACTGGACTGAGGAAGTTAGTGACTGGACTGAAGAAGCCACTGACTGGACTGAAGAAGTTACTGACTGGACTGAGGAAGTTACTGACTGGACTGAAGATGCCACTGACTAGACTGAAAAAGTTATTGACTGGACTGAAGAAGTTAGTGACTGGACTGAAGAAGCCACTGACTGGACTGAAGAAGTTACTGACTGGACTGAAGAAGTTTCTGATTGGGATGAGAAAACCACTGACTGGACTGAAGAAGCCACTGACTGGACTGAAGAAGTTACTGACTGGATTGAAGAAGCCACTGACTGGACTGAAGAAGTTACTGACTGGGGTGAAGAAGTTACTGACTGGACTGAAGAAGTTACTGACTGGACTTAAGAAGCCACTGACTGGACTGAAGAAGTTACTGACTGGACTGAAGAAGTTACTTACTGGACTGAAGAATTTACTGACTTGACTGACGAAGTTACTTACTGGACTGAAGAAGTTACTGACTGGACTGAAGAAGTTACTGACTGGACTGAAGAAGGCACTGACTGGACTGAAAAAGTTACTGACTGGACTGAAGAAGCCACTGACTGGACTGAAAAAGTTACTGACTGGACTGAAGAAGTTACTGACTGGACTGAAGAAGTTTCTGACTGGACTGAAAAAACCACAGACTGGACTGAAGAAGGCACTGTCTGGACTGAAGAAGTTACTGACTGGACTGAAGAAGTTACTGAATGTAAAGTAAAAGGACACAAGTGCAACTAATGTGACATTTATTGTGGCAACGTTTCGCTCTCCAGGAGCTTTATCAAGCCATTACAAACAATACATGGACACAGAGGGTATATAAAGGCTCAGAGTGAGGTGAATACTAGTGAGGTACCATTTTGATGTTCACTAGTGGTAGTAGTAGTAGTAGTAGTAGTGGTAGTGACAAAAGTAATACAATATGGTAGAGCAATTAATTCGTACATGAGTAAAAGGATATAAAAGCTATTACATGGGTAACATAAAAATAGGTTGGACAAATATAAACTGGAATGAGGCAGCTTGTTTCAGTGTTCACTTTCTGTTCTTTGTGTAGTATAACAGGAGAGACTATGTGATGGCAGGGTTTACTGTTTTCAGGAGGATTCTTGCTAAGACTTCGGAGATGGTGAAGCTGCCGTTGTTTTGTTTAATTGTATTCGAAACAGCGATCAGTGCTGATTCAAGGCACTTGCGTGTGCGGAAATTAGTTTCTTTGATCACTAATTGGGCGTCTCTGAATTTCATGAGATGACTGGAGGAATTTCGGTGTTGTACACAGGCGTTGTTCAGGTTATCGTTCCTACATGCGTAAATGTGTTCATTGAGGCGGGTGTCGAGGTTTCTGGCTGTTTCACCTACGTAAATCTTGTCGTAGCCTCCACAGGGTATAGTGTAAACTCCTGCATTGACTGGTTCGTGGTGCTTGGATTTTGTCCTGGTTATATCCTTTATTGAAGTGCTAGAAGCGATAGCGACTCTGGTGTTAGCTTGTGAAAGTGCTTTTGAGACGTTCAGTGCAACATGACTGTTGGGAACAAAGCCTGTGTACAACACCGAAATTCCTCCAGTCATCTCATGAAATTCAGAGACGTCCAATTAGTGATCAAAGAAACTAATTTCCGCAGACGCAAGTGCCTCGAATCAGCACTGATCGCTGTTTCGAATACAATTAAACAAAACAACGGCAGCTTCACCATCTCCGAAGTCTTAGCAAGAATCCTCCTGAAAACAGTAAACCCTGCCATCACATAGTCTCTCCTGTTATACTACACAAAGCACAGAGAGTGAACACTGAAACAAGCTGCCTCATTCCAGTTTATATTTGTCCAACCTATTTTTATGTTACCCAAGTAATAGCTTTTATATCCTTTTACTCATGTACGAATTAATTGCTCTACCATATTGTATTACTTTTGTCACTACCACTAATACTACTACTACTACTACCACAAGTGAACATCAAAATGGTACCTCACTAGTATTCACCTCACTCTGAGCCTTTATATACCCTCTGTGTCCATGTATTGTTTGTAATGGCTTGATAAAGCTCCTGGAGAGCGAAACGTTGCCACAATAAATGTCACATTAGTTGCACTTGTGTCCTTTTACTTTACATATTGTCGGTAATTCTACCAACTTTATTACAAGTTACTGAATGGACAGAAGTTACTAACTGGACTGAAGAAGTTACTGACTGGACTGAAGAAGCCACTGATTGGACTGAAGAAGCCACTGACTGGTCTGAAGAAGCCACTGACTGGACTGAAGAAGCCATTCACTGCACTGATGAAGCCACTCACTGGACTGAAGAAGCCACTGACTGGACTGAAAAAGTTACTGACTGGACTGAAGAAGTTAGTGACTGGACTGAAGAAGCCACTGACTGGACTGAAGAAGTTACTGACTGGACTGAAGAAGTTTCTGGCTGGGCTGAAAAAAAACACTGACTGGAGTGAAGAAGCCACTGACTGGACTGAAGAAGTTACTGACTGGACTTAAGAAGCCACTGATTGGATTGAAGCCACTGACGGGACTGAAGAAGCCACTTACTGGACTGAAGAAGTTACTGACTGGACTGAAGAAGCCACTGACTGGACTGAAGAAGCCACTGATTTGACTGAAGAAGTTACTGACTGGACTGAAGAAGCCACTGACTGGACTGAAGAAGTTACTGACTGGACTGAAGAAGTTACTGACTTGACTGAAGAAGCCACTGACTGGACTGAAAAAGTTACTGACTGGACTGAAGAAGTTACTGACTGTACTTAAGAAGCCACTGACTGGACTGTAGAAGCCACTGACTGGACTGAAGAAGTTACTGACTGTACTGAAGAAGCCACTGACTGGACTGAAGAAGCCACTGATTTGACTGAAGAAGTTACTGACTGGACTGAAGAAGCCACTGACTGGACTGAAGAAGTTACTGACTGGACTGAAGAAGTTACTGACTTGACTGAAGAAGCCACTGACTGGACTGAAAAAGTTACTGACTGGACTGAAGAAGTTACTGACTGGACTGAAAAAAACACTGACTGTACTGAAGAAGCCACTGACTGGACTGAAGAAGCCACTGACTGGACTGAAGAAGCCACTGACTGGACTGAAGAAGCCACTGACTGGACTGAAGAAGCCACTGACTGGACTGAAGAATCCACTGACTAGACTGAGGAAGTTAGTGACTGGACTGAAGAAGCCACTGACTGGACTGAAGAAGTTACTCATTGGACTGAAGAAGTTACTGATTGGACTGAAAAAACCACTGACTGGACTGAAGAAGCCACTGACTGGACTGAAGAAGTTACTGACTGGACTGAAGAAGTTTCTGACTGGACTGAAAAAACCACTGACTGGACAGAAGAAGCCACTAACTGGACTGAAGAAGTTACTGACTGGAAAGAAGAAGCCACTGACTGGACTGAAAAAGTTACTGACTGGGCTGAAGAAGTTACTGACTGGACTGAAAAAACCACTGACTGGACTGAAGAAGCCACTGACTGGACTGAAGAAGTTACTGAATAGACTGAAGAATTCACTGACTGGACTGAAAAAGTTACTGACTGGACTGAAGAAGTTACTGACTGGACTGAAGAAGCTACTGACTGGACTGAAGAAGCCACTGACTGGACTGAAGAAGCCACTGACTGGACTGAAGAAGCCACTGACTGGACTGAGGAAGTTAGTGACTTGATTGAAGAAGCCTCTGACTGGATTGAAGAAGTTACTGACTGGACTGAAGAAGTTACAGAATGGACTGAAAAAAACACTGACTGGGCTGAAGAAGCCACTGACTGGACTGAAGAAGTTACTGACTGGACAGAAGAAGTTTCTGACTGGACTGAAAAAGCCACTGACTGGACTGAAGAAGCTACTGACTGGACTGAAGAAGTTACTGACTGGACAGAAGAAGTTTCTGACTGGACAGAAAAAACCACTGACTGGACTGAAGAAGCCACTGAATGGACTGAAGAAGTTACTGACTGGACTGAAGAAGTTACTGACTGAACTGAAGAATCCACTGACTGGACTGAAGAAGTTACTGACTGGACTGAAGAAGCCACTGAATGGACTGAAGAAGTACTGACTGGACTGAAGAAGTTACTGACTGGACTGAAGAAGTTACTGACTGGACTGAAAAAGTTACTGACTGGACTGAAGAAGTTACTGACTGGACTGAAGAAGTTACTGACTGGACTGAGGAAGTTACTGACTGGACTGAAGAAGTTACTGACTGGACTGAAGAAGCCACTGACTGGACTGAAGAAGTTACTGACTGGACTGAAGAAGTTACTGACTGGACTGAAAAGTCACTGACTGGACTGAGGAAGTTACTGACTGGACTGAAGAAGCCACTGACTGGACTGAAGAAGTTACTGACTGAACTGAAGAAGTTACTGGCTGGACTGAAGAAGTTATTGACTGGACTGAAGAAGTTACTGACTGGACTGAAGAAGTTACTGACTGGACTGAAGAAGCCACTGACTGGACTGAAGAAGTTACTGACTGGACTGAAGAAGTTACTGACTGGAATGAAGAAGTTACTGAGTGGACTGAAGAAGTTACTAACTGGACTGAAGAAGCCACTGACTGAACTGAAGAAATTACTGACTGTACTGAAGAAGTTACTGACTTGAATGAAAAGTTACTGACTGGACTGAAGAAGCCACTGACTGGACTGAAGAAGCCACTGACTGGACTGAAAAAGCCACTGACTGGACTGAAGAACCCACTGACTGGACTGAAGAAGTTTCTGACTGGACTGAAAAAACCACTGACTGGACTGAAGAAGCTACAGACTGGACTGAAGAAGCCACTGACTGGACTGAAGAAGTTACTGACTGAACTGAAGAAGTTACTGACTGGACTGAAGAAGTTACTGACTGGACTGAAGAAGTTACTGACTGGAGTGAAGAAGCCACTGACTGGACTGAAGAAGTTACTGACTGGACTGAAGAAGTTACTGACTGGAATGAAGAAGTTACTGACTGGACTGAAGAAGTTACTGACTGGAATGAAGAAGTTACTGACTGGAGTGAAGAAGTTACTGACTGGACTGAAGAAGTTACTGACTGGAGTGAAGAAGCCACTGACTGGACTGAAGAAGTTACTGACTGGACTGAAGAAGTTACTGACTGGAATGAAGAAGTTACTGACTGGACTGAAGAAGTTACTGACTGGACTGAAGAAGCCACTGATTGAACTGAAGAAATTACTGACTGTACTGAAGAAGTTACTGACTTGACTGAAAAGTTACTGACTGGACTGAAGAAGCCACTGATTGGACTGAAGAAGCCACTGACTGGTCTGAAAAAGCCACTGACTGGACTGAAGAAGCCACTGACTGGACTGAAGAAGTTTCTGACTGGACTGAAAAAACCACTGACTGGACTGAAGAAGCTACTGACTGGACTGAAGAAGTTACTGACTGGACTGAAGAAGTTTCTGACTGGACTGAAAAAACCACTGACTGGACTGAAGAAGCCACTGACTGGACTGAAGAAGTTACTGACTGGACTGAAGAAGCCACTGAATGGCCTGAAGAAGTTACTGACTGGACTGAAGAAGTTACTGACTGGAATGAAGGAGTTACTGACTGGACTGAAGAAGTTACTGACTGGACTGAAGAAGTTACTGACTAAACTGAAGAATCCACTGACTGGACTGAAGAAGTTGCTGACTGGACTGAAGAAGCCACTGACTGGACTGAAGAAGTTACTGACTGGACTTAAGAAGTTACTGACTGGACTGAAGAAGTTACTGACTGGACTGAAAAAGTTACTGACTGGACTGAAGAAGTTACTGACTGGACTGAAGAAGTTACTGACTGGACTGAAGAAGTTACTGACTGGACTGAAGAAGTTACTGACTGGACTGAAGAACCCACTGACTGGACTGAAGAAGTTACTGACTGGACTGAAGAAGTTACTGACTGGACTGAAAAGTCACTGACTGGACTGAAGAAGTTACTGACTGGACTGAAGAAGCCACTGACTGGACTGAAGAAGTTACTGACTGAACTGAAGAAGTTACTGACTGGACTGAAGAAGTTACTGACTGGACTGAAGAAGTTACTTACTGGACTGAAGAAGTTACTGACTGGACTGAAGAAGCCACTGACTGGACTGAAGAAGTTACTGACTGGACTGAAGAAGTTACTGACTGGAATGAAGAAGTTACTGATTGGACTTAAGAAGTTACTGACTGGACTGAAGAAGTTACTGACTGAACTGAAGAATCCACTGATTGGACTGAAGAAGTTACTGACTGGACTGAAGAAGCCACTGACTGGACTGAAGAAGTTACTGACTGGACTGAAGAAGTTACTGACTGGACTGAAGAAGTTACTGACTGGACTGAAAAAGTTACTGACTGGACTGAAGAAGGTACTGACTGGACTGAAGAAGTTACTGACTGGACTGAAGAAGCCACTGACTGGACTGAAGAAGTTACTGATTGGACTGAAGAAGTTACTGACTGGACTGAAGAGTTACTGACTGGACTGAAGAAGTTACTGACTGGACTGAAAGAAGCCACTGACTGGACTGAAGAAGTTACTGACTGAACTGAAGAAGTTACTGACTGGACTGAAGAAGTTACTGACTGGACTGAAGAAGTTACTGACAGGACTGAAGAAGTTACTGACTGGACTGAAGAAGCCACTGACTGAACTGAAGAAATTACTGACTGTACTGAAGAAGTTACTGGCTTGACTGAAAAGTTACTGACTGGACTGAAGAAGCAACTGACTGGACTGAAGAAGCCACTGACTGGACTGATGAAGCCACTGACTGGACTGAAAAAGCCACTGACTGGACTGAAGAAGCCACTGACTGGACTGAAAAAACCACTGACTGGACTGAAAAAGCCACTGACTGGACTGAAGAAGCCACTGACTGGACTGAAGAAGTTTCTGACTGGACTGAAAAAACCACTGACTGGACTGAAGAAGCTACTGACTGGACTGAAGAAGTTACTGACTGGACTGAAGAAGTTTCTGACTGGACTGAAAAAAACACTGACTGGACTGAAGAAGCCACTGACTGGACTGAAGAAGTTACTGACTGGACTGAAGAAGCCACTGAATGGACTGAAGAAGTTACTGACTGGACTGAAGAAGTTACTGACTGGAATGAAGAAGTTACTGACTGGACTGAAGAAGTTACTGACTGGACTGAAGAAGTTACTGACTGAACTGAAGAATCCACTGACTGGACTGAAGAAGTTACTGACTGGACTGAAGAAGCCACTTACTGGACTGAAGAAGTTACTGACTGGACTGAAGAAGTTACTGACTGGACTGAAGAAGTTACTGACTGGACTGAAAAAGTTACTGACTGGACTGAAGAAGTTACTGACTGGACTGAAAAAACCACTGACTGGACTGAAAAAACCTCTGACTGGACTGAAGAAGTTACTGACTGGACTGAAGAAGTTACTGACTGGACTGAAGAAGTTACTGACTTGACTAAAAAAGTTACTGACTGGACTGAAGAAGTTACTGACTGGACTGAAGAAGTTACTGACTGGACTGAAGAAGTTACTGACTGGACTGAAGAAGTTACTGACTGGACTGAAGAAGCCACTGACTGGACTGAAGAAGTTACTGACTGGACTGAAGAAGTTACTGACTGGACTGAAGAGTTACTGACTGGACTGAAGAAGTTACTGACTGGACTGAAGAAGCCACTGACTGGACTGAAGAAGTTACTGACTGAACTGAAGAAGTTACTGACTGGACTGAAGAAGTTACTGACTGGACTGAAGAGTTACTGACTGGAATGAAGAAGTTACTGACTGGACTGAAGAAGCCACTGACTGGACTGAAGAAGTTACTGACTGAACTGAAGAAGTTACTGACTGGACTGAAGAAGTTACTGACTGGACTGAAGAAGTTACTGACTGAACTGAAGAAGTTACTGACTGGACTGAAGAAGTTACTGACTGGACTGAAGAAGTTACTGACTGGACTGAAGAAGCCGCTGACTGGACTGAAGAAGCCACTGACTGGACTGATGAAGCCACTGACTGGACTGAAAAAGCCACTGACTGGACTGAAGAAGCCACTGACTGGACTGAAGAAGCCACTGACTGGACTGACGAAGCCACTAACTGGACTGAAAAAGCCACTGACTGGACTGAAGAAGCCACTGACTGGACTGAAGAAGCCACTGACTCTACGAAGAGTTATTCAACGAATAGTTACTCAACGAAGAGTTACTCAACGAAGAGTTACTCAACGAAGAGTTACTCAACGAATAGTTACTCAACGAAGAGTTACTCAACGAAGAGTTACTCAACGAAGAGTTACTCAACGAAGAGTTACTCAACGAAGAGTTACTCAACGAAGAGTTACTCAAACGAATAGTTACTCAACGAAGAGTTACTCAACGATGAGTTACTCAACGAAGAGTTACTCAACGAAGAGTTACTCACGATGAGTTACTCAACGAATAGTTACTCAACGAAGAGTTACTCAACGATGAGTTACTCAACGAAGAGTTACTCAACGAAGAGTTACTCAACGAAGAGTTACTCAACGATGAGTTACTCAACGAATAGTTACTCAACGAAGAGTTACTCAACGATGAGTTACTCAACGAATAGTTACTCAACGATGAGTTACTCAACGATGAGTTACTCAACGAAGAGTTACTCAACGAAGAGTTACTCAACGAATAGTTACTCAACGAAGAGTTACTCAACGATGAGTTACTCAACGAAGAGTTACTCAACGAATAGTTACTCAACGAAGAGTTACTCAACGAATAGTTACTCAACGAAGAGTTACTCAACGAATAGTTACTCAACGAAGAGTTACTCAACGAAGAGTTACTCAACGAAGAGTTACTCAACGATGAGTTACTCAACGAAGAGTTACTCAACGAATAGTTACTCAACGAAGAGTTACTCAACGAATAGTTACTCAACGAAGAGTACTCAACGAAGAAGTTACTCAACGAAGAGTTACTCAACGAATAGTTACTCAACGAAGAGTTACTCAACGAAGAGTTACTCAACGATGAGTTACTCAACGAAGAGTTACTCAACGAAGAGTTACTCAACGAAGAGTTACTCAACGAATAGTTACTCAACGAAGAGTTACTCAACGATGAGTTACTCAACGATGAGTTACTCAACGATGAGTTACTCAACGAAGAGTTACTCAACGAAGAGTTACTCAACGAATAGTTACTCAACGAAGAGTTACTCAACGAAGAGTTACTCAACGAAGAGTTACTCAACGAATAGTTACTCAACGAAGAGTTACTCAACGATGAGTTACTCATCGATGAGTTACTCAACGATGAGTTACTCAACGAAGAGTTACTCAAACGAAGAGATTACTCAACGAATAGTTACTCAACGAAGAGTTACTCAACGAAGAGTTACTCAACGAAGAGTTACTCAACGAATAGTTACTCAACGATGAGTTACTCAACGATGAGTTACTCAACGAAGAGTTACTCAACGAAGAGTTACTCAACGATGAGTTACTCAACGAAGAGTTACTCAACGAAGAGTTACTCAACGAAGAGTTACTCAACGATGAGTTACTCAACGAAGAGTTACTCAATGAATGACTTCTTCAGATTGACATCTATGTTCTTATTTCAAAAACTTGATAGTATTTCTATGATTGTTCAGTCGAGTGCTTTACGTGACTTGATGAAGTCATCCTTGAGTTTAAAGTTTTCTTAATAAACGCAAATTCTGATTCAAGAAACGAGAGTGACATAGAGAGAGACAGAGAGACAGAGAGAGAGAGAGAGACAGAGAGACAGAGAGACAGAGAGAGAGACAGAGAGAAATACTTCCGTCTCTTGTGGTTGCTCGCTCGCGCTGTCACCACAATATCCGGTTTAACATCTTTTCGTTACTTCACTTTTATTACCCTCTTCAGCGGCTGTATGATGTGTTAAGTGCCCAGAGCTACAACATTAAGGAGGTCGATGGTAGAGTATACACTGCTAGTCTACACGTGTCGTCCATTAACCAGCTGTAGAAAAAATCCTGCCACATACAAGGTATACAAATAAATGAAGAATGGATGTGTATACCATACGATGTGTATACCAGATGTAACAACGAGGGACTGACTATCTCAAAAACTATTTCTCCAATATAGACTGACTGATTACATCATATTACTTTATTACCACACTTGCTGCTTCTTTATTTGACTGAAGAATTGATGTAATAGTTTAAAAACCGATAAGTTGAAGAACGAAACACTTATCTGGAGAGAGTTCCGGGGGTCAACGCCTCCGCGGCCCGGTCTGTGACCAGGCCTCCTTAGGTCAGTGTCCCAGGATGCGACCACACACCAGTCGACTAACACCCAGGTACCCATTTTACTAATGGGGAACATAGACAACAGGTGGAAAGAAACACGTCCAATGTTTCTACTCTGGCTGGGAATCGAACCCAGGCCCTCACCGTGTGAAGCGAGAGCGTTAACCACCAGGCCACCAGAGCCCCTACTTGTGCAACATTTGGGAATCTTTGTTGAGGTAACGTTTCGACAGCCTGTGACTTCTTCAGTCCAACACAGAGAAGAACTGTGAAAGATGAGGAGGAGAATGAGGTAATCAGTCCCTCAGCCTGAGGAAATTATTCTGCTATTACCTAACTTACAGGCATGACCTACTTACACTAGTGGATTTGTCCAATGGTAACTTCGCCTCCTCCTCCTTCTACTCACCTGACCTGCAGTATATAAGTCACTTCTCCCAGCATATGCTGTACTTTTCTCAAGACTGATGGATTGAACACATCGACTCTAGGCTGAGGGACTGATTACCTTAAACCTTCCTTATCTTTTACCGTTCTTCTCCATATTGGACTGAAGAAGACACTAGCTGTTGAAACGTTTCCTCAGTATAGATACCCAGAAGAAGAGGAGTAATGTGTAAGTGAAACATTTCAGTCTGTGGAGAAATTTTCTCCAGAAGGGGGGTATTAGCCCCCTTCAGCCCCTTTCAGCCCTTAGGGGCCCAGCCCTCTCAGAAGGGGCAAAGCATCTTGTTTACTGCTACAGCAAGTAATTGATCCCAGATGCAGTACAAGTATGAGACATTGTCAAGCGACCGCCGCTCATTGCAAGAGTCCAGTGTTGCAAAGTGTAGTTTAATAAGAGACAGTCCATCTCTTACCTTAGCAGGACAATTAAGGAAAATCCTGCTCCCACTTTATTACCATGGTAAAGATAGTGTACATTGTTGTCTATGCTTAAGACAGCAAGAATCAAGCATTCTGCTTTGCTTCATGGAGGAAGCAAAAAGTACTAGGGCAGCTTTTCCTTTATGTGATGTGGGTAGTGACGGCGTGGGGCGTTGTGAGGTCAGATTACTTTTGACTCTACTGAGAGAGACATTGACGTGCCGGGATAACCAACAAAGAACACTTCCGCACGTTTTGCACAAAAGAATCTCAATAAACACTTACAGAGAAGTGTGATCAGCTTCTTTAGTGGCACTATGGTGTGAACAATTATTGATGAACAGTGTAACAACGAGTGTTGCGATCCAACAGAGTGTAGTGAGACATTCTTCAAAGAACACTATTCTTCAATCAAGACATCGGGTATCCGGGCGTAACTACGGGTCAGATACATATACCCAGGTAAGTGAACTAACTCGTGATGTACTACTATTGACTGTGCAGTTGAGTATAAAGTTGTTAGTTAGTCACTTATCATAAACCCCGGTGATAAGTGGACCTTTGAGTCCACACAAGTAAGTGTTGTCAGCAATCAGTGTCTGATATATGCTGACATAACACCCCCCTAGGGGTAATTTATAATCATACATAATATACTCTATTTCAGCCCATTGCGAAGCGGTTATGACTTCTCAAGACCTCGCCTGCAGGGGCAGCTATGCAAGTGATGAGCTGTCTTACCAAGCTAAGTTCCCCCTATATTTAATATTTAACCTTAGCTGGTAAACCATTTCTCAACACAGTCAACACTAAATATACCCAACTGTTGTACAGTGTCTTTCTCTTGGGCTTGTCGGTATTATATACCATGTTCAACATGGTGCACGATATAGTGATGTTTAGGGAACAGGTATCATTAGTACGTTAAAAGTATGTTAGGTTGATTTAATCTAATGTAGCCAGTAACTTTAATAATGTTACTTGTTGCCACTGTAGAAGGAAGGGAGGTACGGAGGAACAGAGAGAGAGAGAGAGAGAGAGAGAGAGAGAGAGAGAGAGAGAGAGAGAGAGACCATGAAGAACCATGTTGTAAATCTTGGAAACAAGGCAGCCAGGAAGCTTACAGCACTTCGCCGTATCTCGCATCTGCTTGACAGTAGGGGTTGCAAGATTCTGTACGAGGCACAAGTACGCTCACACCTTGAGTATGCTCCACTTTCTTGGTTTGCCTGCCCCCCTCTCATCTGCGACTGCTTGACAGAGTAGAGAACAGAGCAAGTAAGGGTAAGGTAAGCAAGGTAAGGGGGAGGGAGGGAGAGAGGGAGGGAGGGACTTAGGGGGGAGGAACATTTTTGTGTTTCATCCTGACTCTACCTTACAATTTGTTAGAGTTCGGTAAACTAGATTTTTTTATATTAACACGTCGGCTGCTTCCCACCAAGGCGGGTGACCAGGGAAAAAAGACACTTTAATTATCACTCACCATCACTGTCATGCCAGATGCCTACCTACACTACAGTTCAAAAACTGCAACATATCTCCACCTCTATTTCAGAGTACAGACACTGTACTTCAAACCTCCAGGATTCAAGTCCAGCTAACCAGTTTCCCTGAATCCCTTCATTAATGTAACTTTGTTCACACTCCAACAGCATATCAAGTCATAAAAACCATTTGCCTACACTTGCTCCTATTTAGATGCTCACTCATGCTTGCTGGAAGTCTAAGCCCCTCGCCCACAAAAATCTCCCTTACCTCTTCCCTTCAACTCTTCTAGGACGACCCCTACCCCGCTTCTTTCTACAACAGATTTATATGCTCTCCAAATTATTCTGTTTATTTTCATCCTCTCTAAGTGTTCTAAATGTTGAGAAACAGGGAGTGTTGCTTCTCGAGGGAAGCAGTAAATTGTGTTACTGTTGTGTAAATTTGGAAAAACTTGGACTACCAATAAGGGTAACCGTAGTAAAGGAAAGTAACTAGCTAGAAAAAATATATATATCACCAAAAACTACTAACATTGAGAAATAAGCATGAAATTAATTTAAATGTAAGTGTAAGGGGAAAATTACAGTAGACCTAGTTGCCCTGTGAGTGATAAAACAACGATCCCAGCATAGTGCAGATATAGTCCAGGTAGATAGGTAGAACCACCTCAACAACCCGTCCTCGGCCCTCTGGATAAATACTATTAAAAGCACCTCATTCAAATATCCAAGTACCGATTCCCTTAACTATATTCACACCGCACGTTGCTCGCAGACATGGCATCTCCACTGCCTCCAGCCTTCTCCTTGTTGCAACATTCACCACCCATGCTACACACGCATATAAGAACGTTGGTACCAATATACTCTCATACATTTCTTTCTTTGCTTTCACGGATAACATTCTTTGTTTTTACGACTCCTCATTCTACCACTCTCATTTTTACCCTCATTGGTTCTATTGTTCATCTAGTCTTTCATAGAACAATCTGATGAGAAATCCGCTCCCAAACATCTAAATACATTCACTTCTTCCATACTCCCTACCTCCAATCTGATATCCAGTCTATCATTACCTAATTTTTTGTTATGTTCATCGCCTTGCTCTTTCTTATGCTCACTTTTAATTACCTTCGTTTTCATACCCTCCCAAACTCGTCAACAGATCTCTGTAACTTTTCTTCAGAATATTCTAAACGCACAGCCCAGTTCTGGTCTCCATATTACAGAATGGACATAAATTCGTTAGAAAACATTCAGCGTAGAATGACTAAATTAATACATAGCATTAGAAATCTTCCTTATGAAGAAAGATTGAAGACCCTTAAATTACATTCATTTGTTAGACGAAGAATGAAGGGAGACATGATCGAAACGTATAGAGTATAGAGTATAGAGTTTGTTGAAGGTCAAGAAAAACTAATTCTAGGTGTAATATACCGACCTCCAGGCTTGGATCACGATAGAGGGAGACTTCTTTGGGAGGAAATTGTTAGGGCTTCTAGACACAATAATGTAGTAATAGTAGGGGATTTTAACTTTAGTCTTATTAACTGGAATTCTTTGACAGGTAATCTGGGGTCCAGTGACTTTATGGAAACAGTTCAGGACTGTTTTCTGAAGCAGTGTGTAACAGAGCCTACTAGGGGTAATAATTTGCTAGACCTAGTCTTGTCAAATAAGGAAACACTCGTAAATAATCTGGAGATCACTGAAGATCACAAACCCATCACTTTTAGCATTAACTGGGAATGCAAGAATAACGATAATACGGTAAAAAAAAATCCCTGATTTTCGTTCTGCTGATTACAATGGACTTAGGGAACACCTGTCTAATCTCGATTGGGGTTATCTAGATAATGATTTTATTGACAATGATCATGAGTATGATTACGAAGGGATCCACGTTTATGATTTTTTTTTCTTAATAATGTACACCGTGCTCAGAGTATATACATTCCCCAGAGAGAAATTAGGTCTAATAATAACGATCCCAAATGGGTTAACAGGGGAGAAAATGGGAATTTATAAGCGAATCAGAAGAGAGGTAAAAAAGGGGATTAGGAAGGCTAAAAATGACTATGAAATTAGAGTTGCTAATGAATCAAATACCAATCCAAAGGGGTTCTTTCAAGTGTATATTACGAAGGTGAAGGAAAAAGTAGGACCTCTGAAAACTGGGAATGGACAGCTGACGGATAACGAACTGGAAATGTGTTCCTTATTTAATGACTATTTTTTGTCAGTTTTTACACAGGAAGATGTAAATGAGAATCCAGAGAATAACAATTTTTCAGTTCCCGAGGAATTCAAATTAACTAATATTACTGTCACGAGGGACATGTAAAGTAAAAGGACACAAGCGCAACTAATGTGACATTATATTGAGGCAACGTTTCGCTCTCCAGGAGCTTTATCAAGCCATTACGAGGGACATGATTATCAAACAGATAGACAAACTGAAGCAAAATAAGTCCCCGGGGCCCGACGAGTTATTTTCCAGGGTACTTAAGAAATGCAAGATGGAACTTAGTCAGCCATTAACGAGTGTGTTCAATGCATCCATCCTCACTGGTAATGTGCCAGAGTTGTGGAAGATGGCTAATTTGGCTCCTATATTCAAATCAGAGGATATGTCCACTCCTTCAAATTACCATCCAATAAGCCTGACATCTATAGTGGGCAAGTTATTAGAATCAATTATAGCTGACATTATCAGAAGTCACCTTGAAGAGCATAATTTGATTAATGAATCTCAGCATGGGTTCATGAAAGGTCGTTCCTGCCTGACAAATTTACTGACGTTCTTCAATAGAACATTTGAGGCAGTTGACAGTGATAAAGAATATGATATTGTTTATCTGGATTTTAGTAAAGCCTTCGACAGAGTTCCTCACAAGAGACTCTTAAGAAAAGTGGCAGCTCATGGTATTTGAGGTAAAGTTCTAGCATGGATAGAGGCATGGCTTACCAATAGAAAGCAAAGTTTCCATTAATGGAGTCAAATCTGAATGGGGATTAATCACTAATGGCATTCCCCAAGGATCAGTTTTAGGCCCTCTCTTGTTCATAATTTACATTAATGACCTTGATGAAGGGATTACGAGTGAGACATGAGTAAGTTTGCTGATGATACAATGATAGGCCGTATAATTCATTCTGAGGAAGATATCAATGAACTCCAGGAGGTTTTGGACAAATTAATGTCTTGGTCTGAAAAATGGCAGATGAAGTTTAATGTGGATAAGTGTAAGGTACTTGCCCTTGGTAATGAAAATAACCCTCGAAGCTATAATCTAGGTGAAGTAGAGCTTGGTCATACAGAATGTGAAAAAGACTTGAGTCATGGTAAGCAGAAACCTAAGACGTTCTGGCTGTGGGAAGTACCCCAGACGCCCTGTCGATGGGAAGTACCCCCAGGCGTCCTGACGGTTAGAAGTACACGAAACGTCCTGATTGTGAGAAGTTCTGTAGACGTCCTGACAGTGGGATATGCCTCAGACGTCCTGACGGTGGGAAATATCCCAGACGTCCTGACGGTGGAAAGTACACCAGACGTTCTGACGTTGGGAAGTGTCCCTGACATCCTGAGGGAGAAGCACAACAGACGTCCTGACGGAGGGAAGTACCCCAGACGTCCTGACGGTGGGAAGTACCCCAGATGTCCTGAAGGTAGAAAGTACAACCAGACGTTATGACGGCAGAAAGTACCACAGACGTTCTGACGGTGGGAAGTACCCTAGACGTCAAGACGGTGGGAAGTACCTCAGACGTCTTGACGGTGGGAAGTACCCCAGACATCCTGACGGTGGGAATTATCCCAGACGTCCTGACGGTGGGAAGTGCCTCAGACATCCTGACGATGGAAAGTGCCCCAGACGTCCTGACGGTGGAAAGTGCCATAGACGTCCTGACGACTGGAAGTACCTCAGACGTCCTGTCAGCGGGAAGTACCTCAGACGTCCTGTCGGCGGGAAGTAACTCAGACGTCATGACGATGGGAAGTGCCCTAGACGTCCTGACGGTGGGAAGTACCTCAAACGTCTTAACGGTGGGAAGTACCCTAGACGTCCTGACGGTGGGAAGTACATCAAACGTCTTGACGGTGGGAAGTACCCCAGACATCCTGACGGTGCGAATTACCCCAGACGAACTGACGGTGGGAAGTATCTCAGACGTCCTGACGGTGGGAAGTGCCCCAGACGTCCTGTCGGCCGGAAATACCTCAGACGTCCTGTCGGCGGGAAGTGCCCCAGACGTCCTGACGATGGGAAGTGCCCCAGATGTCCTGACGATGGGAAGTGCCTCAGACGTCCTGACGATGGGAAGTGCCCCAGACGTCCTGACGATGGGAAGTGCCCCAGACGTCATGACGGTGGGAAGTACATCAGACGTCTTGACGGTAGGAAGTACCCCAGACGTCCTGACGGTGGGAATTACCCCAGACGTACTGACGGTGGGAAGTACCTCAGACGTCCTGACGGTGGGAATTACCCCAGACGTAATGACGGTGGGAAGTACCTCAGACGTCCTGACGGCGGGAAGTGCCCAAGACGTCTTGACGGTGGGAAGTACCTCAGACGTCCTGACAGTGGGAAGTGCCCCAGACGTCCTGTCGGCCGGAAGTACCTCAGCCGTCCTGTCGGCGGGAAGTGCCCCAGACGTCCTGACGTTGGGAAGTGCCCCAGACGTCCTGACGATGGAAAGTGCCCCAGACGTCCTGACGATGGAAAGTGCCCCAGACGTCCTGTCGGCCGGAAGTACCTCAGACGTCCTGTCGGCGGGAAGTGCCGCAGACATCCTGACGATGGGGAGTGCCCCAGACGTCCTGACGATGGGAAGTGCCCCAGACGTCCTGAGGATGGGAAGTGCCACAGGCGTCCTGACGATGGGAAGTGCCCCAGACGTCCTGACGATGGGAAGTGCCCCAGACGTCCTGACGATGGGAAGTGCCCCGAGTCCTGACGATGGAAGTGCCCCAGACGTCCTGACGATGGGAAGTGCCCCAGACGTCCTGACGATGGGAAGTGCCCCAGACATCCTGACGATGGGAAGTGCCCCAGATGACCTGACGATGGGAAGCGCCCCAGGCGTCCTGACGGTGGGAGGTGCCCCAGACGTCCTGTCGGCCGGAAGTACCTCAGACGTCCTGTCGGCGGGAAGTGCCCCAGACGTCCTGACGATGGAAAGTGCCCCAGACGTCCTGACGATGGGAAGTGCCCCAGACGTCCTGACGATGGGAAGGGCCCCAGACGTCCTGACGATGGGAAGTGCCCCAGACGTCCTGACGATGAGAAGTGCCCAAGACGTCCTGACGATGGGAAGTGCCCCAGTAGTCCTGATGATTGGAAGTGCCCCAGACGTCCTGACGATGGGAAGTGCCCCAGACGTCCTGACGATGGGAAGTGCCCCAGACGTCCTGACAATGGGAAGTGCCCCAGACGTCCTGACGATGGGAAGTGCCTCAGATGTCCTGACGATGTGAAGTGCCCCAGACGTCCTGACGATGGGAAGTGCCCCAGACGTCATGACGGTGGGAAGTACATCAGACGTCTTGACGGTAGGAAGTACCCCAGACGTCCTGACGGTGGTAATTACCCCAGAAGTACTGACGGTGGGAAGTACCTCAGACGTCCTGACGGTGGGAATTACCCCAGAAGTACTGACGGTGGGAAGTACCTCAGACGAACTGACGGTGGGAAGTACCTCAGACGTCCTGACGGCGGGAAGTGCCCAAGACGTCTTGACGGTGGGAAGTACCTCAGACGTCCTGACGGTGGTATGTGCCCCAGACGTCCTGTCGGCGGGAAGTGCCCCAGACGTCCTGACGATGGGAAGTGCCCCAGACGTCCTGACGATGGGAAGTGCGCCAACCGTCCTGACGATGGGAAGTGCCCCAGACGTCCTGATGATGGGAAGTGCCACAGACGTCCTGGCGATGGGAAGTGCCCCAGACGTCCTAACGACTGGAAGTGCCCCAGACGTCCTGTCGGCCGGAAGTACCTCAGACGTCCTGTCGGCGGGAAGTGCCCCAGACATCCTGACGATGGGAAGTGCCCCAGACGTCCTGACGATGGGAAGTGCCCCAGACGTCCTGACGATGGGAAGTGCCCCAGACGTCCTTACGATGGGAAGTGCCCCATACGTCCTGACGATGGGAAGTGCCCAAGACGTCCTGACGATGGGAAGTGCCCCAGACGTCCTGACGATAGGAAGTGCCCCAGACGTCCTGACGATGGGAAGTGCCCCATACGTCCTGACGATGGGAAGTGCCCAAGACGTCCTGACGATGGGAAGTGCCCCAGACGTCCTGACGATGGAAGTGCCCCAGACGTCCTGACGATGGAAAGTGCCCCAGACGTCCTGACGATGGGAAGTGCCCCAGACGTCCTGACGATGGGAAGTGCCCCAGACGTCCTGACGATGGGAAGTGCCCCAGTAGTCCTGATGATTGGAAGTGCCCCAGACGTCCTGACGATGGGAAGTGCCCCAGACGTCCTGACGATGGGAAGTGCCCCAGACGTCCTGACGATGGGAAGTGCCCCAGACGTCCTGACGATGGGAAGTGCCCCAGTAGTCCTGATGATTGGAAGTGCCCCAGACGTCCTGACGATGGGAAGTGCCCCAGACGTCCTGACGATGGGAAGTGCCCCAGACGTCCTGACGATGGGAAGTGCCCCAGACGTCTGACGATGGGAAGTGCCCAGACGTCCTGACGATGGGAAGTGCCCCAGTAGTCCTGATGATTGGAAGTGCCCCAGACGTCCTGACGATGGGAAGTGCCCCAGACGTCCTGACGATGGGAAGTGCCCCAGACGTCCTGACGATGGGAAGTGCCCCAGACGTCCTGACGATGGGAAGTGCCCCAGACGTCCTGACGATGGGAAGTGCCCCAGTAGTCCTGATGATTGGAAGTGCCCCAGACGTCCTGACGATGGGAAGTGCCCCAGACGTCCTGACGATGGGAAGTGCCCCAGACGTCCTGACGATGGGAAGTGCCCCAGACGTCCTGACGATGGGAAGTGCCCCAGACGTCCTTACGATGGGAAGTGCCCCATACGTCCTGACGATGGGAAGTGCCCAAGACGTCCTGACGATGGGAAGTGCCCCAGACGTCCTGACGATAGGAAGTGCCCCAGACGTCCTGACGATGGGAAGTGCCCCATACGTCCTGACGATGGGAAGTGCCCCGGACGTCCTGACGATGGGAAGTGCCCCAGACGTCCTGACGATGGGAAGTGCCCAGACGTCCTGACGATGAGAAGTGCCCCAGACGTCCTGACGATGCGAAGTGCCCCAGACGTCCTGACAATGGGAAGTGCCCCAGACGTCCTGACGATGAGAAGTGCCCCAGACGTCCTGACAATGGGAAGTGCCCCAGACGTCCTGACAATGGGAAGTGCCCCAGAGTCCTGACGATGGAAGTGCCCCAGACGTCCTGACGATGGGAAGTGCCCCAGACGTCCTTACGATGGGAAGTGCCCCATACGTCCTGACGATGGGAAGTGCCCCAGACGTCCTGACGATAGGAAGTGCCCCAGACGTCCTGACGATGGGAAGTGCCCCAGACGTCCTGACGATGGGAAGTGCCCCAGACGTCCTGACGATGGGAAGTGCCCCAGACGTCCTGACGATGGGAAGTGCCCCAGAGTCCTGATGATGGAAGTGCCCCAGACGTCCTGACATGGGAAGTGCCCCAGACGTCCTGACGATGGGAAGTGCCCCAGACGTCCTGACGATGGGAAGTGCCCCAGACGTCCTGACGATGGGAAGTGCCCCAGACGTCCTGACGATGGGAAGTGCCCCAGTAGTCCTGATGATTGGAAGTGCCCCAGACGTCCTGACGATGGGAAGTGCCCCAGACGTCCTGACGATGGGAAGTGCCCCAGACGTCCTGACGATGGGAAGTGCCCCAGACGTCCTGACGATGGAAGTGCCCCAGACGTCCTGACGATGGGAAGTGCCCCAGACGTCCTGACGATGGGAAGTGCCCCAGACGTCCTGACGATGGGAAGTGCCCCAGACGTCCTGACGATGGGAAGTGCCCAGACGTCCTGACGATGAGAAGTGCCCCAGACGTCCTGACGATGGGAAGTGCCCCAGACGTCCTGACAATGGGAAGTGCCCCAGACGTCCTGACGATGGGAAGTGCCCCAGACGTCCTGACAATGGGAAGTGCCCAGAGTCTGACAATGGGAAGTGCCCAGAGTCCTGACAATGGGAAGTGCCCCAGAGTCCTGACGATGGGAAGTGCCCCGACGTTTCTGACGATGGGAAGTGCCCCAGACTTCCTGACGATGGGAAGTGCCCCAGACGTCCTGACAATGGGAAGTGCCCCAGACGTCCTGACAATGAGAAGTGCCCCAGACGTCCTGACAATGGGAAGTGCCCCAGACGTCCTGACGATGGGAAGTGCCCCAGACGTCCTGACGATGAAAGTGCCCCAGACGTCCTGACAATGGGAAGTGCCCAGATCCTGACGATGAAGTGCCCAGACGTCCTGACGATGGGAAGTGCCCCAGACGTCCTGACGATGGGAAGTGCCCCAGACGTCCTGACGATGGGAAGTGCCATAGAATAAGCCTTAAATGGATAACCCAACTCTAGTAGGTCGTCGTAAATGGAGGTGTATTTCATGGGTGTCCAGAGTTACAGCAGCAGTTCTGTACATGACCGTTACAGCATGCTGTAAAGTGACCTTTACCCGGGAGGTACGCTGACGTGCTAAATAGCTCTCATCCAAGCGTGGATCTACCTTCCATTTACTAATTAACCTATATTACCAACGAATATAAGTCTTAATCAGCAACACCATTATTATTATTAATTATAACATTAATAATAACAGTAATAATATATTAATATAACTATAATAATAATAATAATAATAATAATAATAATAATAGTAATAATAATGATTAATAATATATAATAATATAATAATAATAATAATAATAATAATAATAATTAATAATAATTAATATTAATAATAATGAAAAATAATAATAATATAATAAATATATATAATAATAATAAATAATAATAAAAATAATAATAATAATAATATAATAATAATAATAATATAATAATAATAATTAAAAATTGATATATAATACCAATAACAACAATAATAATTTGTCAGTAATAATAATAATATTACAGATTCCTACTCTGAAGAATTTTATACCTTCTCTCGAAGCTGTGTATAGAGACTGCCTGCAAGGTCACCTCATTTTACCAATCAAAAAATTACAGAATATTCGCCTACACATGTTTCCTGTGTTTGCGTCTCGGTCGCCTACACATGTTTCCTGTGTTTGCGTCTCGGTCGCCTACACATGTTTCCTGTGTTTGCGTCTCGGTCGCCTACACATGTTTCCTGTGTTTGCGTCTCGGTCGCCTACACATGTTTCCTGTGTTTGCTTCTCGGTCGCCTACACATGTTTCCTGTGTTTGCGTCTCGGTTCGCCTACACATGTTTCCTGTGTTTGCGTCTCGGTCGCCTACACATGTTTCCTGTGTTTGCGTCTCGGTCGCCTACACATGTTTCCTGTGTTTGCGTCTCGGTCGCCTACACATGTTTCCTGTGTTTGCGTCTCGGTCGCCTACACATGTTTCCTGTGTTTGCGTCTCGGTCGCCTACACATGTTTCCTGTGTTTGCGTCTCGGTCGCCTACACATGTTTCCTGTGTTTGCGTCTCGGTCGCCTACACATGTTTCCTGTGTTTGCGTCTCGGTCGCCTACACATGTTTCCTGTGTTTGCTTCTCGGTCGCCTACACATGTTTCCTGTGTTTGCGTCTCGGTCGCCTACACATGTTTCCTGTGTTTGCGTCTCGGTCGCCTACACATGTTTCCTGTGTTTGCTTCTCGGTCGCCTACACATGTTTCCTGTGTTTGCGTCTCGGTCGCCTACACATTTTCCTGTGTTTGCTTCTCGGTCGCCTACACATGTTTCCTGTGTTTGCGTCTCGGTCGCCTACACATGTTTCCTGTGTTTGCTTCTCGGTCGCCTACACATGTTTCCTGTGTTTGCTTCTCGGTCGCCTACACATGTTTCCTGTGTTTGCTTCTCGGTCGCCTACACATGTTTCCTGTGTTTGCTTCTCGGTCGCCTACACATGTTTCCTGTGTTTGCGTCTCGGTCGCCTACACATGTTTCCTGTGTTTGCGTCTCGGTCGCCTACACATGTTTCCTGTGTTTGCTTCTCGGTCGCCTACACATGTTTCCTGTGTTTGCTTCTCGGTCGCCTACACATGTTTCCTGTGTTTGCTTCTCGGTCGCCTACACATGTTTCCTGTGTTTGCTTCTCGGTTCGCCTACACATGTTTCCTGTGTTTGCGTCTCGGTCGCCTACACATGTTTCCTGTGTTTGCTTCTCGGTCGCCTACACATGTTTCCTGTGTTTGCTTCTCGGTCGCCTACACATTTTTTCCTGTGTTTGCTTCTCGGTCGCCTACACATGTTTCCTGTGTTTGCTTCTCGGTCGCCTACACATGTTTCCTGGGTTTGCGTCTCGGCTTGGTAGTGACGCGTGGATTTCGTGTGCAATCGATCTTTTGGTCTTTCAATCACACGGACCCTGGTTCGATTACACGGCACAGCCGATCTCGACTGAAAGTCTATTCTTATGAAGCTAAATCATGTTTATAAAATTGCTCACGAACAGTGTCCAGAATATCTTGCTGTCAATTTTGTCAAGGTTGGGAACCAAAGCAATCATAGTACTAGGGGGAGAGAGCACAACTTTGTAGTACCCACAGTCAGTGGCCAGGCTTCAAACACCTTTTATTGTACAGCAATAAAGGAATGGAACAGACTACCCGCACATGTCAAAGCCAGTCATAGCATGAACCAGTTCAAGAAGAGTGCCAAAAAAGGTGTCTGATGAATGAAGCAACAGAAAGGGAGGGGAATGATTTTCTATTTTTTAGCTAAAATACGTGTAAATTTTACCTTATCCCTAGTAATGACCCTCGTATTGTAGATAGTCGTAATGACCCTCGGGTAGTATATAGTCTTAATGACCCTCGTATTGTAGATAGTCTTAATGACCCTCGTGTAGTAGATAGTCTTTTTAGTATGATAATAAGATGTTATCTTCATTATAGAATAATAAGAAAATATTATAACCTTTATATTATAATGGTAAGGTAAAAGGACCCCAATGGAAATAAGTCACTCTGTCTGACTTTTTTGGGTTATCCCAGGTTCTCTACACATATGCTGCTATGTATGATAATTCTATGTAACTGTATTGTGTATACCCGAATAAATTTACTTACTTACTTACTTATATTTCCGTACCCCGAGATTGCCACCCACAAGAGAAGATTAACACCCAGGAATATCTGGAGAGGGAAATTGTCACCCAGGAATATCTAGAGAGGGAAATTGTCACCCAGGAATATCTAGAGAGGGAAATTGTCACCCAGGAATATCTAGAGAGGGAAATTGTCACCCAGGAATATCTAGAGAGGGAAATTGTCACCCAGGAATATCTAGAGAGGGAAATTGTCACCCAGGAATATCTAGAGAGGAAATTGTCACCCAGGAATATCTAGAGAGGGAAATTGTCACCCAGGAATATGTAGAGAGGGAAATTGTCACCCCGGAATATCTAGAGAGGGAAATTGTCACCCAGGAATATGTAGAGAGGGAAATTGTCACCCAGGAATATCTAGAGAGGGAAATTGTCACCCAGGAATATGTAGAGAGGGAATTTGTCACCCAGGAATATCTAGAGAGGGAAATTGTCACCCAGGAATATCTAGAGAGGGAAATTGTCACCCAGGAATATCTAGAGAGGGAAATTGTCACCCAGGAATATGTAGAGAGGGAAATTGTCACCCAGGAATATCTAGAGAGGGAAATTGTCACCCAGGAATATCTAGAGAGGGAAATTGTCACCCAGGAATATGTAGAGAGGGAAATTGTCACCCAGGAATATCTAGAGAGGGAAATTGTCACCCAGGAATATCTAGAGAGGGAAATTGTCACCCAGGAATATGTAGAGAGGGAATTTGTCACCCAGGAATATCTAGAGAGGGAAATTGTCACCCAGGAATATCTAGAGAGGGAAATTGTCACCCAGGAATATCTAAGAGGGAAATTGTCACCCAGGAATATGTAGAGAGGGAAATTGTCACCCAGGAATATCTAGAGAGGGAAATTGTCACCCAGGAATATCTAGAGAGGGAAATTGTCACCCAGGAATATCTAGAGAGGGAAATTGTCACCCAGGAATATCTAGAGAGGGAAATTGTCACCCAGGAATATCTAGAGAGGGAAATTGTCACCCAGGAATATCTAGAGAGGGAAATTGTCACCCAGGAATATGTAGAGAGGGAATTTGTCACCCAGAAATATCTAGAGAGGGAAATTGTCACCCAGGAATATCTAGAGAGGGAAATTGTCACCCAGGAATATCTAGAGAGGGAAATTGTCACCCAGGAATATCTAGAGAGGGAAATTGTCACCCAGGAATATCTAGAGAGGGAAATTGTCACCCAGGAATATGTAGAGAGGGAAATTGTCACCCAGGAATATCTAGAGAGGGAAATTGTCACCCAGGAATATGTAGAGAGGGAATTTGTCACCCAGGAATATCTAGAGAGGGAAATTGTCACCCAGGAATATCTAGAGAGGGAAATTGTCACCCAGGAATATCTAGAGAGGGAAATTGTCACCCAGGAATATGTAGAGAGGGAAATTGTCACCCAGGAATATCTAGAGAGGGAAATTGTCACCCAGGAATATGTAGAGAGGGAATTTGTCACCAAGGAATATCTAGAGAGGGAAATTGTCACCCAGGAATATCTAGAGAGGGAAATTGTCACCCAGGAATATGTAGAGAGGGAATTTGTCACCCAGGAATATCTAGAGAGGGAAATTGTCACCCAGGAATATCTAGAGAGGGAAATTGTCACCCAGGAATATCTAGAGAGGGAAATTGTCACCCAGGAATATGTAGAGAGGGAAATTGTCACCCAGGAATATCTAAAGAGGGAAATTGTCACCCAGGAATATCTAGAGAGGGAAATTGTCACCCAGGAATATCTAGAGAGGGAAATTGTCACTGTGCACAATGACATTCATATTAAACCCGTGATTTTGTTGACGAAATATAACGGAATGTCAAAACAAGAAATAAGTAAATGACAGATGTTTTAGGAACGACCTTCCGCTGTGAGGCGACATCTTGTCTCAATATTTGTCAAATCAACATACCATCCCAGTCTGTCCGATTGTCACCAGAAGCTTGTTTGAACGCACACACACACACACACACACACACACACACACACACACACACACACACACACACACACACACACACACACACACACACACACACACGCACACACACACGGAGTGATGTATAACCCACCACAGAACTGCAGGAGGCCAAGAGAGGAGTACAAAGAAAACATTGGCTGAGGTGGCAAGAAGAGCTCACTCGAGCAGAGCAAAGTTACTGGTAATGGGCGATTTCAACCACAGGGAGATCGACTAGAAAAACCTGGAGCCACATGGGGGTCCCGAAACATGGAGAGCCAAGATGATGGATGTGGTACTTGAAAACCTCATGCATCAACATGTCAGGGACACAACCAAAGAGAGAGGGGAGCATGAGCCAGCAAGACTGGATCTTGTGTTCACCCCACGAGAGGCCCCTTGGAGCTAGCGATCACGTGGTTCTGAGTTTTGATTGTATAGTATAGTTACAAGTGGAGAAGGTAACAGAAATAATAGGAAGACCAAAACGAGTCCTTGGTTTACCCGAAGGTGTAGGGAGGCAAAAACTAAGTGCAACAGAGAATGGAAAAGGTACAGGAGGCATAGAACCCAGGAAAACAAGGAGATTAGTAGAAGAGCCAGAAACGAGTATGCACAGATAAGGAGGGAGGCCCAGCGACAGTATGAAAACGACATAGCATCGAAAGTCAAATCTAACCCGAAACTGCTGTATAGCCACATTAGGAGGAAGACAACAGTCAAGGACCAGGTGATAAGGCTGAGGAAAGAAGTGGAGAACTCACAAGAAACGATCAAGAGGTATGTGAGGAGCTCAACACGAGATTTAAGGAAGTATTTACAGTAGAGACAGGAAGGACTCTGTGGGGACAGACCAGATGGGGACACCAGCAAGGAATACACCAACAAGTGTTGGACGAGATACATACAGATGAGGAGGAGGTGAAGAAACTGCTAAGGGACATCGATACCTCAAAGGCAATGGGACCGGACAACATCTCCCCGTGGGTCCTTAGAGAGGGAGCAGATATGTTGTGCGTGCCACTTACCACAATCTTCAACACGTCCCTGGAAACTGGGCAACTACCTGAGGTATGGAAGATGGCAAATGTAGTTCCCATTTTTAAAAAAGGAGACAGAAAAGAGGCACTAAACTATAGACCTGTGTCATTGACGTGTATAGTATGCAAAATTATGGAGAAGATTATCAGGAGGAGAGTGGTGGAGCACCTGGAACGGAACAAGAGTATAAATGCCAACCAGCACGGATTCATGGAAGGCAAATCCTGTGTCACAGACCTTCTGGAGTTTTATGATAAAATAACAGAAGTAAGACACGAGAGAGAGGGGTGGGTTGATTGCATCTTCTTGGACTGTAAGAAGGCCTTTGACACAGTTCCTCACAAGAGATTAGTGCAGAAGCTAGAGCATCAGGCGCATATAACAGGAAGGGCACTGCAATGGATCAGAGAATACCTGACAGGGAGACAACAACGAGTCATGGTACGTAATGATGTATCACAGTGGGCACCTGTGACGAGCGGGTCCCACAGGGGTCGGTCCTAGGACCAGTGCTATTTTTGGTATATGTGAACGACATGATGGAAGGGTTAGACTCAGAAGTGTCCCTGTTTGCAGATGATGTGAAGTTAATGAGGAGAATTAAATCTGATGAGGACCAGGCAGGACTTCAAAGAGACCTGGACAGACTGGACACCTGGTCCAGCAAATGGCTTCTCGAATTTAATCCTGCCAAATGCAAAGTCATGAAGATAGGGGAAGGGCACAGAAGACCACAGACAGAGTATAGGCTAGGTGGCCAAAGACTGCAAACCTCACTCAAGGAGAAAGATCTTGGGGTGAATATAACACCGAGCATGTCTCCGGAAGCACACATCAATCAGATAACTGCTGCAGCATATGGGCGCCTGGCAAACCTGAGAACAGCATTCCGATACCTTAGTAAGGAATCGTTCAAGACACTATACACCGTGTATGTCAGGCCCATACTGGAGTATGCAGCACCTGTTTGGAACCCGCACTTGATAAAGCACGTCAAGAAACTAGAGAAAGTACAAAGCTTTGCGACAAGGTTAGTTCCAGAGCTGAGGGGAATGTCCTATGAAGAAAGATTAAGGGAAATCTGCCTGACGACACTGGAGGACAGGAGGGTCAGGGGAGACATGATAACGACATATAAAATACTGCGTGGAATAGACAAGGTGGACAAAGACAGGATGTTCCAGGGAAGGGACACATAAACAAGAGGCCACAATTGGAAGTTGAAGACACAAATGAGTCAGAGAGATATTAGGAAGTATTTCTTCAGTCATAGAGTTGTAAGGCAGTGGAATAGCCTACAAAATGACGTAGTGGAGGCAGGAACCATACACAGTTTTAAGACGAGGTTTGATAAAGCTCATGGAGCGGGGAGAGAGAGGGCCCAGTAGCAACCGGTGAAGAGGCGGGGCCAGGAGCTAAGACTCGACCCCTGCAACCACAAATAGATGAGTACAAATAGGTGAGTACACACACACACACACACACACACACAGACACACACACACACACACACACACACACACACACACACACACACACACACACACACACACACACACACACACACACACACACACACACACATATATATATATATATATATATATATATATATATATATATAATATATATATATATATATATATTCTTTCTTTCAAAACACCAAGGCAGGGTGGCCCAAAAGGAGAAACGAAAGTTTCTCCTTTTACATTTAGTAATATATATAGTAGAAGGGGTTACTAGCCCCTTGCTCCCGGCATTTTAGTCGCCTCTCACAACACGCATGGCTTACAGAGGAAGAATTCTGTTCCACTTCTCCGTGGAGGTAAGAGGAAATAAACAAGAACAAGATCTAGAAAGAAAATAGAAGAAACCCCAGAGGGGTGTGTATATATATATAAGCTTGTACATGTATGTGTAGTGTGACCTAAGTGTAAGTAGAAGTAGCAAGACGTACCTGAAAGCTTGCATGTTTATGAGACAGACAAAAGACACCAGCAATCCTACCATCATGTAAAACAATTACAGGTTTTTGTTGTACACTCACTTGGCAGGACGGTAGTACCTCCCTGAGCGGTTGCTGTTTACTAACCTACTACCTAGGATATAAATATATATATATATATATATATATATATATATATATATATATATATATATATATATATATATATATATATATATATATATATATATATATATATATATATATATATACATACATATATATATATATATATATATATATATATATATATATATATATATATATATATATATATATATATATATATATATATATTTATTATCACACTAGCCGATTCCCACCAAGGCAGGGTGGCCCGAAAAAGAAAAACTTTCACCATCATTCACTCCATCACTGTCTTGCCAGAAGGGTGCTTTACACTACAGTTTTTAAACTGCAACATTAACACCCCCTCCTTCAGAGTGCAGGCACTGTACTTCCCATCTCCAGGACTCAAGTTCCGGCCTGCCGGTTTCCCTGAATCCCTTCATAAATGTTACTTTGCTCACACTCCAACAGCACGTCAAGTATTAAAAACCATTTGTCTCCATTCACTCCCATCAAACACGCTCACGCATGCCTGCTGGAAGTCCAAGCCCCTCGCACACAAAACCTCCTTTACCCCCTCCCTCCAACCCTTCCTAGGCCGACCCCTACCCCGCCTTCCTTCCACTACAGACTGATACACTCTTGAAGTCATTCTGTTTCGCTCCATTCTCTCTACATGTCCGAACCACCTCAACAACCCTTCCTCAGCCCTGTGGACAACAGTTTTGGTAATCCCCACCTCCTCCTAACTTCCAAACTACGAATTCTCTGCATTATATTCACACCACACATTGCCCTCAGACATGACATCTCCACTGCCTCCAGCCTTCTCCTCGCTGCAACATTCATCACCCACGCTTCACACCCATATAAGAGCGTTGGTAAAACTATACTCTCATACATTCCCCTCTTTGCCTCCAAGGACAAAGTTCTTTGTCTCATCAGACTCCTAAGTGCACCACTCACTCTTTTTTCCCTCATCAATTCTATGATTCACCTCATCTTTCATAGACCCATCCGCTGACACGTCCACTCCCAAATATCTGAATACGTTCACCTCCTCCATACTCTCTCCCTTCAATCTGATATTCAATCTTTCATCACCTAATCTTTTTGTTATCCTCATAACCTTACTCTTTCCTGTATTCACCTTTAATTTTCTTCTTTTGCACACCCTACCAAATTCATCCACCAATCTCTGCAACTTCTCTTCAGAATCTCCCAAGAGCACAGTGTCTCAGCAAAGAGCAGCTGTGACAACTCCCACTTTGTGTGTGATTCTTTATCTTTTAACTCCACGGCTCTTGCCAAGACCCTCGCATTTACTTCTCTTACAACCCCATCTATAAATATATTAAACAACCACGGTGACATCACACATCCTTGTCTAAGGCCTACTTTTACTGGGAAAAAATTTCCCTCTTTCCTACATACTCTAACTTGAGCCTCACTATCCTCGTAAAACTCTTCACTGCTTTCAGTAACCTACCTCCTACACCATACACTTGCAACATCTGCCACATTGCCCCCGTATCCACCCTGTCATACGCCTTTTCCAAATCCATAAATGCCACAAAGACCTCTTTAGCCTTATCTAAATACTGTTCACTTATATGTTTCACTGTAAACACCTGGTCCACACACCCCCTACCTTTCCTAAAGCCTCCTTGTTCATCTGCTATCCTATTCTCCGTCTTACTCTTAATTCTTTCAATTATAACTCTACCATACACTTTACCAGGTACACTCAACAGACTTATCCCCCTAAAATTTTTGCACTCTCTTTATCCCCTTTGCCTTTATACAAAGGAACTATGCATGCTCTCTGCCAATCCCTAGGTACCTTACCCTCTTCCATACATTTATTAAATAATTGCACCAACCACTCCAAAACTATATCCCACCTGCTTTTAACATTTCTATCTTTATCCCATCAATCCCGGCTGCCTTACCCCCTTTCATTTTACCTACTGCCTCACGAACTTCCCCCACACTCACAACTGGCTCTTCCTCACTCCTACAAGATGTTATTCCTCCTTGCCCTATACACGAAATCACAACTTCCCTATCTTCATCAACATTTAACAATTCCTCAAAATATTCCCTCCATCTTCCCAATACCTCTAACTCTCCATTTAATAACTCTCTTCTCCTATTTTTAACTGACAAATCCATTTGTTCTCTAAGCTTTCTTAACTTGTTAATCTCACTCCAAAACTTTTTCTTATTTTCAACAAAATTTGTTGATAACATCTCACCCACTCTCTCATTTGCTCTCTTTTTACATTACTTCACCACTCTCTTAACCTCTCTCTTTTTCTCCATATACTCTTCCCTCCTTGCATCACTTCTACTTTGTAAAAACTTCTCATATGCTAACTTTTTCTCCTTACTACTCTCTCTACATCATCATTCCACCAATCGCTCCTCTTCCCTCCTGCACCCACTTTCCTGTAACCACAAACTTCTGCTGAACACTCTAACACTACATTTTTAAACCTACCCCATACCTCTTCGACCCCATTGCCTATGCTCTCATTAGCCCATCTATCCTCCAATAGCTGTTTATATCTTACCCTAACTGCCTCCTCTTTTAGTTTATAAACCTTCACCTCTCTCTTCCCTGATGCTTCTGTTCTCCTTGTATCCCATCTACCTTTTACTCTCAGTGTAGCTACAACTAGAAAGTGATCTGATATATCTGTGGCCCCTCTATAAACATGTACATCCTGAAGTCTACTCAACAGTCTTTTATCTACCAATACATAATCCAACAAACTACTGTCATTTCGCCCTACATCATATCGTGTATACTTATTTATCCTCTTTTTCTTAAAATATGTATTACCTATAACTAAACCCCTTTCTATACAAAGTTCAATCAAAGGGCTCCCATTATCATTTACACCTGGCACCCCAAACTTACCTATCACACCCTCTCTAAAAGTTTCTCCTACTTTAGCATTCAGGTCCCCTACCACAATTACTCTCTCACTTGGTTCAAAGGCTCCTATACATTCACTTAACATCTCCCAAAATCTCTCTCTCTCCTCTGCATTCCTCTCTTCTCCAGGTGCATACACGCTTATTATGACCCACTTCTCGCATCCAACCTTTACTTTAATCCACATAATTCTTGAATTTACACATTCATATTCTCTTTTCTAATTCCATAACTGATCATTTAACATTACTGCTACCCCTTCCTTTGCTCTAACTCTCTCAGATACTCCAGATTTAATCCCATTTATTTCCCCCCACTGAAACTCTCCTACCCTCTTCAGCTTTGTTTCGCTTAGAGCCAGGACATCCAACTTCTTTTCATTCATAACATCAGCAATCATCTGTTTCTTGTCATCCGCACTACATCCACGCACATTTAATTTAAGCATCCCAGTTTTATAAAGTTTTTCTTCTTCTCTTTTTTTAGTAAATGTATACAGGAGAAGGGGTTACTAGCCCATTGCTCCCGGCATTTTAGTCGCCTCATACGACACGCATGGCTTACGGAGGAAAGATTCTTTTCCACTTCCCCATGGACAATAGAAGAAATAAAAAAGAACAAGAGCTATTTAGAAAAAGGAGAAAAACCTAGATGTATGTATATATATATATGCATGTGCGTGTCTGTGAAGTGTGACCAAAGTGTAAGTAGGAGTAGCAAGATATCCCTGTTATCTAGCGTGTTTATGAGACAGAAAAAGAAACCAGCAATCCTACCATCATGCAAAACAGTTACAGGTTTTTGTTTCACAGTCATCTGGCAGGACGGTAGTACTTCCCTGGGTGGTTGCTGTCTACCAACCTACTACCTATATATATATATATATATAATATATATATATATATATATATATATATATATATATATATATATATATATATATATATGTGTGTGTGTGTGTGTGTGTGTGTGTGTGTATGTGTGTGTGTGTCCAACCATCTCCTCGCTGCAGCATTTACAACCCCAAACTTCACACCAATATAAAAGTGCTGGTACCACTTTTCTTTTAGACATTCCCTTCTTTGCCTCCATAGATAACGTTTTTTTATCTCCAAATATACCTCAATGGACCACTCACCTTTCTTCCTTCATCAATTCTATGATTAACCTTGTCCATTGTAAATCTATCTGCTGACACATCAACTCCCAAATATCTGAAAATATTCACTTCTTCCATATTCCTCCTCTCCAATTTGATATCAAATTTTTCTTAATCTAAATCACTTGATACCCTCATCACCTTACTCTTTTCTATGTTCACTTTCAACTTTCTATCTTTACTCACTTTCCCAAACTCCTCTACCAACCTTTGCAATTTTTCTTTAGAATCTCCCATAAGCACAGTATCATCAGCAAAAAGTCAATTCCCATTATGTATTTAATTCCTCATAATTTAATCCCACCCCTCTCCTGAACACCCTAGCATTTAGTACTTTTGCAATCCCATCTATAAATATATTAAACAACCATGGTGACATTACACATCCCTGTCTCAGACCTACTTTTACCGGGAAGTAGTCTCTCTCTCTTCTACACACCCTAAACTGAGCCTCACTATCCTCACTTACTACCTATTCCATATACTTACATCTGCCACATTGCTCCTCTATCCACTCTATCATATGCCTTTTCTAAATACATAAAAGCAATGAAAACGTCCCTACCCTTATCTAAATACTGTTCATATATATGCTTCAATGTAAACACTTGATCTACACATCCCCTACTCACTCTAAAGCCTCCTTTCTCATCTGCAATCCTACATTCTGTCTTACCTCTAATTCTTTCAATAATAACCCTACCGTACACTTTTCCTGGTATACTCAGTAAACTAATTCCTCTATAATTTTTACAATCTCTTTTGTCCACCTTCTCTTTATATACATACTCTCTGCCAATCCCTAGATACCTTCCCCTCTTTCATACATTTATTAAAAAAAAATACCAACCTCTCTAACACTATATCCCGCCCCCTGCTTTTAACATTTCTGTCATGATCCCGTCAGTTCCAGCTGCTTTACCCCCTTCCATTCTACGTAATGCTTCACGCACTTCCCCCACACTCACATCCTGCTCTTCTTCACTCCTAAATGATGGTATACCTTCCTGGAAAATGCATGAAATTGCCTCCTCCCTTTCTTCGTCGACATTCAAAAGTTCCTCAAAATATTCCCACCATCTACCCAATACCTCCATCTCCCCATCTAATAACTCCCCTACTCTCTTTTTAACTGACAAATCCATTTGCTCCTTAGGCTTTCTTAACTTGTTTAACTCCAAAATTTTGTCTTATTTTCATTAAAATTTCTTGTCAGTGCCTCTCTCACTCTGTCATCTGCTCTCCTTTTGCACTCTCTTCACCTTTCTTTTATTCTCCATATACTCTGCTCTTCTTATAACACTTCTGCTTTGTAAAAACCTCTCATAAGCTACCCTTTTCTCTTTTATCACACCCTTTGCTTCATCATTCCACCAATCACTCCTCTTTCCTCCTGCACCCACCCTCCTATAACCACAAACTTCTGCTCCACATTCTAATACTGCATTTTTAAAACTACTCATACTTGCACTAGCATACTTGCACTAGCGCACCTTTCTGCCAATAGTTGCTTATATCTCACCTGAACTTCCTCCTCCCTTAGTTTATACACTTTCACCTCCCTCTTGCTTGCTGTTGCCAATTTCCTCTTGTCTCATTTACCTCTTACTCTAACTGTAGCTACAACTAAATAATGATCCTATATATCAGTTGCCCCTCTATAAACATGTACATCCTGGAGCCTACCCATCAACCTTTTATCCACCAATGCATAATCTAACAAACTACTTTCATTAAGTGCTATATTAATATATATGTATATTTTTTTTTTCAACAAACCGGCCGTATCCCACCAAAGCAGGGTGGCCCAAAAAGAAAAACGAAAGTTTTATTTTTAAATTTAGTAATTTGTACAGGAGAAGGGGTTATTAGCCCATTGCTCCCGGCATTTTAGTCGCCTCTTACAATACGCATGGCTTACGGAGGAAGAATTCTGTTCCACTTCCCCATGGAGATAAGAGGAAATAAACAAGAACTAAAAAGAAAATAGCTGAAAACCCAGAGGGGTGTGTATATATATGCTTGTACATGTATGTGTAGTGTGACCTAAGTGTAAGTAGAAGTAGCAAGACATGCCTGAAAGCTTGCATGTTTATGGGACAGAAAAAAGACACCAACTATCCTACCATCATGTAAAACAAATACAGGCTTTAGTTCTACACTTCCTTGGCAGGACGGTAGTACCTCCCTGGGTGGTTGCTGTCTACCAACCTACTACCTATGATATATATATATATATATATATATATATATATATATATATATTATATATATATATATACATTTTCTTGTAGAAACGTCGTTGAACATTGATTCTGGTACCATTGTGTTGCCAAAGAGTTAAGCTATTTTTCTATATGAATAACGCAATTTCCATAATTTTTCCCGGTTTCCCTGAACCGCTTCATAAATGTTACTTTGCTCAAACTCCAACAGCACGTCAAGTATTAAAAACCATTTGTGTCCATTCACTCCTATCAAATACGCTCACGCATGCTTGCTGGAAGTCCAATCCCCTCGCACACGAAACCTTTACCCCGTCCCTCTAACCTGTCCTAGGCCGACCTCTACCCAGCCTTCCCTAAATTACAGATTTATACACTTTCGAAGTCATTCTGTTTTGTTTCATTCTCTCTACATGTGCGAACCACCTTATCAACCCATCCTCAGCACTCTGGATAATAGTTTTGGTAATCCCACACCTCCTAATTTCTGAACTACGAATTCTCTGCATTATATTCACACCACACATTGCCCACAGACATGACATCTCCATTGCCTCCAGCCTTCTCCTCGCTGCAACATTCATCACCCATGCTTCACACCCATACAAGAGTGTTGGTGCAACTATACTATATTCCCCTCTTTGCTTCCAAGGACAAAGCTCTTTGTCTCCACAGACTCCTAAGTGCACCACTCACGTTTTTCCCCTCATCAATTCTGTGATTCACCTTATCCGTCATAGACCCTTCTGCTGACACGTCCATTCCTAAATATCTGAATACATTCACCTCCTCCATACTCTCTAACTCCAGTCTGATATCCAGTTTTTCATCGCCTAATCTTTTTGTTATCCTCATAACCTTACTCTTTCCTATAATCACTTTTAATTTTCTTCATTTACATACCCTACCAAATTCATCCGCCAACCTCTGCAACTTCTCTTCAGAATCTCCCAAAAGCGCAGTGCCATCAGCAAAGAGCAACTGTGACAACTCCCACTTTGAGTTTGATTCTTTATCTTTTAACTCCACACCTCTTGTCAAGACCCTCGAATTCACTTCTCTTACAACCCCATCTATAAATATATTGAACAACCACGGTGACATCACACATCCTTGTCTAAGGCCTACTTTTACTGGGAAATAATCTCCATCTCCTACATACTCTAGCTTGAGCCTCACTATCCTCGTAAAACTCTTCACTGCTTTCAGTAACCTACCTCCGATACCAGACACTTGCAACATCTGCCACATTGCCTCCCTATCCACCCTGTCATATGCCTTTTCTAAATTCATAAATGCCACAAAAACCTCTTTACCCTTATCTAAATACTGTTCACCTATATGTTTCACTGTAAACACTTGGTCTACACACCTCCTACCTTTCCTAAAGCCTCCTTGTTCATCTGCTATCCTATTCTCCGTCTTACTCTTAATTCTTTCAATAATAACTCTACCATACACTTTACCAGGTATACTCAACAGACTTATCCCCCTATAATTTTTGCAATCTCTTTTATCCCTTTGCCTTTATACAAAGGAACTATGCATGCTCTCTGCCAATCCCTAGGTACCTTACTCCAAAACTATATCCCCACCTGCTTTTAACGTTTTTCATCTTTATCCCATCAACCCCATCTGCCTTACCCCCTTTCATTCTACCCACTGCTTCCCGAACCTCCCCCACACTCACAACTGGCTCTTCCTTACTTCTACAAGATGTTATTCCTCCCTGCCCAATACACGAAATCACAGCTTCCGTATCTTCATCAACATTCAACAATTCCTCAAAATATTCCCTCCATCTTCCCGATACCTCTAACTCTTCATTTAATAACTCTCCTCTGCTTTTTTTTTAACTGTCAATTTCATTTGTTCCCTAGGCTTCCTCAACTTATTAATCTCAGTCCAAAACTTTTTTTTCTTATTTTCAACAAAATTGGTTGATAACATCTCACCAACTCTCTCATTTGCTCTCTTTTTACATTGCTTCACCACTCTCTTAACCTCTCTTTTTCTCTCTATATGCTCTTCCCTCCTTGTATCACTTCTACTTTGTAAAAACCTCTCATATGCTAACTTTTTTTTCCTTACTACTCTCTTTACATCATCATTCCACCAATCGCTCTTCTTCCCTCCCGCACCCACTTTCCTGTAACCACAAACTTCTGCTGAACACTCTAGCACTACCTTCTTAAACCTACCCCTTACATCTTCGACTCCATTGCCTATACTCTCACTAGCCCATCTATCCTCCAACAGTTGTTTATATATTACCCTATCTGCCTCATTCTTAGTTTATACACCTTCACCTCTCTCTTACTTGCTGCTTCTATTTTCTTTGTATCCCATCTACCTTTTACTCTCACTGTAGCTACGACTAGAAAGTGAATTGATATATCTGTGGCCCCTCTATGAACATGTACATCCTGAAGTCTACTCAACAGTCTTTTATCTACCAATACATAGTCCAACAAACTACTGTCATTACGTCCTACATCACATCTTGTATACTTATTTATCCTATTTTGCTTAAAATATGTATTACTTATAACTAAACCCTTTTCTATACAAAGTTCAATCAAAGGGCTCCCATTATCATTTGCATCTGGCACCCCAAACTTACCTACCACACCCTCTCTAAATGTTTCTCCTACTTTAGTATTTAGGTCCCCTACCACAATTACTCTCTCACTTGGTTCAAAGATTCCTATACATTTGCTTAACATTTCCCAAAATCTCTCTCTCTCCTCTACATTCCTCTCTTCTCCAGGTGCATACACGCTTGTTGTGACCCACTTTTCACATCCGACCTTTATTTTAATCCACATAATCCTTGAATTTACACATTTATATTCCCTCTTCTCCTTCCATAACTGGTCCTTCAACATTATTGCTACCCCTTCCTTAGCTCTAACTCTCTCAGATACTCCTGACTTAATCCTATTTATTTCCCCCCACTGAAACTTACCTATCACCTTTAGCTTTGTTTCACTTAGGGCCAGGACGACATCCAACTTCTTTTCAATCATAACATCAGCAATCATCTCTTTCTTCATCCCTACTACACCCACGCACATTCAAGCATCCCAGTTTTATAAAGTTTTTCTTCTGATTTTTAGTAAATGTGTCAGAAGGGGATACTAGCCCATTGTTCCCGGCATTTTAGTCGCCTCATTCGAGACTCATGGCTTACAGAGGAAAGATAGTTTTCTACTTTCCCATGGACAAAAGAGAGAGGAAAAAACAAGAACAAGAGCTAATTAAAAAAGGAAGAAAGTCCCTAGATGTGTGCATGTATATATGTGAAAGTTAAGACACATGTGCAACATCTGGGTGTCTTTATTGTAGACGTTTCGAATTTATCTAGTGGTTTGGGTAGATTTAACATTTGTCAGTAGATCATGTCATCATAGTTAGGTTATACTATTTAACATGTATTTACGAGAGTGAATGATGGTGAAAGTTTTTCTTTTTCGGGTATAAAATTCCGACATTATGAAAGTTAAGACACATGTGCAACATCTGGGTATCTTTACTGTAGACGTTTCGCCATCCAGTGGCTTTATCAATACAGATTCTAGGACAGAAATGGAAGACAGTAGAACTATGTACAGAAGATGAGATACATAGTTCTACTTCCACTTCCACTTCTCCATGGACAATAGAAGAAATAAAGAACAAGAGCTATTTAGAAAAAGGAGAAAAACCTAGATGTATGTATATATATATGCATGTGTGTGTCTGTGAAGTGTGAGCAAAGTGTAAGTAGGAGTAGCAAGATATCCCTGTTATCTAGAGTGTTTATAAGGCAGAAAAAAGAAACCAGCAATCCTACCATCATGCAAAACAGTTACAGGTTTCTGTTTCACAGTCATCTGGCAGGACGGTAGTACTTCCCTGGGTGGTTGCTGTCTACCAACCTACTACCTGGTATATATGTATATATGTATAATATATATATATATATATATATATATATATATATATATATATATATATATATATAATATATATATATTATATATGTATATATATATATATATATGTCGTGCCGAATATGTAAAACTGGTCAATTAGCAAGAACTCATTTAAAATTAAGTCCTTTCTAAAAATTTCTCTTATACGTTTAAAGATATATTTTTTTCATTAATATTGATGTAAAAATTTATAATTTTGCACCAAAAAAAAACTTAGGAAACTTACCTAACCTTATTATAGCAAACGCAATTTATTTTAGCCTAACCCAACTAAATATATTTTAGATTTGTTTACAGTAATTTAATACTAAACAAACACAGTGAAATATATTTTTTTCGTTAGGTTCAGAATGATTTTGGCGAAATTATTGCATACACAAATTTTCACTTGTCCTATATGACAAGATGAACGTTGCTATTTAAGCCAAGATCGCAAGTTCTGCCTATTCGGCACGACATATATATATATATATATATATATATATATATATATATATATAATATATATATGTTTGTGTGTGTGTGTGTGTGTGTGTGTGTCGTGCCGAATAGGCAGAACTTGCGATCTTGGCTTAAATAGCAACGTTCATCTTGCCATATAGGACAAGTGAAAATTTGTGTATGCAATAATTTCCCCAAAATCATTCTGAACCTAACGAAAAAAATATATTTCACTGTGTTTGTTTAACATAAAATTATTGTAAACAAATCTAAAATATATTTAGTTGGGTTAGGCTAAAATAAATTGTTCTTGTTATAATAAGGTTAGGTAAGTTTTCTCAGATTCTTTTGGTGCAAAATTATAAATTTTTACATCAACATTAATGAAAAAAATATATCTTTAAACGTATAAGAGAAAATTTTAGAAAGGACTTAATTTTAAATGAGTTCTTGCTAATTGACCAGTTTTACATATTCGGCACGACATGCATCAGCCTTACAAGAGATTTTAACAATGCAAGGAATTCGCAAGTGTTTGTGAATATTTCGCCTGCTCTTGCGAATTCCTTGCATTGTTAAAATCTCTAGTAAGGCTGATGCATGCAGGGGACGAGATGAAAACCTGTAAGCCTTCTCCCTGAAAATTGGCTGCCTTGGATCAAAGTCTAGCACAAACTGGACTCCAAGGTATTGGTCCAGTGTGTTGAGTTTGGTATAGCACTGCGTACCTTGTTCCAAGGCTCGTAGGTTCGAGTCTCCTTCAGCCAGAGATCTGTGTTGTATTGTATATATATATATATATATATATATATATATATATATATATATATATATATATATATATATATATATATATATATATATATATATATTATATATAGCAAGGAATTCGCGAGAGCATGCGAAATATACACAAACACTGATCTCTGGCTGAAGGAGACTCGAACCTACGAACCTTAGGACAAGGTACGCAGTGCTTTACCAATCTACCCACACTGGACCAATACCTTGGCGTGTAGCATGCGCTACACGTTTGATCCAAGGCAGCCAGCTTTCAGGGAGAAGGCTTACAGCTTTTCATCTCATCCCCTGCATGCATCAGCCTTACTAGAGATTTGAACAATGCAAGGAATTCGCGAGAGCATGCGAAATATACACAAACTCTGATCTCTGGCTGAAGGAGACTCGAACCTACGAACCTTAGGACAAGGTACGCAGTGCTTTACCAATCTACCCACACTGGACCAATACCTTGGCGTGTAGCATGCGCTACACGTTTGATCCAAGGCAGCCAGCTTTCACATATTATCACATATTATCTCCTCCAGCTTTCCATAACGGAGTAGTTGGAATTTGTCCTCATTGAACATCATATTGTTTACCGTTGCCCACTGGAAAACTTTGTTTATATCTTCTTGGAGGTTAACCGCGTCCTCAGCAGATGACAGCCTCATGCAGATCCTAGTATCATCTGCAAAGGATGATACGGTGCTGTGATGTATATTTCTGTCTATGTCTGATATGAGGATGAAGAATAAGATGGGGCGAGTACTGTGCCTTGTGGAACAGAGCTCTTCACTATGGGAGCCTCCGATTTAACTCTGTTGACCACTACTCTTTGTGATCGATTTGTTAGGAAGTTGAAGATCCATCTCCCCACTTTCCCAGTTATTCCTTTAGCACGTATTTTATGGGCTATTACGCCATGATCGCATTTGTTAAATGGTTTTGCAAAGTCTGTGCATATTACATTTGCATTCTGATTTTCTTCCAGTGCATCCAAGGCCATATCATAGTGATCCAGTAGTTGTGAGAGGCAGGAGCGACCTGCCCTGAACCCATGTTGCCGTGGATTGTGCAGATTTTGGGAATCCAGGTGATTTGCAATCCTGCTTCTTAGCACTCTTTCAAAGATTTTTATGATGTGGGACGTCAGAGCTATTGGTCTATAGTTCTTAGCTAATGCTTTGCTGCCACCTTTATGGAGTGGGGCTATATCCGTTGTTTTAAGTGACTATGGAATTTCACCCATGTCCAAGCTCCTCCTCCATAGTGTACTTAGGGCACGCGAGAGGGGTTTCTTGCAGTTCTTAATGAAAACAGAGTTCCACGAGTCTGGGGCCGGGGCTGAGTGCATGGGCATGTTGTCAATGGTTTTTTCGAAATCTATCAGAGTTAGGGTAATGTCGGAAATCTGGCATACATTTATGGAGTTTTGAGGCTCATTCATGAAGAAATCCTTTGGATCGTCGATCCTCAGACCGATTAGTGGTTCACTAAACACAGAGTCGTACTGGGATTTCATTATTTCACTCATTTCCTTGTTGTCATTTGTGTAAGTCCCATCCTGTCTGAGCAAGGGCCCGATACTAAATGTGTTATTTGCCTTGTTTTTGGCAAATGAAAAGAAATATTTTGAATTTCTTTCAATTTCACTAATAGCTTTAAGCTCCTCCTGTCTCTCCTGGTTCCTGTAAGAGTCATTTAACTTAAGTTCGATAGTTTCCACTTCCCTGGTCAGCGCCTCCTTTCGTGTATCAGATATTCTAGCACTCCTGAGGAGCTCAGTGACTCTTCGTCGTTTTCAGTAGAGGGAGCGTCTTTCTCTCTCCAGTTTACTCCTGCTCTTCTTCTTTCTTAGGGAAATATGCCTAGAACATGCTTCAGCTGTCAGGAAGTTGATCCTTTCAAGGCACTGGTTTGGATCCATGTCATTTAAGACATCTCAACATGTTTCGTTTAGGACATGGTTTACCTGGTCCCAGTTGATGTTCTTGTTGTTGAAGTTGTATTTTGTGAAGACACCTGGTATGATGTGAAGACCACCTGGTATAATGAGTAATCTTGTGATTTTATATAGCATTGTTGTTTAAGGTTGTGTACAATAGACTACTACATAACTATCGAGCTTGCATAACCCAAAATTATATACGGTATTCCCGTCATGCTTCAAGAGGGAAGATTCAATTATTTTTCTTTCTATGACAGAACTGTTTGGTACTATAATCTGGGCACCAGCCCACCCCGGTGGGTGATCACATGCACTAACGTGGTTAAAGATAGCGTTCGACTCCTGGCTGAGTATTTATGCTGGGCATTCCTGGTTTCCATAAATTTACCTGTTTGACCCATATATGAGAGAGGACACTGAGAACATGAGACCTTGTAAACTCCACCGACTTTGTTGGAGGATGTGTTTTTAATCAGTCTTTGTTTCACTGTCCCCGTGAACGTCTTTCAGTAAGTTCAACGTTGTTTTTAATATGTGCATCTGAAATCTTGGTTTAGAAAGACAAGTAAGCAAACACTGACATATTTATTAGAAAACGTTTCGGTCCTGGAACCTTGATCACCTCTAACACACAGAGGTAGAAAGACATTATATATAGAACGTAACACTGGAAACCACAAAATTTCAAAAGCATTAACATACATGATACTTAAGCACCACCAACACAACAGAACAGGAATCACATAATCTCATCATCTACACGTCCTCATCCCAACATGGCATTCTTCAGGTCACCATGCGTCACTCACACCTCGCTCTCCGCCTATATATAATGTCTTTCTACCTCTGTATGTTAGAAGTGATCAAGGTCCCAGGAGCGAAACGTTTTGTAATAAATATGTCATAGTGTTTACTTACGTGTCTTTCTAAACCAACTTGTCGGTATTTATTACCAAGGGTTATATCATCTGAGATCTTACCAACCATGGGAGTTAGAAGTTTAACCAGCCATTTAGATAGGTTATATGCTGCGAATCCTATTATATATATATATATATATATATATATATATAATATATATATATATATATATATAATATATATATATATATATATATATATATATATATATATATATATATATATATATATATATATATATATATATATATATATATATAATATATATATATATATATATATATATATATATATATATATATATATATATATATATATATATATATATATATATATATATATATATATAATATATATATATATATATATATATATATATATATATATATATATATATATAATATATATAATATATATATATATATATATATATATATATATATATATATATATATATATATACACAAAGAAAGATCGCAGTCAGCAGAATTCGAAACTACTGCTAGGGACGGTCAAGATTCCCAGGATATTTGTGTGTGTGTGTATTCACTCACCTATTTGTGGTTGCAGGGGTCGAGACTCTTCTCCTGGCCGCGCCTATTCACTGATCTTTACCTGGTCCTCTCTCTCCCTGCTCCATGAGCTTTATCATGTGTGTGTGTGTGTGTGTGTGTGTGTGTGTGTGTGTGTGTGTGTGTGTGTGTGTGTGTGTTTGTGTGTAATTATCAACTTATATGTCTCAACAGAGATCGATTATTTACTCCTGGCCCTGCCACTTAGCTTGCAGCTTCCTGGGCCTTGTCGTACCTACTTTTAAAGCTGTGTATTGAACCTTCACCACATATTCCAGTTCTCCCTGAAGCTCACGAATTACTTCCTGACATCCTTGTGACTCATTTTTACTCGCTTCATAAACATTCTATCCCTGTCTACCCTATGAAACCCCCAAGAGTATTTTTCATGTTATTGTCATGTCTCCACTTGCTCTGCATTCGTCTGATGCCATCACTTTCAGTTCCTTATACCCCATAACTCTAGAAGTAGTTTTGTTCCACACTTCTGCACTTTCTATAGTTTCTTAAAATTTTTTATGAGATGTGGGTTCCATGCAGGTGCTGCGTACCCGGAGATGAGCCAATCATATGTTGTATACATGGTCATGAATGAATGCCTCTTCACTGAGATTCTTAAAGGTTCCTTTTAGAATTGTTAGACGAGCATTGACTGCATAGGTTATTTTGCTGTTGTGTATTTAAGAAATAAGCTTGGCACTGTGCTTACCCTTAACTCTTCCTTTATAAGGTGACTGCAGTCCCTGTCCCACGAGTCCATACTGCGTGTTTGAACTTCTCTCTCTTTCTCCAGTCTTCATTATCATGCATTTGTCAGTGGTTATAGGAAGTCATCAATCATTTGACCAGTCCTACAGTCTTTCCTTGTTCTAATCAGGTTTTGTTCTCTTCATTCAGAATATAAGAAAATAGTTTTATATAATCAGGAAACAGATTTATATTTGGTTCAGTTCCATCTCGTTCTTCATTCACATATATCAGAAACAATACTGGTTCTGATGATGATAAATTAGAGACTTGTGCACCACAAATTCTTGATCTTCAACCATTCTTCTCTGTATTGCACTGAGAAACAGACTGGCTGGCGAAACGTTTCCAAAAATAAAGATACCCAAGTGTTTCTCAAGTTTCTAATTTATCAACTTGTCGGTTCCCTGAATCATATATCTATATTAACAGTTTTAAAACTGATCCTTGAGGAAACCCTCTTTCTTATTCCTCCTCAAGGACAGTTACTCTTCATTTCATTCCCCTAAGGTACTCTTGCATGCACCGGAATATATTCCCTGTTGTTCCTCCCTCCACTGCAGTCTTTTCCGAGGTACAGAATTAAATACCTTCTTACAGACCAGGAATATGCAGTTCATTTATCCCTCCCTCTCCTATCTCACTACTGTCGCTTTGTCATAGAACTCCAGGAAGTTAGTAAGACAACATTTGTCATTTCTAAAAACGCTAAGACAATCTTCTTCTTGAAAACTTTAACTGATGATGGAGATGTAATATTTCCTCCCGGGGAGCTGCACACAAGGCAAGAAAAATGTGGCGTCAACCCAGCGGTCGGTACCTTTGATACAGAGAACCCACGCTGTTAATGATTCCTGACGATACGCTGGGTATTCTTCTGGGCACTTCACTGGATACTCACCTGGGTACTCTACTGGGTACTATCCTGGGATCTCTAATGGCTACTCTACTGGGTACTCCTGTAGGTACTCCCCTGGGTACTCTCCCGGGGATTCTACTGAGTACTCTTCTGGGTACTCTACCGGGCACTCTCCTGAGTACCTTACTGGGTACTCTCCTGGGTACTCAACTAGGAACTCTCCTGGAAACTTTCCTAGGTACTCTCCTTGGTACTTTTCTGGGTACTCTTCTGGGTACTCTACTGGGTACGCTCCTAGGTACTCTTCTGTGTAATCTACCGAGTACTCAGTTGTGTAATCTCTTCGGTACTCTCCTGGGTTCGATTCTGGGTACTCCACTGGGCACTCTCCAGGGTATTCTACTGGGTACTCTCCTGGGTACTCTAGAGAGTACTCTACTATGTGCTTTACTGGGCACTCTCCTGGGTACTCCAGTGGGTACTCTCCTGGGTACTCTCTTGGGTACTCTATTGAGTACTCTACAGGGTACTCTTCTGGATTCTCTCCTGAGTATTCTACTGGGTACTCTTCTGGGTACTCTACTGGGTACTCTACTGGGTACTCTACTGGGTACTCTGCTGGGTGCTCTACTTGGTGCTCTGCCGGGTACTTTCCTGGGTACTCTACTGAATACTCTACTGGGTACTCTCCTTGGTACTCTCCTGAGTATTCAACTGGGTATTCTCCTTGGAACTCTCCTGGGAACTCTACTGGGTACTCTACTGGGTATTCTCCTGGGTACTCTCCTGGGTTCTCTACTGGGTACTGTCCTGGGTTCTCTCCTGTGTTCTCTCCTGGGTACTCTATTGGGTACTCACTTGGGTACTCTCCTGAGTACTCTCCTGGGTACTCTCCTGGGTACTCTCCTGGGTACTCTCCTGGGTACTCTCCCTTGGTACTCTCCTGGGTACTCCGGTACTCCTGGACTTACTGGGTACTCTCCTGGGTACTCCTGGTACTCTCTGGGTACTCTCTGGGTACTCTACTGGTACTTCCTGACTCTCCTGAGTACTTCCTGGGTACTTCCTGGTACTCTCCTGGTACTCTCCTGGGTACTCTCCTAGGTACTCTCCTGGGTACTCTCCTGGGTACTCTCCTGGGTACTCTCCTGAGTACTCTCCTGGGTACTGTCCTAGGTACTCTCCTTGGTACTCTCCTGGGTACTCTCCTAGGTACTCTCCTTGGTACTCTCCTGGGTACTCTCCTGGGTACTCTCCTGGGTATTCTCCTGGGTACTCTCCTAGGTACTCTCCTGGTACTCTCCTGGGTACTGTCCTAGGTACTGTCCTAGGTACTCTCCTTGGTACTCTCCTGGGTACTCTCCTGGGTACTCTCCTGGGTACTCTCCTGGGTACTCTTCCTAGGTACTCCCCTTTGGTACTCTCCTGGGTACTGTCCTAGGTACTCTCCTTGGTACTCTCCTGGGTACTCTCCTAGGTACTCTCCTTGGTACTCTCCTGGGTACTCTCCTGGGTACTCTCCTGGGTATTCTCCTGGGTACTCTCCTAGGTACTCTCATTGGTACTCTCCTGGGTACTGTCCTAGGTACTGTCCTAGGTACTCTCCTTGGTACTCTCCTGGGTACTCTCCTGGGTACTCTCCTGGGTACTCTCCTGGGTACTCTCCTAGGTACTCTCCTTGGTACTCTCCTGGTTACTGTCCTAGGTACTGTCCTAGGCACTCTCCTTGGTACTCTCCTGGGTACTCTCCTGGGTACTCTCCTGGGTACTCTCCTGGGTACTCTCCTGGGTACTCTCCTGGGTACTCTCCTGGGTACTGTCCTAGGTACTCTCCTTGGTACTCTCCTGGGTACTCTCCTAGGTACTCTCCTTGGTACTCTCCTGGGTACTCTCCTGAGTACTCTCCTGGGTATTCTGCTGGGTACTCTCCTGGTACTTCCTAGGTACTCTCCTTGGTACTCTCCTGGTACTGTCCTAGGTACTCTCCTTGGTACTCTCCTGGGTACTCTCCTGGGTACTCTCCTGGGTACTCTCCTGGGTACTCTCCTAGGTACTCTCCTTGGTACTCTCCTGGTTACTGTCCTAGGTACTGTCCTAGGCACTCTCCTTGGTACTCTCCTGGGTACTCTCCTGGGTACTCTCCTGGGTACTCTCCTAGGTACTCTCCTTGGTACTCTCCTGGTACTGTCCTAGGTACTTCCTGGACTCTCCTGGTACTCTCCTGGTACTCTCCTTGGTACTCTCCTGGGTACTCTCCTGAGTACTCTCCTGGGTATTCTGCTGGGTACTCTCCTAGGTACTCTCATTGGTACTCTCCTGGGTACTCTCCTAGGTACTCTCCTTGGTACTCTCCTGGGTACTCTCCTGGGTACTCTCCTGGGTATTCTCCTGGGTACTCTCCTAGGTACTCTCCTTGGTACTCTCCTGGGTACTGTCCTAGGTACTGTCCTAGGTACTCTCCTTGGTACTCTCCTGGGTACTCTCCTGGGTACTCTCCTGGGTACTCTCCTGGGTACTCTCGTGGGTACTCTCGTGGGTACTCTCCTGGGTACTCTCCTGGGTACTGTCCTAGGTACTCTCCTTATTGGTACTCTCCTCTGGTACTCTCCTAGGTACTCTCTCCCTTGGTACTCTCCTGGGTACTCTCCTGGGTACTCTCCTGGGTATTCTCCTGGGTACTCTCCTAGGTACTCTCATTGGTACTCTCCTGGGTACTGTCCTAGGTACTGTCCTAGGTACTCTCCTTGGTATTCTCCTGGGTACTCTCCTGGGTACTCTCCTGGGTACTCTCCTGGGTACTCTCCTGGTACTCTCTGGTACTCTCTGGTACTCTCCTGTACTTCTCCTGGGTACTCTCCTGGGTACTCTCCTAGGTACTCTCCTAGGTACTCTCCTTGGTACTCTCCTTGATACTCTCCTGGGTACTCTCCTGGGTACTCTCCTGGGTACTCTCCTAGGTACTCTCCTAGGTACTCTCCTGGTACTCTCCTTGGTATTCCTGGTACTCTCTGGTACTCTCCTGGTACTCTTCTCTCCTAAGTACTCTCTCCTAGGTACTCTCCTTGGTACTCTCCTTGATACTCTCCTGGTACTCTCCCTGGTACTCTCCTGGTACTCTCCTAGGTACTCTCCTTGTACTCTCCTGGTACCCCTCCCTGGGTACTCTCCTAGGCACTCCTCCCTGGTACCCCGTCCTAGGTACTCTCCTAGGTACTCTCCTTGGTACTCTTCTGGGTGCGCTCCTCGGTAATGTCCTAGGCACTCTCCTAGGTACTCTCCCTGGTACTCTCCCTGGTACTCTCCTGGGTACTCTCCTGGGTACTCTCCTGGGTACTCTCCTGGGTACTCTCTTAGGTACTCTCCTTCATACTCTCCAGGGTACTCTCCTAGGTACTCTCCTTGGTACTCTTCTGGGTGCGCTCCTCGGTAATGTCCTAGGCACTCTCCCTGGTACTCTCCTAGGTACTCTCCCTGGTACTCTCCCTGGTACTCTCCTAGGTACTCTCCTTGGTACTCTCCTGGGTACTCTCCCGGGTACTCTCCCGGTACTCTCCCTGGTACTCTCCCTGGTACTCTCCCTGGTACTCTCCCTGGTACTCTCCCTGGTACTCTCCCTGGTACTCTCCCTGGTACTCTCCCTGGTACTCTCCCTGGTACTCTCCCTGGTACTCTCCCTGGTACTCTCCCTGGTACTCTCCCTGGTACTCTCCCTGGTACTCTCCTTGGTACTCAGCACCATCACTCAACACCTGCAAGATAATATCACACTAAAAACTCTTACTTCCGGTCTGAGTTTCACGATGCCATAAACTCTGACGGAATGATGAGAGGAGAGGCAAGCATCCTCAACTTTTTCTTAATTTCTTCTTCCTCCTCCTCATCATCATCATCATCATCATCTTCTTCTTCTAGTTCTTCTTCTTCTTCTTCTTCTTCTTCTTCTTCTTCTTCTTCTTCTTCTTCTTCTTCTTCTTCTTCTTCTTCTTCTTCTTCTTCTTCATTATCATCATCATCATCATCATCATCATCATCATCATCATCATCTTCTTCTTCTTCATCATCATCATCATCATCATCATCATCATCATCATCATCATCATCATCATCATCATCATCATCATCATCATCATCATCATCATCATCATCTTCTTCTTCCTCTTCTTCTTCTTCTTCTTCTTCTTCTTTATTGTTGTTGTTTTTGTAGTCATCGTCATCGTCCTCTTCCTCCTCTTGCTCCTCCTCCTTTTCCTTCTTCCTATCCTGCACCGCCTCTTGCTCTTCCTCTTCTTCCCTACTCCTCCTTATCCCTCCTTCCTTCACCTCCTCCATCATAATCGTTATTTCGTAAATCGATATTCACACAGATTTGATAATTTATACTGCGTCTTCTGTACCTCATTCACTTTATGACCCACAAACACCCAAACCTATAACCGATTTCAATTTATTGCTGACACGGTGTATGATCAGTCCCCGTGACTGACCTAGCTAAACTGATATTGCTGACACGGTGTATGATCAGTCCCCGTGACTGACCTACCTAAACTGATATTGCTGACACGGTGTATGATCAGTCCCCGTGACTGACCTACCTAAACTGATATTGCTGACACGGTGTATGGTCAGTCCCCGTGACTGACCTACCGAAACTGATATTGCTGACACGGTGTATGATCAGTCCCAGTGACTGACCTACCTAAACTGATATTGCTGACACGGTGTATGGTCAGTCCCCGTGACTGACCTACCTAAACTGATATTGCTGACACGGTGTATGATCAGTCCCCGTGACTGACCTACCTAAACTGATATCACCCCAGGGGTACCTTACGGTTATTATTTTTTGCATTATTCAAATATTTTGTAATGGGAATGGTTCTTTCAATTATGATTATTATTATTTGCTGATGCTCTCTGGTCAGTAGACCTTTCCAGGATATCACATCTGCGCAATAAACTTGAAAAGCCTCTTCTGTTCAGCTCCAGTTTTCTATACTAAAATTCCATAGTTTAAAGAAGGATTTGATTGCTTTTTCCCGTTAAATAAATTGACTATGTCTCTTCTGACCAGTTTTGTGTTTTCAAGGTTGAAAATAATATATAATATGAACAACTTTAAGAATTAGAGAAGCAAATTTTCAAGTTTGCTGACATAATAATCTTGAATTAGTTGGCTGATAAGATTGAAACTTTCATCGATGATGGATCTTCCAGAAAGAGACATTTGCAGTGATTTTTGCAGTGAATGTTGAGATTTTTCCATTTATATTAAAAGAAATAGTTTCAATGCAACTTCTGGTAGGATATCTCTGCTGACATATCTTCAGCAGAACAATTTCTGGAGAAACATTGGTCTCTGAAGATGCCAGAGAAACATTGGTCTCTGATGATGCCAGAGAAACATTGGTCTCTGAAGATGCCAGAGAAACATTGGTCTCTGAAGATGCCAGATAAACATTGGTCTCTGATGATGCCAGAGAAACATTGGTCTCTGAAGATGCCAGAGAAACATTGGTCTCTGAAGATGCCAGAGAAACATTGGTATCTGAAGATGCCAGAGAAACATTGGTGTCTGAAGATGCCAGAGAAACATTGGTCTCTGAAGATGCCAGAGAAACATTGGTCTCTGAAGATGCCAGAGAAACATTGGTCTCTGAAGATGCCAGAGAAACATTGGTCTCTGAAGATGCCAGAGAAACATTGGTCTCTGAAGATGCCAGAGAAACATTGGTCTCTGAAGATGCCAGAGAAACATTGGTCTCTGAAGATGCCAGAGAAACATTGGTCTCTGAAGATGCCAGTTTCAGAGTTTCACTTAAGAAATGGTCAAAACTGAATATCTGGTCTTTCGTGCGATACTTTTTTAATTAATTGGATCAGTTTCAAGCGTTCCTCACTAACGTGCCTTGGAGATAACTTGGGATTATTCTTGGCTTGTGTAAATTATTCTTGGCTTGTGTAAATTATTCTTGGCTTGTGTAAATAATTTTTAATTTGTGTAAATTATTCTCGGCTTGTGTAAATTATTCTCGGCTTGTGTAAATTATTCTCGGCTTGTGTAAATTATTCTCGGTTTGTGTAAGTTTTTCTTAACGTGTGTAAATTATTCTTGGTTTTCTTTTACTAGTGTATCGACGGAAATATTTCGTTAATGAATAAAATGCGAAACACTTATTAATCTTAATGTTGGAACGTTTCGCCTTCTCAGCAGGATTCTTCAGTCAAATACAGAAGTGGTTTTAATACTAGATACAATGGAAGAAATGAATAGGCAATATTGAAGTGATCAGTCTCTCAGCCTTGATATAAAGGGAATTACTTAGAATTGATTGATGAGGGTCATTCTCTTAAACAAAAGCAGAGGATTTGTGGGTGGAGAGAGTCTTATACTTGAGCACAAGGTGAGGTGTAGCAGTAGGAGACGGTATCATAAGTGGACGAAGCCTACTATTCAAATATGGTGGTGCCAAACAGTTTTTTTTAAGAAAGTTATAAACGATATCTTCTCGCCTACTTTCACGGTTTCCAGCTGTAAAATGACCTCTTATTCGACTGAAGAATCCTGCAGAGCAGTCAAATAATTTTAAACCACAGTACATGCAGGGATCGAACTCACGGCAAGTGAGTTATAAAACTGACTTAAGAAATTTTAGTAATAAAGAACCCAAGTGTTGCACATGTGTTTTTGTTATTATTTTGTTGGTATGTATATCTTTATGTAATGATAATTATCTACAGCTCGACCGCTATATAAAACTGCTTAACGTAATTCCCGCCCACCTGTGACACTGTTTCTAACTTCTGCATCTCAGAGCTTTCTCAAGTATTCATGTTTCCATCCTTATTGGTCTGCTACAGGTTAAGGGACTGATCACCTTCAGTCATGGTTGAGGGACTGATCACCTTCAGTCATGGTTAAAGGACTGATCACCTTCAGTCATGGTTAAGAGACTGATCACCTTCAGTCATGGTTAAGTGACTGATCACCTTCAGTCATGGTTAAGGGACTGATCACCTTCAGTCATGGTTGAGGGACTGATCACCTTCAGTCATGGTTAAGGGACTGATCACCTTCAGTCATGGTTGAGGGACTGATCACCTTCAGTCATGGTTAAAGGACTGATCACCTTCAGTCATGGTTAAGAGACTGATCACCTTCAGTCATGGTTAAGTGACTGATCACCTTCAGTCATGGTTAAGGGACTGATCACCTTCAGTCATGGTTGAGGGACTGATCACCTTCAGTCATGGTTAAGGGACTGATCACCTTCAGTCATGGTTAAGAGACTGATCACCTTCAGTCATGGTTAAGAGACTGATCACCTTCAGTCATGGTTAAGAGACTGATCACCTTCAGTCATGGTTAAGGAACTGATCACCTTCAGTCATGGTTAAGGGACTGATCACCTTCAGTCATGGTTAAGAGACTGATCACCTTCAGTCATGGTTAAGGGACTGATCACCTTCAGTCATGGTTAAGAGACTGATCACCTTCAGTCATAGTTAAGGGACTGATCACCTTCAGTCATGGTTGAGGGACTGATCACCTTCAGTCATGGTTAAGAGACTGATCACCTTCAGTCATGGTTAAGGGACTGATCACCTTCAGTCATGGTTAAGGGACTGATCACCTTCAGACATGGTTAAGGGACTGATCACTTTCAGTCATGGTTAAGAGACTGATCACTTTCAGTTATGGTTAAGAGACTGATCACCTTCAGTTATGGTTAAGAGACTGATCACCTTCAGTTATGGTTAAGGGACTGATCACCTTCAGTCATGGTTAAGAGACTGATCACCTTCAGTCATGGTTAAGAGACTCATCACCTTCAGTCATGGTTAATGACCTGAACCCTTCAAAATTACCTATTCATTTCTTCCACTGTCTCCAGTATAAGAACCACCTCCATATTCGACCGAGAAAGTCAGCTACCCAGGCCAAACCTGACGCCAATAAATATACCCAAGTGTTACACTTGTATCTTATTTATCAGCTTTCTGGTTTTGTGTTTCTCAAAGTAATGAAAAACTTAGTTCACTGGGAGATTATGTCAACCATCACTATAATATACTATAACATCACTATAATATACTATAACAGCACTATAATATATTATAACATCACTATAATATACTATAACATCACTATAATATAGTATAATATCACTATAAAATACTATAACATCACTATAATATACTATAACATCACTATAATATAGTATAATATCACTATAATATACTATAACATCACTATAATATACTATAACATCACTATAATATACTATAACATCACTATAATATACTATAACATCACTATAATATAGTATAATATCACTATAATATACTATAACATCACTATAATATACTATAACATCACTATAATATAGTATAATATCACTATAATATACTATAACATCACTATAATATACTATAACATCACTATAACATACTATAACATCACTATAATATACTATAACATCACTATAATATACTCTAACATCACTATAATATACTATAACATCACTATAATATACTATAACATCACTCTAATATACTATAATATCACTATAAAATACTATAACATCACTATAATATACTATAACATCACTATAATATACTATAACATCACTATAATATACTATAACATCACTATAATATACTCTAACATCACTATAATATACTATAACATCACTATAATATACTATAACATCACTATAATATACTCTAACATCACTATAATATACTATAACGAACTTGTTCAAATATTTCTATAATATCTCAGGTGCGCTTCAAGTAACAATTATATTGTTGAAAATATATCTTTTATTGCTATAGTATTTTTTTGTTTAAATTATCTGATGGTATCATTACTATGGTAAGTTTGGGAATATTGTTCAGTTATTACTGTACACAGTTTGATAAAGATTATTACTGTGGTGAGGTCGTAGAAATTAGAGACGTAAGGAACTTCTAAACTGGAAGTTAGTGTGTTGAGGGTGATATAATGTTGTATAATGTGTGAGTCAAGACATAGTCAGACATGACATACTGCGTCATGTCTTATGTGTGAGTCAAGACATAGTAAGACATGACATACTGCGTCATGTCTTATGTGTGAGTCAAGACATAGTAAGACATGACATACTGCGGCATGTCTTATGTGTGAGTCAAGACATAGTAAGACATGACATACTGCGTCATGTCTTATGTGTGAGTCAAGACATAGTCAGACATGACATACTGCGGCATGTCTTATGTGTGAGTCAAGACATAGTAAGACATGACATACTGCGTCATGTCTTATGTGTGAGTCAAGACATAGTAAGACATGACATACTGCGGCATGTCTTATGTGTGAGTCAAGACATAGTAAGACATGACATACTGCGTCATGTCTTATGTGTGAGTCAAGACATAGTAAGACACGACATACTGCGTCATGTCTCTAGTGTATTGAGACAGCTACAGTGATATGTCTATAATGACATAAGATAGTTAAGTGGCTTTTTTTTAAAGTCTTAAGACATCTACATTGCTAAGTCTTGAAAGTCTTAAATCAACGAAGAAACATGTTATTGACGTCTTAAGACAGTATCTTGCTAAGTCTTTAATCTTAAGACAGCTTGTCTTGATCTACACTTACCGAAACTGGACAAGTATCTTCACCAGGTGCCAGATTAACCAGGCTGTGATGGATATGTGGGGCAGTGGGCCTCCAGCAGTAACAGCCTGGTTGACCAGGCAAGCACCAGACGAGCCTGGCCCATAGCCGGGTGCCGAGAGTAGCGAAACTCTCGAAACTCAACAAAATTTCAAAGTTGAAACGTTTATTACCTTATTAAAGGATTAGACACATGTGCAATGTGAGTGAATCTTTAATGTGTAGACGTCTAGCCATCCAGCGGTTTAATTATTACAAAGACATAATGTGAAGACTGCAGAGATATATAAATGACGAGATAATAAATTCCTCATCATAGGAGCAGATGATGAACCGTATAATGAAGAAGAATGTGTCTGTGCTTCCGATTATTCAACAGTACGGTGCTCATCACCTGCTCCTAGGCTGAGGGACATTCTACCTCGTATGTTGTATGTAGTTCAACATTCTTCACATTATGTCTTATGTTGTAATGATAAAATCAGTGGAGGGCGAAACGTCTACAAACTGAAGATACTCTGATGTTACTCAAGTATCTAATTCTTCATTTGGTCGGTATTGTATACCATTAATATACATTAACCTGAATTGCTACTAACTTGAACCTGGCGTAGTGCCAAGCTTCTTAAGCCCCTACCTGCTATGATCCATCACAGCCTGGCTGATCAGCAGTATTCTCATGACAGTTGACAGGTGCTCTCAGAGAAAAAGTTCTTTGCTGCTGTGCCAGCTGTCTGCTGCGTACATTCATCACAACCTAGGTAATCTGCTTTCTTTCGAAGACAGTTGGCAAGATCCCTGTAAATACCTTCCCTCCTCTGATGGCCAGAACGATGACTACGCTCGCTAGGAGGAGTATCAGCGCTTTACAAGCTTGAGGAGTGACAGCGTTGGTATCAAAGCTTGAGATTGGTTTCAGTTTACGTGACAGACGAGCAAGTTTACAGGAAAAAGTACACTTGCTGAAATAGGTTATGAATCATATTTTAATTTACGTCTTGTGTTTGTAACCCATGCTGAAGGATAGGCATTGGAGCAGCCATGCTGAAGGATAGGCAGTGGAGCAGCCATGCTGAAGGATAGGCAGTGGAGCAGTCATGATGAAGGATAGGCAGTGGAGCAGCCATGCTGAAGGATAGGCAGTGGAGCAGCCATGCTGAAGGATAGCAGTGGAGCAGCCATGCTGAAGGATAGGCAGTTGGAGCAGCCATGCTGAAGGAATAGGCAGTGGAGCAGCCATGCTGAAGGATAGGCAGTGGAGCAGCCATGCTGAAGGATAGGCAGTGGAGCAGCCATGCTGAAGGATAGGCAGTGGAGCAGCCATGCTGAAGGATAGGCAGTGGAGCAGCATGCTGAAGGATAGGCAGTGGAGCAGTCATGATGAAGGATAGGCAGTGGAGCAGCCATGCTGAAGGATAGGCAGTGGAGCAGCCATGCTGAAGGATAGGCAGTGGAGCAGCCATGCTGAAGGATAGGCAGTGGAGCAGCCATGCTGAAGGATAGGCAGTGGAGCAGCCATGCTGAAGGATAGGCAGTGGAGCAGCCATGCTGAAGGATAGGCAGTGGAGCAGCCATGCTGAAGGATAGGCAGTGGAGCAGCCATGCTGAAGGATAGGCAGTGGAGCAGCCATGCTGAAGGATAGGCAGTGGAGCAGCCATGCTGAAGGATAGGCAGTGGAGCAGCCATGCTGAAGGATAGGCAGTGGAGCAGCCATGCTGAAGGATAGCAGTGGAGCAGCCATGCTGAAGGATAGGCAGTGGAGCAGCCATGCTGAAGGATAGGCAGTGGAGCAGCCATGCTGAAGGATAGGCAGTGGAGCAGCCATGCTGAAGGATAGGCAGTGGAGACAGCCATGCTGAAGGATAGGCAGTGGAGCAGCCATGCTGAAGGATAGGCAGTGGAGCAGCCATGCTGAAGGATAGGCAGTGGAGCAGCCATGCTGAAGGATAGGCAGTGGAGCAGCCATGCTGAAGGATAGGCAGTGGAGCAGCCATGCTGAAGGATAGAACAGTGGAGCAGCCATGCTGAAGGATAGGCAGTGGAGCAGCCATGCTGAAGGATAGGCAGTGGAGCAGCCCATGCTGAAGGATAGGCAGTGGAGCAGCCATGCTGAAGGATAGGCAGTGGAGCAGCCATGCTGAAGGATAGGCAGTGGAGCAGCCATGCTGAAGGATAGGCAGTGGAGCAGCATGCTGAAGGATAGGCAGTGGAGCAGCCATGCTGAAGGATAGGCAGTGGAGCAGCCATGCTGAAGGATAGGCAGTGGAGCAGCCATGCTGAAGGATAGGCAGTGGAGCAGCCATGCTGAAGGATAGGCAGTGGAGCAGCCATGCTGAAGGATAGGCAGTGGAGCAGCCATGCTGAAGGATAGGCAGTGGAGCAGCCATGCTGAAGGATAGGCAGAGGAGCAGCCATGCTGAAGGATAGGCAGTGGAGCAGCCATGCTGAAGGATAGGCAGTGGAGCAGCCATGCTGAAGGATAGCAGTGGAGCAGCCATGCTGAAGGATAGGCAGTGGAGCAGCCATGCTGAAGGATAGGCAGTGGAGCAGCCATGCTGAAGGATAGCAGTGAAGCAGCCATGCTGAAGGATAGGCAGTGGAGCAGCCATGCTGAAGGATAGGCAGTGAAGCAGCCATGCTGAAGGATAGGCAGTGAAGCAGCCATGCTGAAGGATAGGCAGTGGAGCAGCCATGCTGAAGGATAGGCAGTGGAGCAGCCATGCTGAAGGATAGGCAGTGAAGCAGCCATGCTGAAGGATAGGCAGTGGAGCAGCCATGCTGAAGGATTGGCAGTGAAGCAGCCAAGCTGAAGGATAGGCAGTGAAGCAGCCATGCTGAAGGATAGGCAGTGGAGCAGCCATGCTGAAGGATAGGCAGTGGAGCAGCCATGCTGAAGGATAGGCAGTGAAGCAGCCATGCTGAAGGATAGGCAGTGGAGCAGCCATGCTGAAGGATAGGCAGTGAAGCAGCCATGCTGAAGGATAGGCAGTGGAGCAGCCATGCTGAAGGATAGGCAGTGGAGCAGCCATGCTGAAGGATAGGCAGTGGAGCAGCCATGCTGAAGGATAGGCAGTGGAACAGCCATGCTGAAGGATAGGCAGTGAAACAGTCATGCTGAAGGATAGGCAGTGAAGCAGCCATGCTGAAGGATAGGCAGTGGAGCAGCCATGCTGAAGGATAGGCAGTGGAGCAGCCATGCTGAAGGATAGGCAGTGGAGCAGCCATGCTGAAGGATAGGCAGTGGAACAGCCATGCTGAAGGATAGGCAGTGAACCAACCATGCTGAAGGATAGGCAGTGGAGCAGCCATGCTGAAGGATAGGCAGTGGAGCAGCCATGCTGAAGGATAGGCAGTGGAGCAGCCATGCTGAAGGATAGGCAGTGGAACAAGCCATGCTGAAGGATAGGCAGTGAAGCAACCATGCTGAAGGATAGGCAGTGGAGCAGCCATGCTGAAGGATAGGCAGTGGAGCAGCCAATGCTGAAGGATAGGCAGTGGAGCAGCCATGCTGAAGGATAGGCAGTGGAAGCAGCCATGCTGAAGGATAGGCAGTGGAGCAGCCATGCTGAAGGATAGGCAGTGGAGCAGCCATGCTGAAGGATAGGCAGTGGAGCAGCCATGCTGAAAGATAGGCAGTGGAGCAGCCATGCTGAAGGATAGGCAGTGGAGCAGCCATGCTGAAGGATAGGCAGTGGAGCAGCCATGCTGAAGGATAGGCAGTGGAACAGATTTAGAACACATACCGAGAGTTTTTTCCTTGAACAGCAAAAACGAGAAACTGATAAGCTAGAGATGATAGGTACTGATGCCGGGTTACCTAACCCTGGTTGTGGGCTAATGTGGCTTAGCCTCACTAGGAGCCCGCCACCCTCACCCCTTCTGCCCAGTGGCTTATATATCGGAGATTTTTTTTCCCTTTAGGGTCTAAAATTACTCTTGTTTCTGGCTGACGACGTGGATAAATCTCTTGACGTGGATTACAGGGTTAAATAGACTTTCATTTTTACTTGCAATGTGATTGTTACTCGTGTTATATGTGAGTGAATTAGTCTCGACGGAAGTAACTTGGTAATGATGAAATTAATAAATTATTATTTTCAATATTTTTTAACCCGCTGAATAACCAATTAATTCTAGTGATTTGTAAATCAGGTGGAACATCGTACAATGATCACTGATGCTCACACCATCACTTGCACCTCACCTTCCCTCACTGATGCTCACACCATCACTTGCACCGCACCTTCCCTCACTGATGCTCACACCATCACTTGCACCTCACCTTCCCTCACTGATGCTCACACCATCACTTGCACCTCCCCTTCCCTCACTGATGCTCACACCATCACTTGCACCTCACCTTCCCTCACTGATGCTCACACCATCACTTGCACCTCACCTTCCCTCACTGATGCTCACACATCACTTGCACCTCACCTTCCTCACTGATGCTCACACCATCATTGCACCTCACCTTCCCTCACTGATGCTCACACCATCACTTGCATCCTCACCTTCCCTCACTGATGCTCACACACCATCACTTGCATCTCCCCTTCCCTCACTGATGCCTCACACCTTCACTTGCACCTCACCTTCCCTCACTGATGCTCAAACCATCACTTGCACCCACCTTCCCTCACTGATGCTCACACCATCACTTGCACCTCACCTTCCCTCACTGATGCTCACACCATCACTTGCACCTCACCTTCCCTCACTGATGCTCACGCCATCACTTGCACCTCACCTTCCCTCACTGATGCTCAGACTATCACTTGCACCGCACCTTCCCTCACTGATGCTCACACCATCACTTGCACCTCACCTTCCCTCACTGATGCTCACACCATCACTTGCACCTCACCTTCCCTCACTGATGCTCACACCATCACTTGCACCTCACCTTCCCTCACTGAAGCTCACACCATCACTTGCACCTCACCTTCCCTCACTGATGCTCACACCATCACTTGCACCTCACCTTCCCTCACTGATGCTCACAACCATTACTTGCACCTCACCTTCCCTCACTGATGCTCCACACCATCACTTGCACCTCACCTTCCCTCATGATGCTCACACCATCACTTGCACCTCACCTTCCCTCACTGATGCTCCACCACACACTTGCACCTCACCTTCCCTCACTGATGCTCTCACCATCACTTGCACCTCACCTTCCCTCACTGATGCTCACACCACACTTGCACCTCACCTTCCCTCACTGATGCTCACACCAACACTTGCACCTCACCTTCCCTCACTGATGCTCACACCATCACTTGCAACCTCACCTTCCCTCACTGATGCTCACACCATCACTTGCACCTCACCTTCCCTCACTGATGCTCACACCATCACTTGCACTCACCTTCCCTCACTGATGCTCACACCAACACTTGCACCTCACCTTCCCTCACTGATGCTCACACCATCACTTGCACCTCACCTTCCCTCACTGATGCTCACACCATCACTTGCACCTCACCTTCCCTCACTGATGCTCACACCATCACTTGCACCTCACCTTCCCTCACTGATGCTCACACCATCACTTGCACCACACCTTCCCTCACTGATGCTCACACCATCACTTGCGCCTCACCTTCCCTCACTGATGCTCACACACCATCACTTGCACTCCACCTTCCCTCACTGATGCTCACACCATCACTTGCACCTCACCTTCCCTCACTGATGCTCACACCATCACTTGCACCTCACCTTCCCTCACTGATGCTCACACCATCACTTGCACCTCACCTTCCTCACTGATGCTCACACCATCACTTGCACCACACCTTCCCTCACTGATGCTCACACCATCACTTGCGCCTCACCTTCCCTCACTGATGCTCACACCATCACTTGCACCTCACCTTCCCTCACTGATGCTCACACCATCACTTGCACCTCACCTTCCCTCACTGATGCTCACACCATCACTTGCACCTCACCTTCCCTCACTGATGCTCACACCATCACTTGCACCTCACCTTCCTCACTGATGCTCACACCATCACTTGCACCTCACCTTCCCTCACTGATGCTCACACCATCACTTGCACCTCACCTTCCCTCACTGATGCTCACACCATCACTTGCACCTCACCTTCCCTCACTGATGCTACAACATCACTTGCACCTCACCTTCCCTCACTGATGCTCACACCATCACTTGCACCTCACCTACCCCCATAAACACTACTACCTATTTCCAAGTCTCCCCCCCCCCCATCAATTCCCCATCCTTCCCATCGCCCACATTAAAGACTAACGTAGAGAACTTC
>NC_069404.1:23605117-23733391 GCF_026875155.1 Cherax quadricarinatus
ATCCTTCCTGAATCTGAATTTTTTTCCAACTTAAAAACCATTGCTGCGAGTCCTGTCTAGGCTAGATATTTTTCCAGCACACTATTTACATCCCCCTTTTTTTATTCCTGTCTTCCATTTATACACCTCAATCATATCCCCCCTAATTCTACGTCTTTCTTAGAGAGTGCAAAATTCAGGGCCCTTAGTCTATCCTCATAGGGAAGGTTTTTTGAATACATGGGATCAAACTTTGTCATCCTCCTTTGTTACATTTTCCAGAGAATTTATATCCATTCTGTAATACGGTGAACCAAAACTGTGCACCAAAATCTAAATGAGGCCTAACCAAGGATGTATAGAGTTGAAGAACAACTGAGGACTCCTATTATTTATGCTTCTTGATATGAAGCCAAGGATTCATTAGCTTTTTGCGAACATTTATGCACGTTTTTTGGGTTTCAGTTTTCTGCAACCCAAACTCCTAAATTTTTTTTCCAATCCTAATATTAAGACTACATTATTTATTTATATGGGCAGGGTTTTTTGTCCTGCCCAATTTTTAAAATTTTGCTTTGTCTATATTAAACGCATCTGCCATTTCTCCGACCACTGCATCATCTATTCAAATCTTCCTGGAGTGCTCGAATGTCCTCGTCAAAAAATTTTCGACGGCCTTTTTTGGGCCATGGGCAAACTTGCCGAGTCGCCTTTATGCCCTCATTATGTCGTTTATGTAGATTGTAAACACAGGGGGCCCAACACGCCCCCCTGTGGAAACCCGCTCTGACCTTCCCCACTTGATTTCCCCCCAAATTTATGCAAACTCTCTGCCCTATTAGTCACCACCCTCTATCCAGAAAAAAAATTCTCCCTCCTATTCCATGTGTTTTAATTTTTCCTCAATAGTCTCTGAGTGGGACCCGTCAAAAGCCTTACTGAAGTCCATTACACAATATCATATTCTTTACCTGATCTACCTCCTAAAAATACCTTAATGAAAAAATTAAAATAATTCGAAAGGCGGGAACCCCTTTTTGGTAAAACCATGCGAGATTCGTTGTTTAATTTATGCTTTTCAAGGGGGGCTACAACTGCCCGGCAATTTTGATTCCATAAATTTTCCCACTTTTGGGGGTTGGGCTTTTGGTCTATATTCAAAGCTAAGGACCGCCCACCTTTTTTTGAAAATAGGTATCCTTTTGCCATTTCCACTTACTGGCACCACCCCGTTTTAGTGAATTTTTTGAAAAATTACCAAAGGGGCTAAGCCCTCTTTACATTCCTTAGAACCCTTGCATACTTTTCATCGGGGGCCGGTGATTTGTTGGGTTTTTAATTTATCTTTTTGCCAAAGGAATGTTTTTGTGCCCTAATCGGCACAGTTATTATCGTCCGTTCTACATAATTTACATTCGGAAATATCGCTGGTACCCCTCCGTGAAAAAAACAAAGGGGAAGTATTGTTAAAAATTCTACACATTTCCTTATCACTGTCATGAGCTGACCCGGGAACTTTTGAGGGCCTATCTTGTCCCGGGTCTTACTTCTGTATCGAAAGAATCCTTTTGGTTAGTCTTCGATTGTTTTGCAATTTTAAACCCCCAAATCTCTTTTGCTTTTCTAACCCCTTTTTTATTTCTCTTTTTAAAAACGAAAATCGATTTTTTAAATTTGCCCCTCTCCCTTTTGATTTGCCATATATCCCTCTCTTTTGACCAATCAAATTTTTAATCTATTGTTCACCCCTTTTGGGATCATTTTTGTTTGATCTTTTTTCCCTTTTTTGGGAACAAAATTTGACTGAGCAGCTAAACTACCCCGGAAAAAGCATCATATGGGCAACCATCACCACCTACCCCCCTTAGTCAGTCATTCCCAGTTCGCCCACCAATAATTTTTCAGTCCTATGAAATACCCAAGCAAAGTCAGGACGGAGACTTGATTCCATTATTAGGGGAATCCATGATATATTAAAACTGAGTGATTTGTGACACTTTTCCCCCAACTCATCATTCCCCTCAAGATTTTTAAATTTAGTGTTTCCCTACTGGAAAGGAACCAAGTCAAGGAGGTTTTTTTCCTCTAGTTGGCTCTGCCCACAAACTTTTTAAAAAAAAACCTGGATCGTACAAAAAGTCACCTGACTCAAATTTTTTCCTTAAAATTGCTCCAGTAAATCTTCGTAGTTGAAACTCCCTTTAGCACAACATTTTCGTATGAAAATCCCTTTACGAATTTCGCCCCATAGAATTTACTGCACTCCCTATCAAGTTTTGGGGCCCTTAATCACACCCAAAATTTAAATTTTTTCCGTCCCTCGAGAAGCGTAACCAAACAGATTCAGGCTGACGCTTCAAATTTTAATATATTGTCAACCAAAAATTTTAAAATTTGTCTCTGACATACATCCATTTTCCACCCCTTTTCGTTGACCCTGTCAGTGTGGAATAATTTATAGCCTTGTATGTGATTTAAAGGGGGCCTCCTATTTTTCAGATTGAGCGGTCTCTTTTAATAGCAATAATATCTATGTTTCCTCACTTGAAATTTAAAATCTTACTCATCAAATTTATTTCTTACACTCCTGCTTTAGTATAAAAACCCAAAGGGGAGCTACCCTTTTCTGCCCCTGCGTCCCCCTTTTTTTTTGCTGACCTTTCTTTTTGTTTTTAAATTTAAACTTCATGCTGAATGTCTTTTATCTTTTAAACTGTTTCCATCCCAGTGTTGCAACCTGTTTGTTTCCCACCACACCCATCCTTATCTTCCATCATTTTTAAAATAAAAGGCATTTCACCAATGCCTTCACAATCGAGTCTGCAATGCTACCACCCCTGCCCAGAAGAGGTACCCCATCCCTTGCATAATATCATTTTTTGCCAAAAAGTTTTTTCCAGTTGTCAATAAATGGGATTGCAAGTTCCTTCAGTACTGTCTAGCCAGCAATTTACACCAATTGCCCAGACAACCTTCATTTCCTACTCCCCTTCTAGCAAGATGCACATAGATTGGGATCCCTCCCTTAGACTTAATGAAATCTATAGCTGACCGTACTTTCTAGCAGCTCTTCTCCCTACCCTTTCCCAAATACATTTCCACCACAGAGACAATGATGGGCTTTCCCATTACCTGACATGATTTTACCAGCCTGTTACAATGTCCCAACACCAGCTCCGGGGGAACCACCTATCTCTCACTTCTTATTCCTATTACAAAAGCACGGTCAAAATATTTTACCTGAATCACCAACCACAAAAATGGCTACCCTGTTAGCGGGGGCATAGTACCCTTACCTTCACGGGCCACTGAAGTACATTCTCCGGGAGAACAGAGAAGCTTTTTCCCCTACCTTCAATCTTCCTTTTAACTTTCCTTACTTGATGCGCCCCCCTTACGTAAACAACTCGCCACTTGTAGCAGGTGTGGGCTGCACCTCACTGCTGTACCCGTTCTACCTCCCCAACTACAGCCTCCTCACAGCGAGAGACAACTGCACCTCACGCAGAAGTCTCATTCCCCCACAACTCCGCCCCACAATCTTTTCCCAACCCATTGGGGTGGACCTTAACCCTCCTAATCCCCATTGAGAAGCAAACCCCTCCTTCAACTCCCAAACCCTAAATTTTAAAAAACATGCAGAAGCAAGCCTGCTTTGTAACCGTCCACGCTAAAATTCCCAAAACACTCAGGTCGTGACCTCACTGACGACTGACCACTGACCACTGACGACGACCCTGACCACTTATAACTTCACATCCGCAAACAGGGACGCTTCTGAGTCTATCCCTTCCCTCATGTCTTCCATAACCAAGAATACACTGATCCCAGGACTGGGCCCCTGGGGACCCCCCGTCACTGGCGCCCCTGTGATACCCGCAGGACCTGACTCGCGTTGCCTCCCTGTTAGGGATTCTCTATCCACTGAGTGCCCTTCCTGTTTTTCATGCCCGTTTCCCCTACTTTTGACAAAACTCTTGTAGGGAACTTGCGAAGGCCTTCTTGCAGTCCAAGAAAATGCAATCAAACCCCCCCCTGCCTCTCATTTCTTACTTCAGTTACCTTTCATAAAAATCTAGTAGTTTTACACAGGGTTTGCCTTCCAGAATCTCTGCTGACTGTCGTTTATATTTTTTTTCCCCTCCAGGTGTCCAGCACTCCTTCCGAAAATCTTTTCCAAGACTTTGCATCTATACATGTCCTGACACGGTCTATATTTATGCTTCATTTCTGTCTCCCTTTTTAAAGTGGGGGCTACTTTTCCTTCTTCCCAAAATTTAGGGAGTTGCCCATTTTTTAAGGGGGTGTTGATATTTTGTTTTGGGCACACGTAGTGTCCCGGCCCCCCTCAAGGACCCACAAGAGAAATTTTTCTGTTCCCCCCGCCTTTTAGGATCAAGGGCACTTAGGGGCTTCTCCACCCCCTCCTCATTTTTGTGTAAACATTCGCACTTGTTGGTATATCCCTTGTTGCTGCCCCACTGTTTTGTCTTCCTGTTGTCCCTTCACCTACACTGTAAATACTTCCCCGAAACTCATGTTACTCCCCACATACCCCTGGTCGTTTTTTGTGAGCCCCCACCTTCTTTTCCCCACCGATTACCTGATCCTTGACTGTTTTTCTTCCTCATGATGTGGGTGTAGAGTAGGTTTTGGGTCAGACTTTACTTTTGATGCTATGCATTTTCTACTGTCGCTGCGCCTCCCCCCTTTTTCTGTGCATAAATTTTCCCCGGGTCGTTGACAATCTCTTTGTTCTCCTGAGTCCTTTTCCTTCTGTACTTTTCCATTCCTAGGCACTTAATTTTTGCCACCCCGCAATTCGGGGAAGCCAAGGGCTTTTTTTTGTCCTTCCCATTTTTCTGTTTCCCTTGGTAACAAACCTTTTCCCCGCCCCCTTGCATTTTGTTGTTACAAAGTCCTCTTTGTTTACTGATTTTCCACCAACTCCTTTCCCCCCCGAACCTCCGCAGGGAAGGGCCTCATTCCTGTGTGTCCCCCCTTTTATAGTTTTGCTTTTCCCCTTTTTACTCCTGTTACCCCCTCCAATTTAGCTCCACGATGATTCAAAGCTCATAACTACGTGGCACTAGCTCCAAGGGGCCTTATATGTAAGTCTTAATCCAAAACTACTCAGGGTAAACACGAGGTCCAGTCTTGCTGGTTTTATCCTTCCCTCTCTCTCTCTGGAGTATCCCAATAGTTGGTCATAGATTTTCCCTGGTACCACCTAGTTTGAGGTTTCAGGGTCGAGTCCGAGATCCTGTATGTGTGTGTGTACTCACCCAGTTTACCACCTATTGAGGGTTGCAGGGGGCGAGTCCAAGCTCCCGGCCCCGCCCTTCACTGATCGCACTTGGGCATTTTCCCGAACCGTGAGCTTTATCAACCTCTGCTTAAAGCATGTTGGGCCTGCCTCCACACATCGTTTCCCCAAAAATTCCACTTCTACTATTCTCGGGTGAAGAAATACTTCCTAACTCCCGTGATTCATCGTTCTTAAAAAATTCCCAAATGTTCCCCTTTTTCTGTGTCCCATCTCTGGAACATCCGCTTTGCCACCTTGTCAAATTTCCCCTCGGGATTTTTTTATTCTTATCATGTCCCCCCTATCCCCCGTCCTCCAGTGTCGTCAGGTTTATTCCCTTAACCTCTCCCCGTAAGACATCCTCTTAGCTCTGGGACTAGTCTTTTTGCAAAACCTTTTCCTTTCTCTAGTTTCTTTTCGTGCTGGCTAGGTGTGGCTTCCAAACTGGTGCCGCATACTCCCAAAATGGGCCAACGTACACGGTTACAGCGCCTAATGATTCCTTATTAACTGCAATCAAGCAACACTTAACAAGCAAAAAAACAATTTACTCTAAAAGAAAACTTAAAAATTTCACTAAGAGTGAATTTGTTCAATGAAAAATGAAAAAAAATAGTCTAAAACCCAACAAAAAAATTTGAACAATTACAGTGATGCAGAAAACCCAAACCCTCAACATAAACACAATACTGAATTTTCTTGAATAAACTTGATGTGTGAAAAATTTTGAAAAATAATTTTTTGCTTGCACAAAAAAATCACTATTTTCTGTGGAAATAAAACAAATAAAAACACGGCTAATGAAAAGAAAATGAACACAAGAATGTTTCAAAACCACAGAGAAAAAACAAAAATACACAAAAGCGGGAAAAAAAAATAACAGACAACACTGAGTTGTGATCAGAATATATAAAAAAATTTACTGAAAACTTCACTGGAAACTGGAACACAAGGTGATTCTGAAATGTAAACACAAGTTTTTATACTGCTCATATTTGCACCACAACAAAGAAAAACACAATACTTACTTTAAGTTAAAAAAGACACACAACACAACAACAAAAGATAAAGACGAAAAAAAAACACGAATAAAGAGATTAAAAGAAATTTAAAGCAATAGTATATAATAAACACTGAGTCTGACAAAGCCGAAAGTCACAAGAAAAAAATCACTGGAAAAAACAAAAGAAAAGTCTCAACACTCGCAAATGTCTCTATAAAAAAAAAATTTTCGCTGTAAAGACTTTGTGAAGATGAGGTTGATGGTATGGAGAGTAGAGGATTGTTTAGATGTCTTGCTGCTGTCCTCTGCACACGTGATCGTAGAATTGCGCTTACATCGACGGAGACACACACAGGAGGCTTTTAACGGTGGCACAAAACACACTCTAGCTCTTGACCCCCTATGTGGTCCTTAAAATATGGTGCTACAACCCTTAGTAGTGCACCAAAACACTGAAGAAGTTAGGTGAGTGGATAATGGCTGAGTGAGGCGTCTGAGGCCGCGTGGTGAGTGTAGTTGGGTTTGTGGGTTAACAGGGCTGAGACCGGCAATGGTGCGACACACGTGGTCGTGGGTGGCTGGGCTTATGGGTTGAACGGCGTAAGCCTCACTGAGAACAGCCACACTGCCGCGAAGATAATTCTAAGCCGGCTGGCTTAAAACAAACCCACAAAATACTACAGCACCACAAGGAAGAAAAAGAACACTCAGAATTGCTTGGAGCTTGAATCACAAGTGATGAAGACTACTCACGTGGCTTGCTTGAGTACTGGGTAAGACACCTGGGTTAGTTGCTAGCTGGCTTACTTAACCCTTCACACGAATGGCTTGCAACCTCACACGGTGAGCACAGCAGGGTGGAAAGCTGGCTTGGCAGGCAAAGAACGGGATGGGTAGACTAGGCTCGACTGGGCTTCCTCACCACAGACGGGAAAAGCGGCTTATTTTGCAAACTCGGGTAAAACCCCTGGGAGTGATGCAAATAAGCAGATACACTAATACAAAGAGACTGGACCAGTGAATAATGTAAAGCTGGTAGGAGCTTGGGCGGGAGAACTGGCTTGGGGTAGCAGGCTGGCTTTAACCTCGGTAGGCCTACTGGTGACACGAAATGGCCGTCTTGCTGGTCGAAATTTATCTCCAGAAATCGATGTAATCGTCAGAATTACAGGCCCTCCGATGCCACCATTTATCGTGGGGGTTCTTAAATGGAGATATCGTAGGTTGAAGGTAGACACACTTGTTGGATGGTAACATATATTGTCAGACTGAGTTGATGAGGAATGGAGCCCAGCCTTGCCGTGTTCTTGTCTGGATGGTCTGCCGCCGAGTGAGAGGGAGGCAGAGGTATGAGCCTACACATGCGCATCCCGTGACGTCACACAAAGTCACAGGCCTACAAGAGATCTCCTATCTAAAGCACATGGATGATACTAATATGCTATGCTATATAACACAGGGATCAGCAACTATGCTGACATGGGGACTGGTGATGATGTTGGTGATGGGGACTGATGATGGTGTTAGTGATGGGGACTGGTGATTACATAGTTGATGGGAACTGGTGATGATGCTGGTGATGGGGACTGGTGATGTTGTTGGAGATGGGGACTGGTGATGATGTTGGTGATGGGAACTGGTGATATGTTGTTCATGGGGACTGGTGACGATTTTGATGATTGTAACTGGTGATATGTTGTTGATGGGGACTGGTGATGATGTTCGTGATGGGGACTGGTGATAATGTTGTTGACGGGGACTGGTGATTATGTTGGTGATGGGGACTGGTGATGATGTTGGTGATGGGGAAAGGTGATGATGTTGTTGAGGGTGGACTGGTGATGTTAGTGATGGGGACTGGTGATGAGTTGTTGATGGGGACTGGTGATGATGGTTGGTGATGGGGACTAGTGATGATGTTGGTGATAGGAACTGGTGATGATGTTGTTGATGGGACTGGTGATGATGTTGGTGATGTGGACTTGTGATGATGTTAGTGATGGAGACTGGTAATGATGTTGGTGATGGTGACTGGTGATGATGTTGTTGACGGTTAAGGGTAAATGTGTTGGTGAGGGGGACTTGTCATGATTGTTGATGGAGACTGGGTATGATTTTGGGTGATAGGAGCTGGTGATGATGTTGGTGATATGGACCGGTGATGATGTTGGTGATGAAGACTGGTGATGTGCTGGTGATGGGGACTGGTGATGTGTTTTTGACAGAGACTGGTGATGATATTGATGGGGACTGGTGATGTGTTGGTGATAGAGACTGATGATGATGTTGATGGGGACTGGTGATGATTCTGGTGATGGTGTTAGTGATGGGTACTGGTGATTATGTTGGTGATGGAGAATGGTGATGATGTTGGCGATGAGACTGGTGATGATGTTGGTAATGGGGACTGGTGATGATGATGGTGATGGAGACTGGTGATAATGTTGGTGATGGGGACTGGTGATGATGTTGGTGATTGGGACTGGAGTGTTGGTATGGGGGACTGGTGATGATGTTGGTGATCGAGACTAGTGATGTGTTGGAGATGAGGACTTTTTGATGTGTTGGTGATGGGGACTGTTGATGATGTTGGTGATAGAGACTCGTGATGATGTTGATGGGGACTGGTGATGATGTTGTTGAAGGGACTGGTGATGATGTTGGGATAGGGACTGGTGATGTTGTTGGTGATTGGGACTGGTGAGATGTTGGTGATGGGGACTGGTGATGTGTTGGTGATGAAACAGATGATTATTGTTCATGGGGACTGGTGATGATATTGGTGATGGGGACTGGCGATGATGTTGGTGATTTAGACTGGTGATGATGTTGTTGATGAGGACTGGTGATATGTTGGTGATGGGGACTGGTGATGTTGTTGTTGATGGGGACTGGTGATGATGTTGATGATGGGGAGTGGTAAAAAGTTGGTGATGGGGACTGGTGATGATGTTGTTGATGGGGACTGGTGATGATGTTGTTGAAGGGACTGCTCATGATGTTGGTTATTAAGACTGTAGATGGGGACTGGTGATGATGTTGATGATGGGGACTGGTGACGATGTAAGTGATGGGGACTGGTGGTGATGTTGGTGTTGGGGACTTGTGATGATGTTGTTGATGGGAGCAGTTGATATGGTGTTGATGGGGACTGGTGACGATGTTTGTGATGGCAACTGTTGATGTTGATGGGGACTGGTGATTATGTTGGTGATGGGACGGGTTGATGATGTAGGTGATGGGGACTGATGATGATGATGTTGTTGATGGGAACTGGTGATGATATTGTTGATGGGGACTGGTGATGATGTAGTGATGGGGACTGGTGATGATGTTGGTGATGGGGACTGATGATGAGTTGGTGATGGGAACTGGTGATGATATTTTTTGATGGGGACTGGTTTTATGATGTTGGTGCTGGAGACTGGTGATGTTGTAGGTGATGGTGACTGGTGATGATGTTGGTGATGGTGACTGGTGATGTGTTGGTGTTTGGGGACTGGTGATGATGTTGGTGATGGGGGACGGGTTTTATGATGTTGGTGATGGAAACTGGTGATGATGTTGGTGATGAGGTCTGGTGATGATGTTGGTGATGGAGACGGGTGATGTGTTGGTGATGGGACGGGTGATTGTTGGTGATGGCGACTGTTGATGTGTTGGTGATGGAGACTGGTGATGTGTTGGTGATGGGGACGGTGATGCGTGGTGAAAGAGACTGGTGATGATGTTGGTGAGGGGAACTTGTGATATTTTGGTAAAGGGACTGATGATTATGTTGGTAAATGGGAACTGGTTATGATGTTGGTGATGGGGACTGGTGATGATGTTTGTGATGGGGACTCGTGGTGATGTTTGTGATGGGGACTGGTGATCTGGTGATGATGTTGGTGATGGGGACTGGTGATGATGTTGGTGATGGGGACTGGTGATGATGTTGGTGATGGGGACTGGTATCGAGTATGGTCTCGAGCAGGACCGGCTCCAGTACCAGCAATACAGACAGCTGTCCAGGGCGCCGTCTGCTCAAACTCGTTACTTTCTGAGAAGAAAGCTGTCATAAAATCCCTTTTGTTAAATATAAGTCAAACTAAATACCATTGAAAAAGTTCTTAAATTTCATACTTGTATGATAATAAGGAAATCATGACCTTATAAGCCCATCTCAAAGATAGAAAATTAGATTTCTTTTCAACCACTGAGAAAGATGTCGTAGTATCGGATAATCCCAGCCCCTTGTGCTACTGTGCATGCAAAAGGAACAGTGCAGAGTGTAGTATAAGTTTATGATGTAGATAAATATTAGTGATGAAGATCTGAACCGAAACATAAATGCATTATTAAGCAATCACGTGGAAATTAATATTACAATTTCTTGAATAATTATTACAAATTTGAACATACTCAGCCCTTAACTAATCCAAATATTCAAATATGAAATAAAAAATTGAATATTCATTATCCAATTATCTGAGGGCGACCAGTGTCCTAAAATACACCGGCACATCAAGTTTGAAGCCGCTCAGTATTTACATTTTAAAGTTATCAATATTAAAGAATAACTGCAATTTGACAAGACACTCAGAAATTATCACACAAAAACCTAAAAAAGACAAATTTGGACAAACCCGACCTAAATTAGTCCTAAATTTTCAAGTAAATATGTACGTACAGTATTTAAATAGTTTTATTTAAAGTTATGGAACATAACTTACATAAGTACATTAAGTAGATTTAAGAATAATAAGTCACAATACCGTGACTGAAACTACACACAATAACCAGCACTTAAAAGAATGAGACTTACGACGACGCTTCGGTCCCGCTACTTAATGATCCAAGTCGGACCGAAGCATTGTCATAAGCTTGATTCTCGTCCTATGTACGTGTTATCTGTGTACGTAGATATAACCCAGGTTAACACAGTAAAGTCAAACACTGTTATTTATTTCTGACCAGAAAAGACATGCTCCTGTTATTTCACAGACACCAGTTTGACTGAGAAAATGGAATATGAAAATTTACACCACCTAAAACCAAGAGAAAGATTCCTACGATTATCATTATTATTATTATTATTATTATTATTATTATTATTATTATTATTATTATTATTATTATTATTATTATTATTATAATCAAGGGGGAAGCGCTAAACACGGAGGATTATACAGCGCCTGGGGGTGGGGAGGATGTGGAAGGCATTCAGGCTTAATTCGGGGAACTGGAGCACAGATCCAATTCCCTAAATCAAGATCCCCTCACCAACATCAAGGAACCTTCCTTGAGGGGACGATTCCTACGAGAAAAACACATCAGCACTGCAAGTTTACAGCCTGGAGTTTACCTGGAGTTTACCTAGAGTTTACCTGGAGTTTACCTGGAGAAAGTTCCGGGGGTCAACGCCTCCGCGGCCCGGTCTGTGACCAGGCCTATCAAAAGTTATTGTATAGAAGTTATTGTATAGAAGTTATTGTATAGATTCTATTAAGATGAACGCCATTCAGAATGGTTTTATTTTAATCTGAGGAAAGCTCTAAACTAGTAGGAGTCATATGGTGCCTGTGGAATTGTAAGAATTCAGAACCGATGAAAGAGGAGTATAAGTAATCTTCCTTGGATCAAGAGCACCTTATCTTCAGCATGAAGGCATAAAAGTGTAAAAATGTACAATAATGAAATTCCATTTTTAGATTATAAATGGCAAAAAAAGGCCTCAACACACTCCATCAAAAATGCCATTTATTTTCCAAACAGCTCTCACGACTGTTTCAGTTCTTAATCTGAACAGAATCGACTTTCTGAAGCTGTCTATCGGTAAACTATTTCGTGATTCGTGTGTCTATAAATTAAACAGAGAGGAGCTGCACCTGTCACTTGTACTACGAATATTTACTGATCATATGCAGCATTCTCTAGCCATAAACGAGAGCCTTGGAGGACGTTAATGGAAGACGAGGACTATAGTGTACAATGTGACGGACCCTTCAGTGTGTAGTATTTTAGGGCGGCACCTTAAGTGGTGTAGCATTTTAGGGCGGCACTTTAAGTGGTGTAGTATTTTAGGGCGGCACCTTAAGTTAGGTGTAGTATTTTAGGGCGGCACCTTAAGTGGTGTAGCACTTTAGGGCGGCACTTTAAGTGGTGTAGTATTTTAGGGCGGCACCTTAAGTTAGGTGTAGTATTTTAGGGCGGCACCTTAAGTGGTGTAGCATTTTAGGGCGGCACCTTAAGTGGTGTAGTATTTTAGGGCGGCACTTTAAGTGGTGTAGTATTTTAGGGCAGCACCTTAAGTTAGGTGTAGTATTTTAGGGCGGCACCTTAAGTGGTGTAGCATTTTAGGGCGGCACTTTAAGTGGTGTAGTATTTTAGGGCGGCACCTTAAGTTAGGTGTAGTATTTTAGGGCGGCACCTTAAGTGGTGTAGCATTTTAGGGCGGCACCTTAAGTGGTGTAGTATTTTAGGGCGGCACTTTAAGTGGTGTAGTATTTTAGGGCAGCACCTTAAGTTAGGTGTAGTATTTTAGGGTGGCACCTTAAGTGGTGTAGTATTTTAGGGCGGCACCTTAAGTGGTATAGTATTTTAGGGCGGCACCTTAAGTAGTATAGTATTTTAGGGCGGCACCTTAAGTGGTGTAGTATTTTAGGGTGGCACCCTAAGTGGTATAGTATTTTAGGGCGGCACCTTAAGTGGTATAGTATTTTAGGGCGGCACCTTAAGTGGTACAGTATTTTAGGGCGGCAACTTAAGTGGTGTAGTATTTTAGGGCGGCAACTTAAGTGGTGTAGTATTTTAGGGCGGCAACATAAGTGGTGTAGCATTTTAGGGTGGCACCTTAAGTGGTGTAGCATTTTAGGGCGGCACTTTAAGTGGTGTAGTATTTTAGGGCGGCACCTTAAGTTAGGTGCAGTATTTTAGGGTGGCACCTTAAGTGGTGTAGTATTTTAGGGCGGCACCTTAAGTGGTATAGTATTTTAGGGCGGCACCTTAAGTGGTATAATATTTTAGAGCGGCACCTTAAGTGGTACAGTATTTTAGGGCGGCAACTTAAGTGGTGTAGTATTTTAGGGCGGCAACTTAGGTGGTGTAGTATTTTAGGGCGGCACCTTAAGTGGTATAGTATTTTAGGGCGGCACCTTAGGCGGTATAGTATTTTAGGGCGGCACCTTAAGTGGTATAGTATTTTAGGGCGGCACTTAAGTGGTATAGTATTTTAGGGCGACACCTTAAGTGGTGTAGTATTTTAGGGTGGCACCCTAAGTGGTATAGTATTTTAGGGCGGCACCTTAAGTGGTACAGTATTTTAGGGCGGCAACTTAAGTGGTGTAGTATTTTAGGGCGGCAACTTAAGTGGTGTAGTATTTTAGGGCGGCAACATAAGTGGTGTAGCATTTTAGGGTGGCACCTTAAGTGGTGTAGTATTTTAGGGCGGCACTTTAAGTGGTGTAGTATTTTAGGGCGGCACCTTAAGTTAGGTGTAGTATTTTAGGGTGGCACCTTAAGTGGTGTAGTATTTTAGGGCGGCACCTTAAGTTAGGTGTAGTATTTTAGGGCGGCAACTTAAGTGGTGTAGTATTTTAGGGCGGCACCTTAAGTGGTATAGTATTTTAGGGCGGCACCTTAAGTGGTGTAGTATTTTAGGGCGGCACCTTAGGCGGTATAGTATTTTAGGGCGGCACCTTAAGTGGTATAGTATTTTAGGGCGGCACCTTAAGTGGTGTATTTTAATTTTAGGGGGGCACCTTAAGGGGTGTAGTATTTAGGGCGGCAACCTTAGGCGGTATAGTATTTTAGGGCGGCACCTTAAGTGGTACAGTATTTTAGGGCGGCGACTTAAGTGGTGTAGTATTTTAGGGCGGCACCTCAGGTGGTATAGTATTTTAGGGTGGCACCTTAATTAAGGGGTCGCCGTAAATTACTACACTTAAGAGGTAGCCCGAAAATAATTCACAATTTAAAGGACCGCCCTAAAATACTATATTACTTAAGGGATCATCCTAAAATATTACACCACTTAAAGGGCAGCCCTAAAATGCTACTCTACTTAAGAGATCATCCTAAAAATGCTACACTACTTAAGGGATCACCCTAAAACACTACACCACTTAAGGTGCCGCCCTAAAATACTGCACCACTTAAGGTGCCGCCCTAAAATACTACACCACTTAGGTGCCGCCCTGAAATACTACACCACTCAAGGTGCAGCCCTAAAATACTATACCACTCAAGGTGCCGCCCTAAAATACTATGCCACATAAGGTTCCGCCCTAAAATGCTATACCACTTAAGGTGCCGCCCTAAAATACTATACCACTCAAGGTGCCGCCCTAAAATACTACACCACTTAAGGTGCCGCCCTATAATACTACACCACTTAAGGAGCCGCCATAAAATACTATGCCACATAAGGTTCCGCCCTAAAATGCTATACCACTTAAGGTGCCGCCCTAAAATACTATACCACTCAAGGTGCCGCCCTAAAATACTACACCACTTAAGGTGCCGCCCTAAAATACTACACCACTCAAGGTGCCGCCCTAAAATACTATGCCCATAAGGTTCCGCCCTAAAAATGCTATACCCCTTAGGTGCCGCCCCAAAAAACTACACCACTTAAGGTGCCACCCTAAAATACTACACCACTTAAGGTGCCGCCCTAAAATACTACACCACTTAAGTAGCCGCCATAAAATACTACACCACTTAAGGTGCGGCCCTAAAATACTACACCACTTAAGGTGCCGCCCTAAAATACTATACCATTTAAGGTGCCGCCCTAAAATACTATGCCACATAAGGTTCCGCCCTAAAATGCTATACCACTTAAGGTGCCGCCCTAAAATACTACACCACTTAAGGTGCCACCCTAAAATACTACACCACTTAAGGTGCCGCCCTAAAATACTACACCACTTAAGGAAACCGCCATAAAAAAACTACACCACTTAAGGTGCGGGCCCCAAAAAAAACTACACCATTAAGGTGCCGCCCTAAAATACTACACCACTTAAGGTGCCGCCTTAAAATACTATACCACTTAAGTGATGTAATATTTTAGGGCTTTATAAACTACATGGAATTAAAAACACTATGAAAACGGAGTTTTCGATATATATATATATTTATATATATATTTTATATTAATATATATATATATATAATATATATATATATATATATATATATATATATATATATATATATATTATTTATTTATTTTCAGCTACATTTAAAAATATCCCCAAACTTTCAGAAAATACAAAGCTGGCAAAGTGGTATGTACAAATGCCGGTTTCAGAATGAAAATCCTCTCAGTTAAGTCTCACCAGAAATTAAATTCTTGAAGTATTCTGGAAGAAGAATTTTCCAGAAATTACGCGGAGACTAATATCTTTAATAAACTTTCTTATTTAAAATTCTCTTACGCAATGTTTTTGGAAATCGAGTTGAAGAACGAGACTTGTGCAACATTTGACATCATTATTGAGCAAACGTTTCGTCAACCAGTGACTTCTTCAGTCCAGTATAAGGTAGAGTACTTGTGTAGTATTAGACTGATGCAACATTGCATGCTTTCTGATGACGCACGGAGACGTGTGAAAGATTTAGAGCTGAAAATTTATATCCCCCCGTTGCTTGTGTTCTATTGTTAAAAACACCTGTCTGCTGGGAAAGAAACGTGGCGTTGTTGAACCAGGATATCCAGCTTGTGGCATTTGTGGCTGACTGGAACCTTGACCGTCCCCAGTAGCAGTATCGAGTCCTGCTGACTGCGATCATTCTCTCTCTGTCTCTCTCTCTCTGTTCTTTAATATATATATATATATAATATATATATATATATATATATTATATATATATATATATATAATTATATATATATATATATATATATATATATATATATATATATGTATGTATATATAGAACCACCTCTATAGCTGGAATGGGGACCGTCATCCTCAGAGAAGACAATAAACGCACCTCAGGGAAAACTCAAGGTTTTCCCCGGAGCTGTTTGAATATTTTCTTCTCCTACCACCCCCTACATATTTTATATTCTATGTGAACATTTATTAATAAACAGAATACATTTACAGAAAAAACAAACATGAATACAATGGCACAATGTATCAAAGATCAAGAATTTCCTCCAGCTCGTCTGAGGCTGGACGTGAGCCAAGTATGCAGCAAGCATTTCCCCTCTGGATGGCTACGCTGAGGCGCTGGAACATGAAAGTGGCTGCCCTTGGGTCCCTGGTGGTGTCGATGAGTCTGGAACCCAATTCTTTAAGGAAACGTGTGGCATTTTTCCCCATAATCACAAGGTCTCTGATCCCACTGGGACAAATTGATACTGTTTGGTTATGTCCCTGTACTTGCTGATCTTGTACTCCTCCCTGTGGTCAGCAGCTCCTTCCTGTCGCCCCACACTGTGATGGATATAGGTGTCAGCCAGTGTGGACACACAGGTATAGTCCCATGCTAAGAGCTTGCCATTCTTCCAAGGATAGATGGTGATCCCGTCGGGGCGGTTTTGCTGGGTTGTGGTTATTATATATATATATATATATATATATATAATATATATATATATATATATATATATATATATATATATTATATATATATATATATAATATATATATATATATATATATATATATATATATATATATGTCGTGCCGAATATGTAAAACTGGTCAATTAGCAAGAACTCATTTAAAATTAAGTCCTTTCTAAAATTTTCTCTTATACGTTTAAAGATATTTTTTTCATTAACGTTAATGTAAAAAATAATAATTTTGCTCCAAAAGAATCTTAGAAAACTTATTTAAACTTATTATAACAAGAACAATTTATTTTAGCCTAACCCAACTAAATATATTTTAGATCTGTTTACAATAATTTAATACTAAACAAACACAGTGAAATATATTTTTTTCGTTAGGTTCAGAATGATTTTGGCGAAATTATTGCATGCACAAATAGGAGTGAAGATTCAAACCCTCACAGGTCATCTGGATGAGTACACATCATCGATACGAGTTTACCGCAGCTAGTACAGTGGGGCAGCAGCTCAGATACGACCCTTGAACATGCATCTCTCTGAATATTACAAAGATCCTAATGGAAATAGTCACTTTCTCTGACTTTTCCTGCTTATCCTAGTGGTAATTTACACATATGTTACTGTGTATGAAAAATGAATCTTAATCAGCTTACACGGCCTCAGACGGTGTTTCACTAGTTTGACGCCCATCTCTGTCTATCAGGACATTTATGGGCAGGGATGCCATACATGTGTTACGCTCGACCCCTGACAACACTGCCGTGACCATTTGGGGAAGGAAGGGTAGTAGGAACAGAGAGGTAGACGTCCCGTGACCACCAGTTGGGGAAGGGAGGGTAGTAGGAACACGAAAGTAGTGGTTGTTGAAGAGCTGGAGAGGCCGACACACGGGAAGAGGTAGGTACAGGGGATATCTACAGAGATACCAGAAAGGAGTGTCTAAAACACGCATTACCACACACACACACACACACACACAAACAACACACCACACACCAACACCCACACACACACACACACCACACCACAACACACACACACACACACACACCACGAAATGTTATACACCCAAATCAGGGGAAAAACAACAGTCAAGGACCGGGAAATGGGGGAAAGGGAAAGGGAAAGGGAGGAGAGACAACAAGAAATGACCGTGAAGTATGTGAGGAACTAAACAAGAGATTAAAAGAAGTGTTCACAGAGGAAAAGAAGGGCCCCAGAAAGAGGGGAGGTGGGGCCACCACAAGGCTGGACACAGGCCAAACCGAGAAGGGGGGGGGAAGTGAAGGGGTTTGAGGAGTAGATACCTCAAGCAATGGGGCCAGATAACCTCCCCATGGGTATTGAGAGAGGAGCAGAGGCGCTATGTGTACCCTAACAACAATATTCAATACTCTATCAAAAAAGGGAGATTCCCGGCTGGAAACAGCAAATGTAGTCCCAATCTTTAAAAAGGGGAACAGACATAAAGACTAAAACAAGGGCCCGGGTGTCTGACAGTATAGTATGCAAATCAGGGAAAAGGGTTTTATAAAGAGAAGGGGGTGGAACACTAAAAGGGGGTGATCTATCAACAGCAGCCAAATGGTTTCAGGGATGGGAAATCCTGTGTCACAAACCTATGGGTTCTATGACATGGGGACAGCAGTAAAAAGAGAGAGAGGGGTGGGTTGTTTTCTTTTTTCCCTAGCTGCAGGAAGGCGTTTGACACAGTTCCCACGGGGAGATTAGTGCAAAAACTAGAGGCCCAAGCAGGGATAACGGGGAAAGGCATAAAAAGGGATCGGGGAAACCTTATAGGAAACGCAGCGAGTCATGGTACGGGCGAGGTGTCGAGAGGGCACCGGCCCAGCGGGGCCCCACGGGGTCAGTCCTAGGACAGTGCTGTTTCGGGTTTTTTGAATACATGACGGAAGGATAGACTTGAGGTGTCCTGTTTGCAGATGCCGTGGGTTGATGAGAAGAATTCACTCGATCGAAGACCGGGCGAATAAAAGGGATCTGGACAGGCTGCAGACTTGGTCCAGCAATTGGCTCCTTGAGTTCAATCCCCCCAAGTACAAAGTTAAAAGATTGGGAAATGGCAAAAAAGACCGCAGACGGAGTACAGTCTGGGGGGCCGGGAAATAAAAACCTCCCCAAAGGAAAAAAAGATCTTGTGGTGGTTAACACCAGGCCATCTAAAGCGCACATAACCAAATAACTGCTGGCATATGGGCGTAGAAAAACCTCAAAACGTTTCCCGACTCTTAAAGTTTTTCTTCCCTTTGATATATTTCTTTTTTGGTGTGTAATAAATTTTTTATGCCATTGATTCTTTTTGCAATAATTCTTGTGAAAATATTGTGTTGCCACTAAAGTTTTCTTGCAGGTTTTAAAGCATTTTTTTTTTTTGTTTACATTTATTTGCAATTTTGCTACGTTTTTTCAGTGCAGTTTCATATGCTCTGTTCTGTGAATATTTTATTCTGTCGTGTCTTTTTTTTTTTTTCAGTGAATTGTGCTCTGTTTCATTTTTGCAAAAGTTTTTTGAGTCCATTTTATATTTTATTGGTATTTCCCGTTGCCTTTCATTCATTTTAAAGAAAAAGTTGAGCAAATTAAATTGAGTAAAGTACAAGTTCTTTTGATTTTCAAAGTGTTGTTATTTCAGTTGAATTTTTTTCTTGTGTGGTTTTTTGCTTTACTGTGTGCCCTGTCTTTTTTTAATTACTTATGCAGAATCTTTTAAGTTTTTTTTTTTCCCCTTTAAAGTTCACGGGTTTTGGTGTTCTACCCATTTTTCTTTTGTTCTCAAAATTCTTTTTTTCTTTTTGAAAATAGTCTCAATTTTCTCAAGCGATGCCTCGCACTGTGCTAGTACAACCATTAATTCTCAGCCCAAAATTCGAGTAGTAACCCTTTATCAAACGTAGAATACTCGACTTCGGCCTGCGAAATTTCAGTCTGTCCGATGATGCTATGCCATTGTTCAATGGTGACCCAGAAACCCTTGAAGGTTTGGGTTTTTACCGCAGTTGAGCCAGAGCAATGCTTCATTTTGATGGTTTCCATTGAGGTTGTTTGATCAGTTCGGAAAGGAGAGTCTACCCCGTTCCCCAGCGCCTCAAATGTATTTAAATTAATTGTATAAAGGTTCCAAGGATCTAACCAGGTGGAAAAGATTTGAATAGTTAATTCGCAATTATCTTGAACGGTGGGAAAAAACCGATCCTTTGGGTTTTTCTCAAAAAATTAGTTTGCACAGCTCCGAGCCCAGAAGGTATTAGATGGTTTGTCTTGTTTTAAAAAACAAATGTCTCATTTTTAAAAGAGGTAAAAATTAAAAAGTACCTTATTTAAAGATAACGATAAACCAGCCTTGAGGGGTTTGCCAAATTAGCGCTTTTGGAGTTTTAAAAACAACTATGCACCGACATCTAGGTATGTGTACAATTCAAGTCGTAGATGCTCTATGGGACCGCTTGCAGCTCTAATCCATGTACGAAATTTGTGTCCGAGGGAACCTTCCCCTTATCGTAAGTTTTGTACCAAAACCTTGTCCAATCCTGTACCCCCTTTAGTTTGGCATCCCAAAAAACCCCCAAACCCTTAAAATCATCGTGTCCATCCCCAAAGCAAGTGTTAAGAGCCACATTCCGTAGCACCCGTAGTACGTACAGTCCCCAAAGTAAAAGAGTTTGCTAAAATTTGGTTACCGTGGCCATATTGCTATTAATTGTCTGACAGTCACCCTAAGAAGGTCGTACGATGATGAGTACCAGTCAGATCTTCCTACTGTATTTCATGAATTCATGGACATGACATTCTGAGTGCAATGCTCTCTACAACATGCGTACTCTAGACGTTCCGTGGCCGTTCCACCGCAGAGCAGGAGGGAAAACAGATGTGTGGTTCCAAACAAACCAGAACCGGGCTCATTCTTCCAATTGGGGGGGGGAAACCCCGGCCCCCCAAAGTCTATCGTCCAGTCGGACAGTAGTAGGGATAACGAGTACACCATCCCAGTCCAAAATTCCCTATGAAGCCTTAGCTAGTTGAGTTGACAGCCCGGGTTTTTGATGCTGCTTCACAGTCTCTGACGTGAGGAATTTGGGGATGAAGTAGAAAATGCCTTCTCCGATGAAACCCCACCTATCTGTTTGCATATAACTCAAACAAACGATTGGTCCATTAGTACAAGCTTCTGTCCTATGCCCCCGTATGTTCATGAACTTGGTGCGCAATTTAAATATCTTAGGTCTAGCTTTTTTAAAGAGAAGCGGTTACGAGGTCCCCCTCTTGAACCAAATCTGTAACCCTCCCTTAGGGATAGCTGGTTCTCTTCTGCGAGCCGGGTCGACTTTGCTCCCTTTCTACCCAAGGGAAAGAGTTTTTACTGCGCTTTTCTTGTTGTCGCCCCCAGTTATTTCCCTGGTGGCTTCTACGGGGATTTATTCCATGCGAGATTACGCTTTTGTGCCGACCGTACAGGGGGCATCCCCAAAATTGACGACTGATCGTTCCTTTTGGGGGTTTCCCGTTGGGATGAAATTGTTTACTGTGCGAGTTGATGTACGATTAAGTCTTACAACCCAAATGCATTTCCAGTAGCGTACCAAGCGGTCGGACTTGTAACTCTGTCACTCCCATCTGTGTTCCCCTACACCTTAGTATGCAAGTTAGTGTATTCCCTCAAGTGCCCGAGGCGCTCAAAAGCTTTGGGCCGCCTATCCCGCAATGTTTGTTGCCCAAAGTAGTAGTTTCTCCAAAGGGGACGCCTTGGGGAAAACGATTACTTGAAACTTAGAAATCCCATCTCTTGTTGTTCACATCCCGTCTGCAGAAAGACGTCTTGTTGCGGCTGTGCTCTCACTGAGGTCTGTTTTTGTTCCCAATGTTCCCCGATGGTGATAACGTCCCAGTTAAAAGTGATTCCCGCAAGGTCAAAGGGTTTTTTTGTTGAAAACCCTTTCCCTTTAAATTTTTAAGAGAGAGTAAGATCCATTTTTCTCCTGTAAACCCTTTTGGGGCACGTGTTGTCTAGAGCAAATACCAACCTCGTTGTCCCAGTTCACTATCTTACCCTGTTCAAGTACAGGTGACGTGCACCCGACCAGTGGGCGGTGCTTTTAACAGTGGAGACCTATCCACTCCGCTGGATCAATCTATCCCCCCGTTAGGAGGGGAAAGATTAGCTCCCCTGATTTCCCGACGAAGCCAGCGCTTGTTGACGTGTTGAACAAAAAGTTACAGCCATTGCTTTCCAGGTGGAAGATGGGTATAACGAAATTATTGTCCCCTGTTTTTACTTGAACCTGGTACCGACCCATTTTATACCTGCGTACAGAATGCCTATTCCCAAGTTGGTTTTCGCAGAGGAAAGATCAATCAAATGCTCAATGATGGATTTATTTGCACCTAGCAATTCACCCTGGAATGCGCCCTTGTTTCCCAGTGCCTAAGAAGGACGGCACTTGGCGCCCCGGGGATTGACTTTGGAAGTTAAAAGCGAAAATCCAAAAAACGTTTTCCCCTTCCCGTATAGGTGGCCTTTTAGCAAAACGGAGATAAAAAAAAGTCTTCTCGACCCTGGCTTTTTACAAGGTTTTTGGCAAGTCCCTCTTTACGGGACAGAAGAGTTAATGCATTTTCCCCTCCCCCAGGTCAAATTTTCATTTCCCCCGTATGGCGTTTGGATTTTGATGTCTCCTATCTCGTTTCTGACTATGACCAACTTTTAGAAGTCTTAAGGGTAAGCATTATGGTGTCTTAGACGACGTAATGTCTGTCCGAAGACGTAAAAAACACCTGAAAAGACTTGATATATATTGGCAAGTTGAAGAAGCAAATTTAAAGATCAAAAATGTCCCAAAAGTCAATTTTCAAACAGAATTAAGTTTCTTGGTTCGAGTCACTCCCATGGGGGGGACGATGTCAAGTAAAGTAAATGCAGTACTAAATTTTTCAACTCCCCAAAATGTTGATGCCCTAAAATCCCCTTTTGGGGCTTAGCAGGTTTTTATAGATCTTTATTGCCAATTTTTTTCCAAGCTGCCACTAACTGAATTGCTTAAGAAAGATGCTCCTTTTGCTTAGACCCTTCGTCAAGAAAAGCTTTTTAAACTTAAAAGGGGAAAAATTAACGTCTGCTCCTATTTGAAATTCCCAGAATTTTTAAGCCCTTCTATCTGCAATTTTTGCAGTTAATTGGCATAGGTGCCTACTAGCTCGAAGACTGATGCAAATAAAGCAGTTGCTTTTTTAGCCCAGTCCTTCGAAGGCGAAGTAATTATCAGTAAAGGGCAAAAAGCTTCAGCAATAGTATGGTCTTTAAAACACTTCCGAGACTTATTTACCAGTACCCCTTATGCTTTAAGACGCACCCCTGGTACCTTTATTCCAGAAAAAACAGCCTACTGGAAGGTTAGCCCGATGGGGCCTTGACTATCCAAGAGTTCAATCCATTTTTTAAATTTACCTGGCAAAACGAATGTAGTCGCAGATGCTTTTTTTCGTGACACGTCAGTTTTTAGTTACTGCGATCTTCCATTTATGTCGAGGATGTCAAAAATGCCAAAGAACGTCCCTTTTGGTCTGGTGTGATTGATTCCCGCTCCGGAGATTTTTCTTTTCTGTGAAACCAGCACCCATAGTGTTTGTAATGAGCCAAGAATTATGACGAAAAGCCGGTTGGGTACTCCCAAATAGAAGGTTACCGTTAGTAATTTCCCAAGTCATAGTAAAAATAGCTCTCAGCTTTGTTCGATGCACCCGGGTTTCACCCCTGGTTGGTCGTTCTGTGAAACAAGCCGAATGAAATACTTTTGGCCCCGTTGGAACTGACTTTGAGTATGTTAAGAAATGTAGTGTTGTATGCCTATAAGGGAAAAGTCAATGGTCCTAATCCAAACCAAGGTACCCCCAAACCCCTAGCGAACTGTGGGAAAGGTTGCCCCTTTATTTGTTAACCAATTTTTTAAGTTCCCCCCAAGGGAACAAAATCTGTTGTTATGGTAGACCCTTTCACCAGATATTGTGGTTAGTTTTTTGAGATAAGATGCAGAGACAGTAGCTAAAGCGTTTAAAGCGATTATCTGCAGGATACCCCCTAAGTCCTTTGTAACAGATAAAGGAGGTGAATTCGTAATGAGATATTGAAAATTTGTGTACTTTATACAAGATCTTTAAAAACCACCATTGTTCTCTCTCCTGCCAGCAATGGGTTAGCCCAAAGAACCAATAAAAAAGTATTGATGTCCTAGAGCCCCCTATCAAAATCCCAAAAGGAAATTGGGTGAAATATACCAGATGTTAATGTGCCTAAATTTGTTACAATGCTCCATAGGGTATCCCATTTGATTGTATGGTGTAGACAAGCGTTTACCTATGAGTTGTTATTTCCACTCTAAAATTTAATTAAACCCGATGATTTTGTGGCAATCGTACCAGCATGGTCAGGTGTTTTTTGAAGAATCCTTTAAACCTTCAAAATCAACAGCGAATTTATAGAGAACTAAAAGCCCTGCTATGCCGTCAAAAGTCAAAGTAGGTTTAAGAGTAATGTTTACAAAATTTTAACAAAACATCCAAAAAAGCTAAGCTGATCAAAAATTTGTCGGACTTTTGGTTGTAGAAACATTTTGGTTATAAGTATAAGGGTTTGGAAATTTTGTATGGAAATCAAAGAATCGCTTTGATCATATAAATTGTTGCGATTTTGTGATATTGCTACCCCGATATATGACAGATGCTGAAAAACCTCTTACTCTTCCCTTACCTCGATACTCAGTCAGATAACCAAAAACCCGAATGTCGTTACTCCTTGCATATCGACAAAGAATGAGAAACCCCAAAAATATCTTTTTTAGAATTGTTCAGATCTCCCCGTCATGGATGTGTTAGCCCTTGCAGAGGAATTTATCCTCCCCAGAGTGATAACCTTTTGCATATGTAAACTACCCCGAGAATTGGGTTTTTAAATGTAAATAGTCTGTTTAAACTAGATGTCCGAGTTGGGAAATAAAAATTTTCAATGTTGTTATTAAAAGATTAGTTTTAAAAAAAAAAAAAAAAAAAAAAAAAAAATTCGTATTCCGTTCCCTCGTATTGAGAAATTTTACAGTAAAGATCTGAGCGCGACCAGATGCCTTTGTGTTAATTTCACCTTGTTATATTTAAAAATTATTTATTCTTCCTCAAACCGTTGAGGGGATGAATAAGATCGATTTGATCAATTCCCCCATATTGTATAATTTATTTGTTCTTATAGTTTGTAATGATTACGTTAAACCCATTTTCGTAAAATCCTTTGTTTCATATTAGTTCTAAGTTTATATGATTTGTTATTGATGAACAGCCCCGAAAGGCCTGCCCGTTCAGCCTGTAGGTAGTAGTGTATGTCGAGACGACATACGTAAAATAACCGAGCTGTGATAGTTGCGATCCCTGTGTTATATAGCATACATATTATTATCCATGTGCTTTAGATAGGAGATCCCTTGTAGGCCTGTGACTTTTTTGTGACGTCAGGGGGATGGCATGGTAGGCTGTACCTTGCCCCCCTCTCATCGGCGGGGGACCCTCCAGCAAGAACACGGCAAGGCGGGGGGCCTTTCTCATAACCAGTCTGACAAATATGTTACCCCAACAGTGTGTTAAACCTTCAACCTACGTTTTCTCCCCCTTTAAAAACCCCCCCGTACCCATCAACAAAAATATCAACGTTCCCCTCACCAACATCACATCGTCCCCCCTTCCAAATCACCCCCGTCCCAAACACCAACATCTCACCAGTCCATCAACATCAAAGTTCACATCACAAAATCGTCCCAGTCCCCTTAACAAAATATCAAAAAGTTCCCATCACCAACTCATCCCGTCCCCCCTCACTAACGGCACCCAAAGTCCCATCACCAAAATGTCACCAGTCCCCCTCAACAGTTTCCCCATGCAAATCATCACAAGTCCCCTTTAACAATATCAACAGTTCCCATCCCCCAAAATCATAAGAGTCCCCTCACCAACTCACCGTCCCCATCAACAAAATAGAAAAGTTACCATCCCAAAATCATCACCCGTTCCATTAAAATCAACAGTTCCGTCACTAACATCATCCCGTCCCCATCAACAAAAATCACCGTCTTCCCAGCTTTACCCCCATCCCCATCCCAACTCACACCAGTCCCCCCTCAACAACATCACACCAGTCCCAACAAAACATCATCACAAGTCCCATCCCAACATCATCATCAGTCCCCATAACCAACATCATAAAAAGTCCCCCCACCAACATCATCACCCCCCCATCAACAACATCATACCAGTCCCCCTCAACTAAAACATCCCGTCACCCTCACCTCATCCCAGTCCCCATCACCAATTTTATCACCGTCGTCATAACAAAATACCAGTCCCCATCAACAATCATCACCCGTCCCCATTAACAACTTAACAGTTACCCTCCCAACATCTTCACCAGTCACCCTCAACATCAACAGTTCCCATAAACACATCATCGCCAGTCTCCATCACCAACATCATCACCAGTCTCCATCACCAATCTTCACCAGTCCCATATAACACCTCCAGAATACATCACCAGTCTCCATCAACATCATCAACAGTCTCTATCACCAACTCATCCCATCACATCACCAATCACACCAGTCGCCATCACCAACATCATCACCAGTCCCATCACCAACACATCACCAGTCGCCATCACCAACATCATCACCGGTCTCTATCACCAACACATCACCAGTCCCCATCAATATCATCACCAGTCTCTATCACCAACACATCACCAGTCCACATCACCAACACATCAACAGGATCCATCAACACCATCATCAACAGTCTCCATCACCAACTCATCACCAGTCCCCATCACAGCACATCACAGTCCTCATCACCAACATCATCACCAGTCCCTATCAACAACATAACAGTTACCATCACCAACATCATCAACAGTCTCCATTAACATCAACAGTTCCCGTCACCAACATCATCACCAGTCCCCATCAACAATATCATCACCAGTTCCAATCACCAACATCATCACCAGTCCCCATCAACAACATCATCACCAGTTCCCATCACTAACATCACAGTCCCCATCAACAGCATCATCACCAGTCCCCATCACCAACATCATCATCAGTCCCAATCATAAACATTATCACCAGTCCCCATTCACCAACATCAACACCAGTCCCCATCAACATCAACAGTTACCATCAACAACATCATCACCAGTCCCCATCAACAACATATCAAAAGTTCCCATCACCAACGTCATCATCAGTTTCCATCACCCACATCATCACCAGTTCCCATGAACATCAACAGTTACCATCACCAACATCATCACCCGTCCCCATCACCAACATCATCACCAGTCCCCATCAACAACATATCAACAATTACCATTACCAACATCTTCACCAGTCCCCATCAACATCAACAGTTCCCATTACCAACATCATCACCAGTTCCCATCACCAACATCATCACCAGTCTCTATCAACAACTTCATCACCAGTCCCATCACCAAAACACCACCAGTCGCCATCACCAACATAACCACCAGTCTCTATCACCAACACATCACTAGTCCCCCAATATCATCACCAGTCCCATCACCACACATCACAGTCCCATCCACACATCACAGTCTCCATCACCAACAACATCACGCCGCTCACAACATCATCACAGTTCCCATCACCAACATCATACCAGTCTCCATCACCAACATCAACACCAGTCCCCATCACCAACACTCACCAGTAACAATCACCAACATCATCACCAGTCACCATCACCAACATCATCACCAGTCTCAGTCACCAACATCATCACCAGTCTCCATCACCAACATCATCACCAGTCCCCATCACCAATATTATCACCAGTCCCAATCACCAACATCACCGCAAGTCGTCATCACCGACATCGTCACCAGTTCCCATCAACAGTCCCCATAACCAAAATATGACCAGTCCCCATAAAAAACATCATCACCAGTCCCCATCACTAACATCACCAGTCCCCATCAACAACATCATTACCAGTTCTCATCACCAACATCATCACCAGTCCCCATCACCAACATCATCACCAGTCCCCATCAACAACATCTCCAGTCCACATCAAAAACATCATCACCAGTCCCCATCACCAACATCACCAGTCCATCAACACATCATCACCAGTCCCCATCACCAACATCCTCACAAGTCCCCATCAACAACATCATCACCAGTCCACACAAGCTTGCTGCACACTAACATCATCCAAGATTTACCAACAATACAAACCAACTAGGGAAATCAAGGACAAAATGAACAGGTACCAGTTAGAATGCAGTAGACACTTCCTCAGAGGGCAACCCTCCCGGGAAGCCCTTCTAAGATCGAGAAGAGAGCTAATCGCCCTAATTACCCAACATAAAAGATATCTTTGGGAATATTTGGTGCACCAAGCAAACCAGTACAAACACCACCCTGACCAATTCTGGAGCACGATCTGCAGACTACTAGGGGCCAAACACACGCCCACTCAACACCTCTCTCACTCCTTCACCGACGCAAATGGTGAGGTAGTGACTACCCTACTTGACGACCCACTGGACCAAGCCAAGCTGATGGGTGAAGTATGGGAGAACATTCTCTCACATAATGACAGCAGAAGATTTAACAACTCCACTACCAGTGGGTCAACCAATGGCAGGACGAGAACCTAGAAGACTTTCATCCTATACCATCAATTGACACAGCTACCCTTGAAGACGAACATCCCCTCACCAGACCAATCACGCTCAGAGAAGTATCCCAAGTCATAGGGCGACTGAGAAACACAGCTCCTGGCCCATCAGGCATAAGAGCTAAACAACTAAAGTACCTCCCCCGTAACTGCAAGATGTCTCTGGTGAATATCTACAATGCCATCTTGGCATCTGGTCACTTCCCAGTGGCTTTCAAGACAGCTAAGATGATCTTCATCGCCAAACCAAACAAGGACAACCGCAATCCCGAGAACTACAGACCCATCTCCCTACTCGAAGTCACGGGCAAAGTCTTTGAAAGAATAATCTCCAACAGTCTCAACTATTACATGGAGTTCAACCACCTATTCTCTGAAAGGCAGTTCAGCTTCAGGTCCCACCTCAGCACTCAGCATGCCATAAACATCATCTATGATGCTGTGGCCACCCTGAAGAAGCAAGGGAACCTGGCCCTTATCGCCACCAGGGACGTACACAAGGCCTTCGACAGCCTTTGGCACGACAGTCTCATTTACAAACTCGTAGACCTCCCTGATCACAACTGGACCTTTCTCAGGCTCATCTACAACTTCTTAACATGAAGAAAAATCATCCCCACCTTCCACAGAGTGGAATCAACCCCCTTCACACCAACAGCAGGGGTACCCCAAGGCTCCTGCCTCAGCCCCGTCCTCTTCAACATATACGTCAACGACCTCCCCCAACCTGAACATACCAACACCATCATCACCTAATTCACAGACGATGTCATCCATGTTGTCTCCTCCACCCCTACAGCTGGTGCAAACAAACATAGGAGAGCAATCGAGAAAATGAATGAAGAACTAAATAGAACTGCCAGATGGGAGAAGAAATGGAGAATCACAACCAACCCTGACAAAGTCCTCATCAGCACCGTTGGGTGCTTACCATCAACCATAGAAGAAAAAGGGGGCATTTCCATCAGAGGTACCCATATTGCTATAAGGAATCCAAACAAGATCCTAGGATACGAGATCGGCAGATTACTCAACTCTACAACCCATATAACCAAAAAAGTAAACCTAGCAAAAGCCCGCCTTGGCCAGCTTTATCGATTCAAAGCAGCTCCTCCCCACATCAAACTACACCTGTACAAGATGATGATCAGACCTCTGCTGGAATACCCCTGCGTACCCATGTCGCTCACAACCAAAATCAACATGCTAAAACTCCAAAGGGTCCAAAACAAAGCCCTCTGCTTCATCACGAACACCAGACTCAGAGACAGAATCAGATCAGAGGACCTACACATACAACAGAGAATCCCCGCAATCAACTTCTGATTAGACAAACTTACAAAGAGACAACTATATGACATGCAGGAACTCTACGTGCCTGATAGAGAGAATCCCCCCAACCAGTGAACACAACCGACTATACCATCACCACCCCTCCCCATAGATCCCAAAGAATGACCCTCCAACAAAGAGTTCGACGCTTTATGCACAAGGGAACTTCCTTCATCCCAAAATTTTTAAGCGACATCCCCGCAGATGAAGAATGGATACCACCGGAACCATTCTATGTCCAGTAACATGGACTAGCTCTCCCCAACTCCGGGTGACCCACTTCTATCAACCAACACCTCACAACTGACCTCGTGCACCTACTACCACAATTCAGCAGGACACCACCTCAGTCACTGCCTTGCTGGCCGACTCCAGGTGAGCAACCAACCTCCATCGAATACCCGGCAACCTTCGCCTGCAGCTGCACCTCCTGACCAACCTCTTGTCAAAAAAAAAAAAAAAAAAAAAAAGATGCAAGCAATTCTATGCAATATGCATCCTGCCAATTCAATGATGCACTGGTATAACTCAATATAGCATTGCGAAATTGATGGGCAGGAGGTATACCCTACTCACATAACCAACCTCTTCATAAATCACTCAATATGCACATATGCATATTCAAACTACACCAAAGTGGATAGGCCACTACCCTTTTATAACCCCACCTACCCCTCCTCCCTCCCCAACCTTTCCCAAACTTCCATCCTTACCCATCCTTCTTCCCCCCTCCCCTCTTACCAAAGCTCTGGTCAGAACCTCGACCTCGACCCACCACAACTTTGCAAATAAAGTAAGAAGCCTAGGAAGATGTATCATTCACTCACCCGCTACCAACTTCACCAAATAAATCTGTTTCACATTGGAGGGAAGCGGTGGTTGCAGCAGTTGTGTTTGCCAGGGAGAGGAGAGAAGAAGGGGTATGAAGTTGTTCACTTCATCACCCTACACAACAAACATCCGTCTCTCAATGAGTTATCCTGATGTCGTGTCTGCACGTTTCAGCATCTAGACAGAGGTACAAGCAGGATCTAGCCGAAATTTTCTAAATTTCTTCGAGAATTGTAAGTGGTGTCCCAGTGACCCCACGCCACAGAGTCCCACGCTGTTTCTCAAGTCATGTGTTCAGCATCACTTGTATGTTCTGCTGTTGTTGTTCAGCTCAGCACAGCTATTTCAGCAAGCCTGAGGTGAGTTTTGTGGTGATTTCTGCATCCAGTGTGCGTGTCTCCGTGTTTGTTGGGGATGAGGAAGTGGCCGTTCCTTGCCTCGCCTACGCTCGCCCTACTCACACATCACTACACTACCATCCACCACTATGTGCTCACTCCCTAGGCTGTGTTTTCTGCTGTTTTCGTGTGAATTCATTGCCAGAGCTGTTATCTGAGTGCCCGAGGCCACTCAAAGCTACATGGATTTGCAAGCCATGTAGATCATGATGCCATGTGGATCCCGACGCCACGTGGGGTGTGAACGATGTCACGTGGACCTACGAGCCACGTGAGTTGCCAGATGTCCCAGGCCACATGCTGTGGTCTGCTGCCCACATCACATTGAAGTCACCGATGCTGCTGCCTGACTTCATGATGTCATAATGTCTGCTGACGTCACCTCGAGATGTCTACTAACGTCACAATGCTGCTGACGTCACCTTGCAACGTCACACCTGACATCACATGATGTCACATTGAACGTTTCAGTAATTATGTCAGTATTGTAGAGAAGATTGAGAGACGATATATGTCGAGTGTTAATTAATTCCTCTCAGTCAGTGTTCTCACATAGTGTATGGCTTAGTGTAAATTTTGTGCACAGAAAAGCAACATTTGCTATTTTAAGCTATGTTGTACTGCATGTACGGCGGTGTGTGTATAAGTTTTCCGTGTGTCCAGTGTGGTCTTGAGCCCAGACCCATGTGTAGCACTTTGTTGCCTGTCACCCGGTGTGACCAGTGCGTTTGACAGCTGATATTAGTCAGCCTGAGCATATGAGCCCCTTTGTACAGAAAGCTCTTATGCTTGTCGCTCATAGATGTTCTGCAGAATCGGACCTGCTACAATTCCCATCGAGATTTGTTTCACTTCACCTCCAGATCTTCGAAGTGTAGTTATATGTAGAGAAACAAGTCTGGGGACACTTAGGCTAACCTCTGCTATAACTCTAACTGCCGAGAGAATGACACTCACACACTGTCAAGCCGCAGGTAGCCCTGTCGGCAGGCACTGTGCCAGCCTCGTGTCAAAAGCTTCAGTGAGCAGCCTGCACAAAAATGAAGTAACTTTGATTGCTCGCTCGCTCACTGCAGTCTGATGTATGATGTTATGACTCCCAGATGTTTCGCCCAGTCGTCTCTGCCACGACTCGCTCCACGACTTACTCCATGCTCACCGGCAGTGACAGCCCAGCGACAGTACCAGTCGAGAAGTGTCCTCATGAGTCACTTGCCAGAAGTCCTGCCCAGTTGCCGAGTTTTGACGAAGCCTCACTCGAGGGCACCAGCATGTCGTGCCACAGGTTGAGTGAAACCTGCAGTGACTCCTGCGATGACGCTTCACCATTCTAGAGGAGACCGTACCCCTGTTACATCACAGTTCAGCCGCAGCGATGTCTCCTGTGTTGCAGTATCTGTCCAGAAGCAGGAAGGTGTGCAGTGATGCCCATCGATGCTCACTGCCTATGACCACGATGTTTAGCACACACCACGTGTTTTTTTCTTCCCTCCCTGTAGAGATTTTTTTCCTTGTCCATATGTATATACACGTTTTTTGTTTTGTGTTCTGTGCCCTGTTCCTACGAGAGAGAGACCGAGTTTTTTCACCACCGGTATTGTCGCGTCGGGACGACGCGAGGTAGGTGGCTGAGCATATGTAGACAACCTGTACTGTCTGCACAGACAGCCTATGCTATCTGGGCCCCACACACACACACAACACACACACACACACACACAACACACACACACACACACACACACACACACACACACACATACACACACACACACCACAACATGCATGCACAACCCACACATGTAGACAGCCTGTACTGCCTGCACAGACAGCCTATGCTGTCTGCCAGCTTAGTTCATATTTCGTGTCACTAAGGTACTGCCCTCTCCAGACCTGCAAAGGTCAGTGTGAAACTGGTCCCAAACTCACTCACACAGTGGCCTAGAAGCAAGACACAAGTCCTACTACTTCTCTCCCTCAAGGGATGGCCCTCCCCGGCCATGGGCACACAACACACAAGCCTGTGTACCCACCACGACTTTGCAAATAGAGTAAGAAGCCTACCATTCACTCACCCACTACCGGCTTCACCAAATAAATCTGTTTCACACACACACCACAACATACACAAACCACCACACACACCACATGCGCACCGAAACACACAACGACAGACAATGACACACACAACGACACACACAACGACACACACACACACACACACACTACGTCTACGTCATCAACATCTGGCAACTTGTCATCATGCCGCTGCCAGCGCAAGTATTGCTCACCTATTGAGGAAGCATGTTGTCAGATTCTGGTCTCTGCACCACTGTTAGAAACTGGTCACTCACTCCTGCAAGCTATTACCAGAATTAGAGTAGAAATACATAGATAAGGTGAAGATAGGGTTGACGAGAGTGTGAGGAGTAAAGTGGTCCAGCGAGGGATAACATCAAACACTTGTTGTCGATGAGACAAGCTAAATTTTACAACCTAGTTACTTTCTGCATTTTATAAGTAGAATTGATAAGTGTTAGAATTACTATTGGTAAGTTTTAGAATTACTGGTATTACTACTGGTATTTATTAGCAGTATGAATACTTAGAAGTGGGGTCACACCACACACATACACAAAACACAACACAGGAACAAGCAGTCAGGACAGGTTTAAAAGGTTAAAAGGTTACGGATTTCACCTTTCTTATTGACAACCTCTCTTACATTAACTATTCCTAACCCTTTTTTGCTCTGTTCCTCTTCAAAACCCCTTTTTTCAGCATTTTTTTTTTGACACATACAAGTTTGGGGAACCAGACATGAAGTTGACCCTTGTGGCCACTTTTTTTGGAAACTAGACGTTATCTCGTTTTGAAAAATTTATGATGGGTACAATGTGGTTCCATAGTTCGGGGTCATCTGTGGGTTTTCATTTGATTTAATGATCATGTTGCTGAGAAGTGTTACATACCGAGTGAGGATTGCTGCTTCTGCGGGAATGTTCTGGGCATAAAAGTTAGTTGCACGCTTCTCCTCTTGTGGATAAAGTGTGGACTTTACAATATTGGACTTTGACAAAACAATAAGGCCACCCACATCCCTCCTGTGTTGAAGGCTCTGCCGAAATGACAGATCTATCCAGGATGGGTTCAGGTAAGAGATGAGACGTCTTGCTCTGTTCTCTACTCTGCCAAGCAGTCAGAGATGAGAGGGGGGGGGGGCAAGGCAAAGCAAGAAAGTGGAGCATACTCAAGGTGTGAGCGTACTTGTGCCTCATACAGAATTTTGCAACCCCTACTGTCAAGCAGATGTAAGATTCGGCGAAGTGCTGTAAGCTTCCTGGCTGCCTTGTTTGCAAGATTTACAACATGGTTCTTCATGATTAGTTTGGAGTCAAATTTCACCCCAAGGATATCATCTTCTCCAGGTGCCCACATCCTCCCATTCATCCTTACTACTGCACCAGCATTACCATCAAGGTGCCTAGAGACCATCATCATTTGCATTTTCTCAGGTGCAAATGTTACTTGCCATCTATTTCCCCAAACTAATATAGCTCTTAGCTGGTGATTGATGTAACCTGGAGCAACTGGCATTTCTCTCTCTCTCTCTCTCTCTCTCTCTCTCTTTTTCTCTCTCTCTCCTTTCTCCCCCCTCTTTTCCCTTCTTTGCCCTCTCTCCTTCTATCTTTCCCTTCTCTCTCTCTCACTCTATTCTCTTTCAAAAAAAATAAAAAAAGAAAAGAAAAGGGAAGAAAACTGAAAAAAAGGAAGAAAAATGGTGGGGAGTGGAAGGAACCAGGGATCAGATGAGAATGGTTCTGGTAGGGAGGAGTGGATGGAGGAGCAGTGGAAGAGGATGGAACAAGAGTGGGAGAGAAAATTAGAAGAGCTTTCTGAAAAAAATGGAGACAGAGCTTTCTCTGAAATTAGAAAAGAGGTAGGAGAAAGAGAAGAAGAATTGGGAGGCACAAGTCAAAACTGCAGTAGCCAGGATAAGGGTCCTAGAAGATGAGGTATACAGGCTGAAGCGAGTTACAGGGGCATTGACCAGAGAAGACTCAGCATATGAAGCTGAGAGACCGAACAGGATGGAAGGACATACGAATTATGCTAAGATCATATCAGCCTGCCAAGAAGAGCCAAGGAGTGAAAGGGGAGAGTAGCTGGGTGCACATGGAGAGGGTGATAGGTCAAATCAGAGGCAAACCCCCTAAAAAGAGCCACTGGAAAAAAACAAGGGGGGAAAATGACCGTACAGCGGAACCGGTACAAGGGAGGGGAAATGGGAGGGGAAAGGGCAAAATCGTGTTATCCTTGGATTCAGGAGAAAAGGAAAGGAACACACTGAAAAAAGGCAGGAGAAAGAAAAGGAGTTTGAGAACGTCATCACAGAAACAGGTAAAGAGACAGGGGAAAATATTGCAAATTTTAGAGAATAGGGGGGTCCTAAAGGGGAGAAATGACCGATCTGCTGTTTCTAGGACAGAAACAGTGCAGAACGGACCCTAAAGAGAAACCACGGTTGAAGTAAGAAGGTAAAACGGGTTTCCTAACGAGACAGAACTCCCCAGAATGACAGCAGCTGGGGAGAGGACAAAAAGAAAAAGGGACTGGGAAAAGGGACAGGATGGAACCAGCAGAGGTCAATAGAGTAGAACAAAAGCGAAAGGGCAAGCACACACACACCATCCTCAAAAACCCCCAACTATACACCACCCAAACTACAATCTGTAATTACTCACGCTTCCCCCAACCCCCAGCTATAGAATCCACAGTACACTCCCGGTTTCTCCCACCCTCCAGGCCCACAAACCACAGTGTTGGAGGGGAAAAACTGAGGGTATGGTAACAAACCCTGATGGAATAAAAATAAGTGGGGGGGGAAGGCACAAAAAGATTTTAAAGGGCATCACGGCATCATAGCTCTATCAGAACCAAGCTTACGGGCATGATAACAGATCCATCTTTCCAATGGGATCCCAGATCCGGGAAAGACAGAGGGAACGGGAGGGGGGGGGGGGAGGAGTGGCACTGCTGATCAAAATCAATGGAATTTTGATGAGCTGGAGAGAGGAGACAGCGAGAAGAAAGCGTTTGCATCAGGAACACTTATTGGAGGCCCCAAAGTGAAAATTGCAGTGATGTAAAACCCACCAAAAAAAAATTTCAGGAGGCCAGGCAAGATATGATGGAGCAATGAGCGATGGTTTTTTAACGGGTGCAGGGGCCCAAAAGAGCTCTGCATGCAGGGAAAAGTCCTGTCGGTGATTTAAAACCCACAAGGAAATGGATTGGAAGAAACTTGGGCCAACGGGGGCCCAAGATCCCGGGAAGGCAAAAGATGTGGAGGGGTCCCGGAAAATTTATGTCCACATAAGGGTCACTCAGAGAGAGAGGGGGATGAACCAGCAAGTGGACCTGTATTCACCTTTGATTAGTGAATAAAAGGGAATCCATATGAAAGATCCCTTGGGGCCGCGATCTGGGTTTTAAAGCTTAAAATAACCCAGTAGAGCTACATTGGGGGGGGAAAAGCGGGAAGGCCAGGACGAATGAAGCCAAATACAAGAAAGGGGATAACGGAATAGGAAAATTCTGAACTGGTTAAAGGGGGACAGAGAACTGGCAGGGAAGCCATTTAAAGGATGATAGTATGTAAAAAACCATGTGCAAGGAGGTGAGGAGAGGTTTGCCCCAAAGGGTAACACGAAAAAATAAAGAAGCCAGGATGAGCCCAGGGTTCCCCCCAAAGGGTTTGCGGGGGAAAAAAACCAAAGTGTGTGGGAAGGGAAAAAATATAGAAGGCAAAGGACTCAGGAAAATTAGGAGAGCGTTGTAGAGCCAAAAAAATGAAATGCACAGGTAAGATGGAACCCCAATGTCATTAAAAAACGAATAGCAGAAAAAAGCCAAATTTCCCCCTGAAGCTGTTATACAGCACATCAGGAGGAAATAACAGTAAAAAAACCAGGTAATCAGGCAAAGGGAAGGAAAGGAGGAGAGACAAAAAAAAATGACCGTAAAGAATGTGGGGAAACTCAAAAAGAGATTCAAAAAAAGTTTTCACAGAGGGAGACAGAAAGGCCCCGAAAGACGGAAAGGGGTGGGGTACCCACCGTGCTGGACACGGACACAACCGGGGAAAAAAAGTGAAGGGCTACTGGGTGAGTAGATACCTCAAAGGCAAGGGGGCCGGGGGAAAAAAATCTCTCCATGGGTCTGGAGAGGGACCAGAGGCGTTGTGTACCCTAACAAAAAATATTAAATACATCTATCGAAACGGGAGATTCCTGAGGCATGGGGGGACGAAAATGTGGGCCCAATTTTTTTAAAAAAAAAGGAAACAGACTAAACTAAGGCAGTTTGACATGTATAGTATGCAAATTCAGGGAAAAAGATTATCGGGGGAAGAGTAGTGGAACCATAGAAAGGAATGATCTCTCAACAGCAGCCAACTGGTTTAAAGGGGAGGGGAAAATTCTGGTCAAAAACCTTCTGGAGTTCTACAACATCGTGATGCGTAGCAAGGAGAAAGGGGTGGGGGATTGATTTTCTTGGACTGCAAGAAGGCTTTTGAACAGTTCCACACAGAGATTAGTGCAAAAACTGGAGGACCAAGCAGGGATTTAGGAAGGCACTACAAAAGGGTCAGGGAATACTTGTCAGGAAGCAGCAGCGACTCATGGTACGTGGCGGGGGGTCGAGGGGCATGTGCCAGTGGGGTCCCCCCGGGGTCATCCTAGGCCGCGTGTTTCGGTATTTGGAACTCATGACGGAAGGAAAAAGGGCTCCCAAATGTCCCTGTTGAGATGAGGGGGAAGTTGATGGAAGAATTATTCGATCGAAAACCAGGCAGAGTAAAAGGGATCTGGCGGTGCAGACCCCGGTCCCGCAATTGGCCCTTTGGGTTAACCCGCAAAGTGCAAAACCATGAAGATTGGGAAATGGCAAAAAGACCCCGACGGAGAACGTTAGGGGGGCCCGGACTACAAAACTCACTCAAAGGGAAAAAAAAAAACTTGGGGTGAGTATAAACCCGGCACATCCTGAAGGCACATCAAACCAAAAAACTGCTGCGCAAACCCCTTTGGGCGCATTCGACATTTAATAAGGAATCGTTTTGGACCTGTAACCGTGTACGTTAAGCCAAAATTGGATTTTGCGGGACCGTTTGGAACCCACACCCAGAAGCACGTAAAGAAATAGAGAAAGTGCAAAGGTTTTTCAAAAAGACTAGTCCCGAGAAGAGGTATCACAGGAGAGGTTAGGGGAAACTATTGCGAACTGGAGGACAGGGAGATGGGGGAATGATAAAAGACTACAAAATATGGGGAATTGACAAGGTGGGGCAAAGAAGGATGTTCAGAGAGGGGCAAACAAAAAAGGGGGGCACAGTTGGGGGTTGAAGACACAGAGAATCAGGGATGTTAGGAAGTATTTTTTCAGGCAGAGTAGTAGGAGGGGAATGGTTTGGGGGGCGTGTAGTGGAGGCAGGATCCCTACATAGCTTTAAGCAGAGGGATAAAAGCCACGGTTTAGGGGGGTGACCCAGTAAAGATACGTGAAGAAGCGGGGCCAGGGGTTGGACCGGCCCCTGCAACCTCAACGGTGGTACAGCACACACACCACACACACACACACACAACCCCCACACACCCCACACACACACACACACAAAACAAAACCACACACACAAACAAAAACACACCATACAACCCAAAAAACACACACACCAACACAACAACCCCAACCCCACAACACACACCCACATCACACTTTCACACCACACACACCAAAACGAGGCGGGGCCCGGAGTCGGACTGACCCCTGCAACCTCAACTAGGTGGTCAACTAGGGGGGTATAACACACACACTCACCATGCCACACACACCACACCAACACACAAAAAAAACACAACACAACACAAAACAACACCCCAACACACACAAACACGCACTCACACACCACACTGCCAAATTTCGTCCTTGTTTGTAAGCTGCACAAGAACTTAATGAGTATGCAACTGAAACAAAAAAAGCCTTGGTGTTGTTATAGTGGCGGGCGAGGAAGACGCTGCGAGGGGGAGGGAGCAACAAATTTTTAATGAATGAGGAAGAAAAAGTGATGACTTGAAGTGGAAAGGGAAAAAAGAGACAGAATAGAAGAAAATGGGGAGGGAAGGGTTCATGTAGTGGAAGGGAGTAAGGAGAAACTAGGTTGGGGGGGAAAAGGGGTGTTTGAGAAATTTTAAAAAAAAATACGAGATGAAAAAGGGAAAAAAAAAGTGAGTTTGGCCCCTGGAGAGAATGAGGAGGAAGCAACACAGTATAAATTAAAGTGGTATAGACAATGAAAAATCACAGCATAGCCCCCGGGATTTGAAACAGTAATTGTCATGTAAACAAGAAAAAGAAAGATATAAAAAATCGAAAAAACCCCCCCCCCCCCCCCCCCCCCCCCCCCCCCCTTTTTTTTTTTGCCCCCGGGGGGTTTTTTTTTTTAAATTTTAAACACAATTTTCCAAAAGGTTTTTAAAAAAAACCATCCCGTCCGTGTTTCAAGCGCCCCGGACGTGACCCCTTTGGGAAAACTCGGTGTTCCCAGTTTGTTTGGAGTGCATTTGGCAATTGTTTTTAATAAATTGTGCCCCCTTGTCGTCTGGCCGCGGTTGTTGTAGTTTGAGGCGGTGCTTGGGAACACCAGGGTATGGGTATAAAGTCCCTTATAAAGATTTTTAAAAAAAGGAAAAAAGAAGGAAAAGAAAAAGAAAATGAGAAAATAAATAAAGTAAAAGGAAAAAAGGGGGAACAAAGGAATGTTGTGTTCGGTAAAATCACCAAAAACCCACATTTGGAAAGGGGATGAAATTTTAAATTTTTGGCCACTACTTTTAATGGTCAAAAAGTTCCCAAACGTTTTTTGCTGCAGCCAATTTTTTCAAATTCTTAAGGTGGCCGCCCAAGTCTAAATGTATTTTATTATATCTGTTTTACATATGTAGAGTCTTTAAAAAAGGCTTTTATTTTTTTAGTTTTTGAGAATCAGAACACCAAAAAAGTCTTCTGTTAAAGAATTAGACAAAAGGTAACTTGGGTATCTTTATGTAGCGTTCGTGTAAAATGTTTTGATGGTTTCATTCATCATCTTGTTGGTACTGAATACCATGATATACAAATCCTATTTTGCTTGAATTAATGGGGTAGAAAACCGAAAATATTACAAATAAGACACCAGTGCAACACATGGGAATCTTTATCATTCCCAAGTGTTTCATAAGTGACTTATTTATCATATTATTTGGTCGCTATTTTTAAGCGTTTAAATCACTAATTCGTCATAAATATTTTGATATAACAGTAATTTTAATTGAAACTATGTGGAATAATTGAAACTATATTGTATTACAAAAGCCCAGCCATTTATGTTTCAAAATGACAGATAAAATAGTGTTGAGTGCAGCAACAGTTTCTAATGAAGTTTAGCATTAGTGTTGTTGATCTGAAGTGAATCGGAAAATTAATTTACAAGTCATCACAAGAAATTAATATTGCAATTTATACAATAAAATGGCAAATTGGGACATACACCCAGATCTAATTATATCTTTCCACTACGAAGCGCCAGCTTTAAAGCACTAAATATAAGCTTAAAATGCAGTTATTAGACCAAACATCAGTCCACAGACAAAAATAAATCCAAACTCTTTCTCCAGGAAAGACTGACCAGCAATTAAGGTTTAAAAAAATATTTAAGCTAGTGAGTGTCAATTAAGCTTTGGGAACAGATACCAATTTTTTTTAGGTATCCCCAAAGTCGAAACCTAAATTATATTTTGCTTATACTTCAAGAACGTCTCTTCCGGTTGGTTTCAAATTTTTAACACTTCACAATAAAGAGGACCAAATTCTTGAAACAATTGATGTTTACAAGCCTATGATCAGTGTGGCACGCAAAGAGTATGTTGCAATATATTTGGTGTATATTACGTTCTCATATAGGCTGCCTCCCAACAAGCGAATCGGGTGCTGAGGGTTTAACGATTAATAGGGTAATCGTCGTTAAATCAGTACCTTGGTTCACTGCCCAATCATAGGCAAGCCCGCCAAAGCTGAGGCAACGTGGATTACTTGTGCCATGCAAACTTGCCTGTGTTGCTGGTTGATACGGTGCACTCTCTCTCTCTGGCTTCTACTTTTACCATCTTTGGACACCTTGTGGTACAGTTACTATTCACCCTCTGTACACAGAGTACATAAATGTAAATGGATAAATCTAGCAAATTATGTCTGGTGCAGGAAATACAACTTATATTCTAATGCTAAGTTTGCTTGCTACATTTTGAAGGTCTTTATGACCAGGCTGCTGGCAATACTATACCTGTGTTCGTAATAATCAGTTTCCTGGAATGTTTCAGATAACTTCCAAAACCCTCAGTGGCGGAGATTAAAATGCTTAGGAAAGGTGCCATAAAATACGGAGACGGCTGAGAGTGAAATTCAGATGCATAGATGGTCAGACGATTTTACACTGCGCTGTATGACCCTTGTGCGTTTAGCGCTTTTTTATAATATTAATATTGATAATAATAAGAAAATGATTTTATACATAAAATATTGTGAAATTTTATTCCCCGTTAAACAACATTAATTACTTTCAAGATTACCTTTTCTGAACGATTTTGACATTTATTGACTGACGTATCTTAAGGGTCAGGATAGTACCTTTTAAATTTCATTTATGTCCAGTCAAATTAGTTGATGTAGCAAAATAGTAAAACAACTTGGAATCCCTGGAATCGGTATCATAACTTATGACACCTCAGATAGTCGGAAAATTTCTACCACATGTGTGTCTTCCTGAACATAAGCCTCATGCTCATACTGGGTGGGATCACGCCCTGAACATAAGACTCATGCTGATACTGGGTGGGATCACGCCCTGAGCATAAGGCTCATGCTGATACTGGGAGGGAATACTCCCTGAACATAAGACTCATGCTGATACTGGGTGGGATCACTCCCTGAACATAACGCTCAAGCTGATACTGGATGGAATAACTCACTGAACATAAGGCTCAAGCTGATTCTGGGTGAGATCACTTGCTGAACATAAGGCTCATGCTGATAATGGGTGGGATCAGTCCCTGAACATAAGACTGATGCTGATACTGGGTGAGATCACTCTCTGAGCATAAGATTGATGCTGATACTGGGTGAGATCACTCCTTCAACATAAGACTCTTGCTAATGCTGGGTGGGATCATTCACTGAACATAAGGCTCATGCTGACACTGGGTAAGATCACTCCCTCAAAATAAGACTCATACTGATACTGGGTGAGATCACTCCCTAACCATAAGGCTCATGCTGATACTGGGTAAGATCACTCCCTCAAAATAAGACTCATACTGATACTGGGTGAGATCACTCCCTAACCATAAGGCTCATGCTGATACTGGGTGAGATCACTCAAAACCATAAAGCTCATGCTGATAAAAGGTGAGATCACTCCATGAACAAAAGACTCTTGCTGATTCTTGGTGAGATCACTCACTGAACATAAAGCTAATGCTGGTACTGGGTGAGATCACTCTGTGAACATAAAGCTCTTCCTGATTCTGAGTGAGATCACTCCTTGACCATAAGGCTCATGCTGATACTGGAGGGATCATTCCCTGAACATAAGGCTCATGCTGATACTGGGTGAGATCACTCCCTGAACATAAGGCTAAAGTTAATAATGGGTAAGATAACTCCCTCAACATGAGACTCATACTGATAATGGGTGAGATCACTCCCTGAACATAAGACTCTTGCTGATTCTTGGTGAGACCACTCTCTGAACATAAGGCTCTTGCTGATACTGGGTGAGATCACTCCTTGAACATAAGACTGATGCTGATACTGGGAGATCACTCCCTGAACATAAGACTCATGTTGATGCAGGGTGGGATTATTCCCTGAACATAAGGCTCATGCTGACACTGGGTGAGATCACTCCCTGAACATTAGGCTCATGCTGATAATAGGTGAGATCACTTCCTGAACAAAAGACTCTTGCTGATTCTCTGTGAGCTCACTCACTGAACATAAAGCTCATGCTGATACTGGGTGAGATCACTCCCTGAACATAAGACTCTTGCTGATTCTTTGTGAGATCACTAACTGAACATAAAGCTCATGCTGATACTGGGTGAGATCATTCCCTGAACATAAGGCTCTATCTAACACTGGGTGACATCACTCCCTGAATATAAGGCTCAAGCTGATACTGGGTGAGATCACTCCTTAACATAAGACTCCTGCTGATACTGGGTGAGATCACTCACAGAACAAAAAACTCATGCTGCCACTGAGTAAGATAACTACCTGGACAAAATCTCATGCTGATGCAGGGGGTGAGATCATTACCTAAACATAAGTCTAAGGCTGATACTGGCTGAGATCACTCCCGGAACAAAAGACTCACGCTGATACTGGGTATGATCACTCCCTGATACAGGGAGAGATTACTTCCTGAAGGTAAGTGTCATGCTGATACTGGGTGAGATCAGTCACTGAACAAAAGACTCATACTGATACTATGTGGGATCACTCCCTGATCATAAGGGTCATGCTGATACTGGGTGCGATCACTTCTTGAAAAGAAAGCTCATGCTGATACTGAGGGATAACACCTTGAACACAAGGCTTATGCTGAAACACTGTGAGATCAGTCCCTGAACACAAGACTCATGCTGATACAGGGTGAGATCACATCCTGAATAAAAGACTCATGTTGATACTGGGTAAGATCTCTCCCTGAAAATAAGGCTCATGATGACAAAGGGCGAGATCACTTCCTGAACATAAGACTCATGCTTATACTGAGTGAAATCACTCCCTGAACAAAAGGCTCGTGCTGATACACTATGAGATCACTCCCTGAACAAAAGGCTCGTGCTGATACACTATGAGATCACTCCCTGAAAATATGTCTCATGCTGATACTGTGAGAGATCACTGCCTGAACGTAAGTCTTATGCTGATACTGGGTAAGATCACTCTCTGATCATAAGTTTCATGCTGATACTGGGTGAGATCACTCATTGAACATAAGCCTCATGCTGATACACTGCAAGATTACTTCATAACCATAAGACTCATGCTGGTACTGGGTGTGATCACTCCATGAACATAAAACTCTTGCTGATACTGGGTGAGTTCTCACTTTGAACATAAGTCTCATGCTGATACTGGGTAAGATCACTCCCTGAACATAAGGATCATGCTTTTACTGGGTGAGACCACTCCCTGAACAAAAGGCTAATGCTGATAAAGGGCATGATGTCTCCCTGAACATAAGACTCATACTGATACTGTGTGAGATCACTCCCTGAACAAAAGGCTAATGCTGATACAGGGCATGATGTCTCCCTGAACATGAGACTCATGCTGACATGAGTGAGATCACTCCCTGAACATTTGACTCATACTGATACTGGGTGAGATCACTCCCTCAACATAAGGCTAATGCTGACACTGGGGGAGATCACTCACTGAACACAAGACTCATGCTGATACTGAGTGAGATCACTCCCTGAACATAAAGCTAATGCTTATACAGGGTGAGATCACTCCCTGAACAAATGACTCATGCTGATACGGGGTGAGATCACTCCCTGAACATAAGGCTCATGCTGATACACTGCGAGATCACTCACTCAACATAAGTCACACTCTGATACTGGGTGAGGTCACTCCTTGAACATGAAGCTAATGCCTATACTTGTTGAGATCACTCCCTGAACAAAAGACTCATGCTGGCACTGGGTGAGATCACTCCCTAAATATAAGGCTCATGCTGATACACTGCGAGATCACTCACTGAACATAAGTCGCATTCTGATACTGGGTGAGATCACTCCTGGAACATAAGGCTCATAGTGATACTGGGAGATCACTCCCTGAACATAAGACTCAAGCTGATACTGGGTGGGATCTTTCCATGAACATAAGGCTTATGTTGATACTGGGTGAGATCACTCCCTGAAAACAAGGTTCCTGCTGATACGTTCTGAGAACAATACCTGAACATAAGACTCATGCTTATACTTGGAGAGATCACTCCTGAACATAAGGCTCAGACTGATAATGGGTGAGATCACACCCTGGACATAAGGCTAATGCTGATACTGGATGAGATCACTCCTGAACATAAGGCTCAGGCTGCTAATCGGTTAGATCACCGCCTGAAGATAAAGCTCATGCTTATACTGGGTGAGATCACTCCCTGAACAGAAGACGCATAAAGATACTGAGTGAGATTACTCCTTCAATATAAGACTCATGCTGATACACAGCGAGATCACTCTCTGAACATAAATCTCATGCTGATTCTGGGTGAGATCTCTCACGGGACACAAGGCTCATTCTGATACTGGTTGAGATCACTCTCTGAACGTAAGACTCGTATTGATACAAAGTGAGATCACTCATTGAACATAAGCCTCGTGGTGATACTGGTTGGGATCACTCCTTGAACAGAAGGCTCACGCTGATACTGACGGGATCACTCCGTGAACATAAGGCTCATGCTGATATCGGATGAGATCACTCCCTGAACATAAGGCTAATGCTGATAATCGGTGAGATCACTTCCTGAACATGAAGCTCATGCTTACACTGTATGAGATCTCTCGCTGAACCTAAAACTCATACTGATACTGGGTGAGATCATTCCCTGAACATAAGGCTCATGCTGATAATTGCTGAGATCACTGCCTGAACATAAAGATCACGCTTATTCTGGGTGAGTTCACTCCCTAAACATAAGCCTCATGCTGATACTGGTTGGGATCACTCCTTGAACAGAAGGCTCACGCTGATACTGAGGGGATCACTCCCTGAACATAAGGCCCATGCTGATACCGGCTGAGATCCCTCCCTGAACATAAGGCTCATACTGATACTGGGTGATATCACTCCCTGAACATAAGGCTAATGCTGATACTAGGTGAGACCACTCCCTGAACATAAGGCTCATGCTGATATAGGGCGAGATCACTTCCTGAACATAAGACTCATGCTTATACTGGGTGTGATCACTCCCTGAACATAAAACTCATGCTGATACTAGGTAAGATCACTCCCTGAACATAAGGATCATGCATATACTGGGTGAGATCACTCCCTGAACAAAAGGCTAATGATGATACAGGGCATGATGTCTCCGTGAACATAAGACTCATACTGATACTGGGTGAGATCACTCCCTGAACATTTGACTCATGCTGATACTGGGTGTGATCACTCCTTGAACTTAAGGCTCATGCTGATACCCTTTGAGATCAGACACTTTACATAAGACTCATGCTGATACTGGGTGAGATCTCTCCCTGAACAAAAGGCTAATGCTGATAAAGGGCATGATGTCTCCCTGAACATAAGACTCATGCTGACATGGGTGAGATCACTCCCTGAACATTTAACTCATACTGATACTGGGTGAGATCACCCTCTCAACATAAGGCTAATGCTGACACTGGGTGAGATCAATCCCTGAGCCTAAAGCTAATGCTTATACTGGGTGAGATCACTCCCTGAGCCTAAAGCTAATGCTTATACTGGGTGAGATCACTCCCTGAACAAAAGACTCATGCTGATTCGGGGTGAGATCACTTCCTGAACATAAGGCTCATGCTGATACACTGCGAGATCACTCACTGAACATAAGTCACATTCTGATACTGGTTGAGATCACTCCTTGAACATGAAGCTAATGCTTATGCTTGTTGAGATCACTCCCTGAACAAAAGGCTATTGCTGATAAAGGGCATGATGTCTCCCTGAACATAAGACTCATGCTGACATGGGTGAGATCACTCTCTGAACATATAACTCATACTGATACTGGGTGAGATCACCCCCTCAACATAAGGCTAATGCTGACACAGGGTGAGATCAATCCCTGAGCCTTAAGCTAATGCTTATACTGGGTGAGATCACTCCCTGAGCCTAAAGCTAATGCTTATACTGGGTGAGATCACTCCCTGAACAAAAGACTCATGCTGATTCGGGGTGAGATCACTTCCTGAACATAAGGCTCATGCTGATACACTGCGAGATCACTCACTGAACATAAGTCACATTCTGATACTGGGTGAGATCACTCCTTGAACATGAAGCTAATGCTTATGCTTGTTGAGATCACTCCCTGAACAAAAGACTCATGCTGACACTGGGTGAGATCACTCCCTAAATATAAGGCTCATGCTGATACACTGCGAGATCACTCACTGAACATAAGTCGCATTCTGATACTGTGTGAGATCAATCCCGGAACATAAGGCTCATAGTGATACTGGGTGAGATCACTTCCTGAACATAAGACTCAAGCTGATACTGGGTGGGATCTCTCCATGAACATAAGGCTTATGCTGACACTAGGTGAGATCACTCCCTGAACACAAGGCTCCTGCTGATACGTTCTGAGATCAATTCCTGAACATAAAACTCACGCTGATACTAGGTGAGATAACTCCTGAACATAAGGCTCAGACTGATAATGGGTGAAATCTCTCCCTGAACATAAGGCTAATGCTGACACTGGGTGAGATCACTCCCTGAACATAAGGCTCAGGCTGATAATCGGTTAGATCACCGCCTGAAGATAAAGCTCATGGTTATACCGGCTGAGATCACTCCCTGAACATAAGGCTCATACTGATACTGGGTGATATCACTCCCTGAACATAAGACTATTGCTGATACTGGGTGAGATAGCTCGCTGAACATAAGGCTAATGCTGATACACTACGAGATCTTTCCCTGAAAATAAGTCTCATACTGATACTGGAAGAGAGAACTCCCAGAACCTAAGTCTCATGCTGATATTGGGTGAGATCACTCACTGAACAAAAGACTCATGCTGATACTGGGTAAGATCACTCCCAGAACATAAGGCTCATGCTGATACAGGGCGAGATCACTCCCAGAACATAAGACTAATGCTGATACTGGCTGAAACCACTCCCTGAACATAAGGCTCATGCTGACACAGGATGAGATCTCTCCCTGAACATAAGACTAATGCTGGAAATGGGTGAGATAATTTCCTGAACATAAGGCTCATGCTTATAATAGGTGAGATCTCTCCCTGAACATAAGACTCATGCTTATACTTGGTGAGATCACTCCCTGAACATAAGGCTAATGCTTATACAGGGCGTGATATCTCCCTGAACATAAGGCTCATGCTGACACTGGGTGAGATCATTCCATGAACATAAGCGTCATGATGATAATCAGTGAGATCACTGCCTAAACATAATGCGCATGCTTAAGCTGGGTGAGATCTTACCTTGAACATAAGATGCATGCTGATACTTGATGAGATCACTCCCAGAACGTAAGGGTCATGCTGATAATTGGTATGATCACTGCCTGAACATGAAGATCATGCTTATACTGGATGAATTCACTCCCTAAACATAAGACTCATACTGATACTGGGTGAGATCACTCTCTGAACATAAGCCTCATGCTGATACAGGTTGGGATCACTCCTTGAACAGAAGGCTCACGCTGATACTGATGGGTTCACTCCATGAACATAATGCTCATGCTGATACCGGCTGAGATCACTCCCAGAACATAAGGCTCATACTGATACTGGGTGATATCACTCCCTGAACATAAGGCAAATGCTGATACTAGGTGAGACCACTCTCTGAACATTAGGCTCTTGCTGATACAGAGAGCGGTCACTTCCTGAACATAAGACTCATGCTTATACTAGGAGAAATCACTCACTGAACAAAAGACTCATGCTGATACTGGGTAAGATCACTCCTTGAACATAAGGCTCATGCTGATACAGGGCGAGATCACTCCCTGAACATAAGACTCATGCTGATACTGGGTGAGACAACTCCCTGAACATAAGACTCCTGCTGATACAGGGTGAGATCACTCCCTGAACATAAGACTAATGCTGGTAATAGGTGAGATCACTTCCTGAACATAAGGATCATGCTTATACTGGATGAGATCTCTCCCTGAACATAAGACTCATGCTTATACTGGGTGAGATCACTCTCTGAACATAAGGCTCATGCTGATACTGCGTTAGATCATTCCTAAGCATAAGACTCATCCTCATACTGGTTGAGATCGCTCCTTGACCATAAGAATCGTGCTGGTACTTGGAGAGATCGCTCCCTGAACATAAGTCTCATGCTGAAAAAGGGTGAGATGACTCCCTGAACATAAGACTCACACTGATACTGGGTAAGATCACTGCCTGAACACAAGGCTTATGCTGATACGCTGTGAGATCTGTCCCTGAACGTAAGACTCATGCTGACACTAAGTAAGATCACTCCATGGACAAAAGCTAATGCTGATACAGGGGGTGAGATCACTAATGGAGCATAAGTCTAATGCTGATACTGGCTGAGATCACTCTTCGAACATTTTACTCATCTTGATAGTGGGTGTGATCACTCCCTGAACATAAGGCTCATGCTGATACACTGCGAGATCACTCCCTGAACATAAGTCTAATGCTGATACCTGGTGACATCTCTCTGTGAACATAAGTCTCATGCTCATACTGGGTGAGAACTCTCCCTGAACAAAAGACTCATGCTGATACTTGGTGAGATCACTAACTGAACATAAGTCTCACGCTGATACACTGCGAGATCACTCCCTGAACATCAGTCTTATGCTGATACCCGGTGACATGACTGTCTGAACATAAGTTTCATGTTCATTCTGGGTGAGATCACTTCATGAATATAATGCTCATGCTGATACTGGGTGGGATCACTATTTGAACAGAAGGCTCATGCTGATACTGGGGGAGCACTCCATGAACATAAGGCTCATGCTGATAGTGGGTGAGATCATTCCCTGAACATAGGGCTAATACTGATACTGGGTGATATCAATCCATGAACATAAGGCTATTGTTGATACTGAGTGAGATCACTCCCTAAAAATAAGACTCATACTGATACTGGGTGACACCACTCCCTGAACATAACCCTCATGCTGATACTGATTGGCATCATTTCTTGAACAGAAGGCTCACGTTGATTCTGAGGGAATCACTCCCTGAACATAAGACTCATGCTGATACTGGGTGAGATCATTCCCTGAACATAAGACTCATACTGATACTGGTTGAGATCACTCACTGAAGAAAAGAATCATGCTGATACTTTGTAAGATCACTCCCTGAACATAAGTCTCATGCTGATACAGGCCGAGAACATTCTCTGAGCATAATAGTAATGCTGGTAATGGGTGAGATCACTCCCTGATCATAAGGCTCATGCTTATACTGGGTGAGATCTCTCCCTGAACATAAGACTCATTCTTATACTGGGTGAGATCACTCCCTGAAAATAAGGCTAATGCTGATACAGGGAGTTTTATCTACCTGAACATAAGACTCATGCTGATACTGGGTGAGGTCAATCTATGAACATAAGGCTCATGCTGATACTGTGTGAGATCATTCCTGAGCATAAGACTCATCCTGACACTGGTTGAGATCACTCCTTGAAAAAAACGCCTATGCTGATGCATTGCGAGATCACTCCTTGACAATAAGTCTCATGCTGATACTGGGTGAGATCACTACATGAACTTAACGCTCAAGCTGATACTAGGTGAGACTACTCCCTTAACTTAATTCTCATGCTGATACTGGGTGAGCCTACTAAATGAACATAAATTTCATGCTGATACTGGGTGAGATCACTCCATGAACATAAGACTCATGATTACACTAAGTAAGATCACTCCCTGGACCAAAGCTCATGCAGATACAGGGGCTTAGATCAATACGTGAACATAAGTCTAATGCTGATACTGGCTGAGATCACTCTCTGATCATTTGACTCATGCTGATACTGGATGAGATCACTAACTGAACATAAGGCTCGTGCTGATACACTGCGATATCACTCCCTGAAAATAAGTCTCATGCTGATACCCTCTGAGATCAGACACTGTACATAAGACTCATGCTGATACTGGGTGAGATTTCTCCCTGAACAAAAGGCTAATGCTGATGCAGGGCATGATGTCTCCCTGATCATAAGACTCATGCTGACATGGGTGAGATCACTCCCTGAACATTTAACTCATACTGATAATGGGAGATCACTCCCTCAACATAAGGCTAATGCTGACACTGGGTGAGATCACACACTGAACATAAGACTAATGCTGATACTGGGTGACATCACTCCCAGAGCCTAAAGCTAATGCTTATACTGGGTGAGATCACTCCCTGAACAAAAGACTCATGCTGATACGGGGTGAGATCACTTCCTGAACATAAGGCTAATGCTGATACACTGCGAGATCACTCACTGAACATAAGTCACATTCTGATACTGTGTGAGATCACTCCTTGAACATGAAGCTAATGCTTATACTTGTTGAGATCACTCCCTGAAGAAAAGACTCATGCTGACACTGGGGGAGATCACTCCCTAAATATAAGGCTCATGCTGATACACTGCGAGATCACTCACTGAACATAAGTCGCATTCTGATACTGGGTGAGATCACTCCCGGAACATAAGGCTCATAGTGATACTGGGTGAGATCACTCCCTGAACATAAGACTCAAGCTGATACTGGGTGGGATCTTTTCATGAACTTAAGGGTTATGCTGATACTGGGTGAGGTCACTCCCTGAACACAAGGTTCCTGCTGATACGTTCTGAGATCAATTCCTGAACATAAGACTCATGCTGATACTTGGTGAGATCACTCCTGAACATAAGGCTCAGACTGATAATGGGTGAGATCACACCCTGAACATAAGGCTAATGCTGATACTGGGTGAAATCACTCCCTGAACATAAGGCTCAGGCTGATAATCGCTTAGATCACCGCCTGAAGATAAAGCTCATGCTTATACTAGGTAAGATCACTCCCTGAGCATAAGGCTAATGCTAATAATCGGTGAGATCACTCCATGAACAGAAAACGCATGAAGATACTGGGTGAGATTACTCCTTCAATATAAGACTCATGTTGATACACAGCGAGATCACTCTCTGAACATAAATCTCATGCTGATTTTGGGTGAGATCTCTCACGGGACACAAGGCTCATTCTGATACTGGTTGAGATCACTCCCTGACCGTAAGACTCATATTGATACAAGGTGAGATCACTTCTTGAACATAGTCCTCGTGCTGATACTGGTTGTGACCACTCCTTGAACAGAAGGCTCACGCTGATACTGAGGGGATCACTCCCTGAACATAAGGCTCTTGCTGATATCGGCTGAGATAATTCCCTGAACATAAGGCTCCTGCTGATTCTGGGTGAGATCACTCCCTGAGCATAAGGCTAATGTTGATAATCGGTGAGATCACTCCCTGAACATAAGGCTCATGCTGATACAGGGCGAGATCACTTCCTGAACATAAGACTCATGTTTATACTTGGTGAGATCACACCCTGATCAGGCTAATACTGATACAGAGCGTGATATCTCCCTGAACATAAGGCTCATGCTGACACTAGGTGAGATCATTCCATGAACATAAGCCTCATGCTGATAATCAGTGAGATCACTGCCTAAACATAATGCTCATGCTTAAACTGGGTGAGATCACACCTTGAATATAGGAGGCATGCTGATACTTGATGATATCACTCCATGAACGTAATGGTCATGCTGATAATTGGAAAGATCACTGCCTGAACATGAAGATCATGCTTACTCTGGATGAATTCACTCCCTAAACATAAGACTCATACTGATACTGGGTGAGATCACTCTCTGAACTTAAGCCTCATGCTGATACAGGTTGGGATCGCTCCTTGAACATAAGGCTCACGCTGATACCGATTTGATCACTCCATGAACATAAGGCTCATGCTGATACCGGCTGAGATCACTCCCTGAACATAAGGCTCATACTGATACTAGGTGATATCACTCCCTGAACATAAGGCTAATGCTGATACTAGGTGAGACCACTCCATGAACATAAGGCTCTTGCTGATACAGGGAGAGGACACTTCCTGAACATAAGACTCATGCTTATACTGGGTATGATCACTCCCTGAACAAAAGACTCATGCTGATACTGGGTGAGATCACTCCCTGAACATAAGGCTCATGCTGATACACTACGAGATCACTCCCTGAAAATAAGCCTAATGCTGATACAGAGGGAGATCACTCCATGAACATAAGTCTCATGCTGATACTGGGTGAGATCACTCACTGAACAAAAGACTCATGCTGGTTCTGGGTAAGATCACTCCATGAACATAAGGCTCATGCTGATACAGGGCGAGATCACTCCCTGAACATAAGACTCATGTTGATAATGGGTGAGACAACTCCCTGAACATAAGACTCCTGCTGATACAGGGTGAGATCACTCCCTGAACTTAAGACTAATGCTGGTAATAGGTGAGATCACTTCCTGAACATAAGGATCATGCTTATACTGGGTGAGATCTCTAGCTGAACATAAGACTCATACCTATACTGGGTGAGATCACTCTCTGAACATAAGGCTCATGCTGATTCCTGAGCATAAGACTCATCCTCATTCTGGTTGAGATCGCTCCTTGACCATAAGAATCGTGCTGATACTTGGTGAGATCACTCCCTGAACATAAGTCTCATGCTGAAAATGGGTGAGATGACTCCCTGAACATAAGATTCACACTGGTACTAAGTGAGATCACTTCCTAAATAAAAGGCTCATGAAGATACTAGGTAGAATCACTCGTTGAACAGAAGGATCATGCTGATACTGTTGGGGTAACTCCATGAACACAAGGCTAATGCTGGATACTGGGTTTAAAATCACTGCCTGAACACAAGGCTCATGCTGATACGCGTGAGATCTGTCCCTGAACGTAAAACTCATGCTGTCACTAAGTAAGATCACTCCATGGACAAAAGCTAATGCTGAAAAAAGGGAATGAGATCACTAAAGGAACATAAGTCTAATGCCGATAAATGGCTGATATCACTCTTCGAAACATTTCACTCATGTTGATAGTGGGTGTATCACTCCCTGAACATTTAAAGGGTCATGCTGATACACTGCGAGAACACTCCCTGAACATAAGTCTCATGCTGATACCTGGTGGGTTCTCTCTGTGAACGAAGTCTCATGCTCATACTGGGTGAGAACACTCCCTGATCAAGAGACTCATGCTGATACTTGGTGAGATCACTAATGAACTTAAGTCTCACGTGATACACTGCGAGATCACTCCCTGAACATAAGTCTTATGCTGATACCTGGTGACATCACTGTCTGAACATTAGCTTCATGTTCATACTAGGTGAGATCACTCCCTGAATAAATGCTCATGCTGATACTAGGTGAGATTACTCCCTTAACTTAATTCTCATGCTGATTCTGTGGGGAGCACTCCTTGAACATAAGGCTCATGCTGATAGTGGGGGAGATCACTCCCTGAACACAAGGCTCATGTTGATATACTCTGAGATCAGTCCCTGTACACAAGACTCATGCTGATACTGCGTGAGATCATTCCTGAACATAAGTTTCATACTGATACTGGGTGAGATAACTCCTTCAACAAAAGGCTAATGCTGATACTGGGTGAGATCACACTCTATACATAAGGCTCATGTTGATAATGGGTGAGATCACTTCTGAACATAAGGCTCATGATTATACTGGCTGAGATCACTCCCTGAACATATGGCTAATACTGATACTGGGTGATATCAAACCGTGAACATAAGGCTAATGCTGATACTGGGTGAGATCACTCACTGAACAAAAGACTCTTGCTGATAGTGGGTAATATCACTCCTGAACATAATTCTCATGCTGATACAGGGCGAAATCACACCCTGAACATAAGACTCATGCTGATACTGGGTGACACCACTCCCTGGACATAAGGCTAATGCTGATAATCGGTGAGATCACTGCCTGAACATAAAGATCATGCTTATTCTGGGTGACATCACTCCCTAAACATAAGACTCATACTGATACTGAGTGAGATCACTCCCTGAACATAACCCTCATGCTGATACTGATTGGGATCACTTCTTGAACAGAAGGCTCACGCTGATTCTGAGGGGATCACTCCCTGAACATAAGACTCATGCTGATACTGGCTGAGATCACTCCTGATCATGAGGCTAATGATGATACTGGGTGAGATCACTCCATGAACATAAGACTCACGCTGATACTGGTTGAGATCACTCACTGAGAAAAGAAACATGTTGATACTGTGTAAGATCACTCCCTGAACATAAGTCTCATGCTGATACAGGGCGAGAACATTCTCTGAACATAATAGTAATGCTGGTAATGGGTGAGATCACTTCCTGAACATAAGGCTTATGCTTATACTGAGTGAGATCTCTCCCTGAACATAAGACTCATTTTTATACTGGGTGAGATCACTCCTTGAACATAAGGCTAATGCTGATACAGGGAGTTATATCTACCTGAACATAAGACTCATGCTGATACTGGGTGAGATCACTCTATGAACATAAGGCTCATGCTGATACTGCGTGAGATCATTCCTGAGCATAAGACTCATCCTGATACTGGTTGAGATCACTCCCTGAACAAAAGTCCAATGCTGATGCATTGCGAGATCACTCCTTGACCATTAGTCTCATGCTGATACTGGTGAGATCACTACGTGAACTTAACGCTCTTGCTGATACCAGGTGAGACTACTCCTTAACTTAATTATCATGCTGATACTAAGGGAGCACTCCATGAACATAAGGTTTCAAACTGATGCTGGGTGAGATCACTCCCTGAACACAAGGCTCATGCTGATATACTCTGAGATCAGTCCCTGTCCTCAAGACTCATGCTGATACTGGGTGAGATCATTCCTAAACATAAGTTTCATACTGATACTGGGTGAGATAACTTCTTCAACAAAAGGCTAATGCTGATACTGGGTGAGATCACACTCTGAACATAAGGCTCATGTTGATATTGGGTGAGATCACTTCCTGAACATAAGGCTCTTGTTGATAATGGGTAATATCACTCCCAGAGCATAAGGCACATGCTGATACAGAGCGAGATCACTCCCTGAACATAAGACTCATGCCGATACTGGGTGAGATCACCCACTGAACAAAAGACTCATGCTGATACTGGGTGAGACAACTCCGTGAACATAAGACTCCTGTTGATTCAGGGTGAGATCACTCCCTGAACATAAGACTAATGCTGGTAATAGGTGAGATCATTTCCTGAACATAAGGATCATGCTTATACTGGGTGAGATCTCTCCCTGAACATAAGACTCATACTTATACTGGGTGAGATCACTCTCTGAACATAAGGCTCATGCTGATACTGCGTTAGATCATTCCTGAGCAAAAGACTCATCCTCACACTGGTTGAGATCGCTCCTTGACCATAAGAATCGTGCTGATACTTGGTGAGATCGTTCCCTGAACATAAGTCTCATGCTGAAAATGGGTGAGATGACTCCCTGAACATAAGACTCACACTGATATTAAGTGAGATCTCTTCCTAAATAAAAGGCTCATGAAGATACTAGGTAGAATCACTCGTTGAACAGAAGGCTCATGCTGATACTGTTGGGGAAACTCCATGAACACAAGGCTAATGCTGATACTGGGTAAGATCACTGCCTGAACAAAAGGCTCATGCTGATACGCTGTGAGATCTGTCCCTGAACGTAAGACTCATGCTGTCACTAAGTAAGATCATTCCATGGACAAAAGCTAATGCTGATACAGGGGGTGAGATCACTAATGGAACATAAGTCTAATGCTGATACTGGCTGAGATCACTCTTCGAACATTTTACTCATGTTGATAGTGGGTGTGATCACTCCCTGAACATAAGGCTCATGCTGATACACTGCGAGATCACTCCCTGAACATAAGTCTCAGGCTGATACCTGGTGACATCTCTCTGTGAACATAAGTCTCATGCTCATACTGGGTGAGAACACTTCCTGAACAAAAGACTCATGCTGATACTTTGTGAGATCACTAACTGAATATACGTCTCACGCTGATACACTGCGAGATCACTCCCTGAACATAAGTCTTATGCTGATACCTGGTGACATCACTGTCTGAACATAAGTTTCATGTTCATACTGGGTGAGATCTGTCCCTGAATATAATGCTCATGCTGATGCTGGGTGGGATCATTCTTTGAACAGAAGGCTCATGCTGATACTGGAGGAGCACTCCATGAACATAAGGCTGATGCTGATGCTGGGTGAGATCGCTCCCTGAACACAAGGCTCATGCTGATATACTCTGAGATCAGTCCCTGAACACAAGACTCATGGTGATACTGGGTGAGATCATTCCTGAACATAAGTTTCATACTAATACTGGGTGAGATAACTCCTTCAACAAAAGGCTAATGCTGATACTGGGAGAGATCACACTCTGAACATAAGGCTCATGCAGATAATGGGTGAGATCACTTCCTGAACATAAGTCTCATGCTGATACTGGCTGAGATCACTCCCTGAACATATGGCTAATACTGATACTGGGTGATATCAATCCATGAACATAAGGCTAATGCTGATACTGAGTGAGATCACTCCCTAAACATATGACTCATGCTGATATTGGGTGAGATCACTCACTGAACAAAAGACTCTTGCTGATAACGGGTGATATCACTCCCTGAACATAAGGCTCATGGTGATACAGGGCGAGATCACTCCCTGAACATAAGGCTCATGCTGATACAGGGCGAGATCACTCCCTGAACATAAGACTCATGCTGATACTGGGTGAGACCACTCCCTGAACATAAGGCTAATACTGATAATCGGTTAGATCACTGCCTGAACATAAAGATCGTGCTTATTATGGGTGAGATCACACCATAAACATGAGACTCATATTGATACTGGGTGAGACTCCCCCTTAACATAACCCTCATGCTGACACTGATTGGGATCACTTCTTGAACAGAAGGCTCACGCTGATTCTGAGGGGATCACTCCCTGAACATAAGACTCATGCTGATACTGGCTGAGATCTCTCACTGAACATAAGGCTAATGCTGATACTGGGTGAGATCACTCCCTGAACATAAGACTCTTGCTGATACTGTTTGAGATCACTCACTGAAGAAAAGAATCATGCTGATACTGTGTAAGATCACTCCCTGAACATCAGTCTCTTTCTGATACAGGGCGAGAACATTCTCTGAACATAATAGTAATGCTGGTAATGGGTGAGATCACTCCCTGAACATAAGGCTCATGCTTAAACTGGGTGAGATCTCTCCCTGAACATACGACTCATTCTTATACTTGGTGAGATCACTCCCTCAACATAAGGCTAATGCTGATACAGGGAGCTATATATACCTGAAAATAAGACTCATGCAGATACTGGGTGAGATGATTCTATGAACATAAGGCTCATGCTTATACTGCGTGAGATCATTCCTGAGCATAAGACTCATCCTGATACTGGTTGAGATCACTCCCTGAACAAAAGGCGCATGCTGATGCATTGCCATATCACTCCTTGACCATAAGTCTCATGCTGATACTACATGAACTTAACGCTCATGCTGATACTAGGTGAGACTACTCCCTTAACTTAATTCTCATGCTGATACTGGGTGAGATTACTCAATGAACATAAATCTCATGCTGATACTAGGTGAGATCACTCCCTGAACATAAGACTCACACTGATACTAAATGAGATCACTTCGTGAACATAATGTTCATGCAGATATTAGGTGGAATCACTCCTTAAACAGAAGGCTCATGCTGATACTGGAGGGATAACTCCCTGAACACAACGCTCATGCTGATATTGGGTAAGATCCTGATACGCTGTGAGATCACTCCATGAACATAAGACTCATGATTACACTAAGTAAGATCACTCTCTGGACAAAAGCTAATGCTGATACAGGGGCTTAGATCACTACGTGAACATAAGTCTAATGCTGATACTATCTGAGATCACTCTGAACATTTGACTCATGCTGATACTGGATGAGATCACTAACTGAACATAAGGCTAATGCTGATACACTGTGAGATCACTCCCTGAACATAAGTCTCATGCTGATACCTGGTGACATCACTCTCTGAACATAAGTCTCACGCTCATTCTGGGTGAGATCACTGCCTGAACATAAGACTGATACTGATACTGGGTGAGATCACTCCGTGAACAAAAGGTTCAAGCTGATACTTGGTGAGATAACTAACTGAACATAAGTCTCATGCTTAAACACTGCGAGATCACTCCCTAAAGATAAGTCTAATGTTGATACCTGGTGACATCACTCTGTGAACATAAGTCTCATGCTCATACTTGGTGAGATCACTCCCTTACTGATACTGGGTGAGATCACTCCATGAACAAAAGGCTCATGCTCATACACCCTGAGATCACTCCCTGAACATAAAACTCATGCTGATACTGGGTGAGATCGCTCCTGAACAGAACGCTCATACTGATAATTGGTGAGATCACTCCCTGAACATAATGCTATTGCTGATGCTGCGTGAGATCACTCATTGAACATAAGACTCATGCTGATACTGGGTATGATCACTCCCTGATCATAAGGCTCATGCTGATACTAAGTGATACCACTTTTGAGCATAAGACTCATGCTGATACTGCGTGAGATCACTAACTGAACATAAGGCTCATGCTGATACACTGCAAGATCACTAACTGAACGTAAGTCTCATGCTGATTCAGGGTGAGATCACTTTCTTAACATAAGTTTCATGCTGATACTGGGTGAGATCACTACCTGAACAAAAGACTCATGCTGACACTGGGAAAGATAACTCCCTGAACATAAGGCTCATGCTGATACACTGCCAGATCTACATAACCAAAAGACTCATGCTAATACTAAATGAGATTACTCCCTGAACATAAGACTAATGCTGATACTTTGTGTGATCACTCCCTGAACATAAGTCTCTTGCTGATACTGGGTGAGTTCTCTCCTTCAACATAAGTCTCATGCTGATACAGGGTGTGATCACTTTCTGAACATAAGGTTCATGATGATACTGGGGGAGATCACTTTCTGAACCTATGGATCATGCTTATACTGGGTGAGATCTCCCACTGAACATAAGACTTATATTGATACTGTGTGAGATCTCTCCCTCAATATAAGGCTCATGCTGATACTGGGTGGGATCACTCCTTGAACAGAATACTCATGGTGACACTGGGGGGGATCACTTCATGAATATAAGGCTCATGCTGATGCCGAGTGAGATCACTCCCTGAACACAAGGCTCATGCTGATTCACTTTGAGATCAGTAAATGTACATAAGATTCATGCTGATACTGGGTGAGATCACTCCTGAACATAAGGCTCATACTGATACTGGGTTAGATCACTCACTGAACATAAGGCTAATGCTGATACTGGGTGAGACTACTCCCTTAACTTAATTCTCATGCTGATACTGGGTGAGATTACTCAATAAACATAAATCTCATGCTGATACTGGGTGAGATCACTCCCTGAACATAAGTCTCACACTGCTACTAAATGAGATCACTTCCTGAACATAATGTTCATGCAGATACTAGGTGGAATCACTCCTTAAACAGAAGGCTCATGCTGATACTGGAGGGATAACTCCCTGAACACAAGGCTCATGCTGATATTGGGTAAGATCACTGCCTGGACACAAGGCTCTTCCTGATTCGCTGAGAGATCACTCCATGAACATAAGACTCATGATTACACTAAGTCAGATTACTCCCTGGACAAAAGCTCACGTTGATACGGGGGCTTAGATCACTACGTGAACATAAGTCTAATGCTGATACTGGATGAGATCACTCTCTGAACATTTGACTCATGCTGATACTGGATGAGATCACTAACTGAACATTAGGCTCATGCTGATACACTGCGAGATCACTCCCTGAACAAAAGTCTCATGCCGATACCTGGTGACATCACTCTCTGAACATAAGTCTCACGCTCATTCTGGGTGAGATCACTGCCTGAACATAAGACTCATACTGATACTGGGTGAGAACACTCCGTAAACAAAAGGTTCAAGCTGATACTTGGTGAGATAACTAACTGAACATTAGTCTCATGCTCAAACAATGCGAGATCACTCCCTAAACATATGTCTAATGTTGATACCTGGTGACATCACTCTGTGAACATAAGTCTCATGCTCATACTTGGTGAGATCACTCCCTGAACATAAGACTCATACTGATACTGGGTAAGATCACTCCGTGAACAACAGGCTCATGCTAATACTGAGTGGATCATTCCTTGAACAGAAGGCTAATGCTGATACTGGGTGAGATCACTCCCAGAACACAAGGCTCATGCTCATACACTCTGAGATCACTCCCTGAACATAAAACTCATGCTGATACTGGGTGAGATCGCTCCTGAACACAAGGCTCATACTGATAATTGGTGAGATCACTCCCTGAACATAATGCTAATGCTGATACTGCGTGAGATCACTCATTGAACATAAGACTCATGTTGATACTGGGTGAGATCACCCCCTGAACATAAAGCTCTTGCTGGTAATCGGTGAGATCACTGCCTGAACATAAAGCTCATCCTTATACAGGGTGAGATCACTCCCTGAACATAAGACTCTTGCTGATACTGGGTGAGATCACTCCTTCAATATAAGACTCATTATGAAACACTGCAACATCACTCCGTGAACATAAATCTCATGCTGATACTTGGTGTGATCACTCCCGGAACATGAGGCTCATTCTGATACTGGTTGAGATCACTCACTGAACATAAGACTCATACTGATACTAGGTGAGATCACTCCTTGAGCATAAGCCTCGTGCTGATACTGGTTGGGATCACTCCTTGTACAAAAGTCTCATGCTGATATTTAGGGGATCACCCCCTGAACATGAGGGTCATTGTGATACTGGGTGAGATCACTCCCTGAACATAAGGCTCATGCTGATAATCGGTGAAATCACTTTCTGACATTAAGCTTATGCTTATACTGGATGAGGTCTATTGCAGAATCTAAGACTCATACTGATACTGGGTGAGATCATTCCATGAACATAATCCTTATGCTGATAGTCGGTGAAATCACTGCCTGAACATAAAGCATACGCTTAAACAGGGATAAATCACTCCCTGAACATAATGCTAATGCTGATAATCGGTGAGATCACTACCTGAACATAAAGATCATGCTTATACTGGATGAGATCACTCCCTAAACATAAGACATATAAAGATACTGGGTGAGATCACTCCCTGAACATAAGCCTCATGCTGATACTGGTGGGGATCACCTCCTTTAACAGAAGGCTCACGCTGATACTGAAAGGATCACTCTCTGAACATAAGGCTCATGCTGATGCTTGGTGATATCACTCCCTGAACATAAGAAAAATGCTGATACTGGCTGAGATCAATCCCTGAACATAAGACTCATGCTGTTTCTGGGTGAGATCACTCACTGAACAAAAGACTCATGTTGATACTGTGTAAGAACACTCCCACAACATAAGGCTCATGCTGATAAAGGGGGAGATCACTCCCTGAACATTAGACTCATGCTGATACAGGGTGAGATCACTCCATGAACATAAGGCTCATGCTGATAATCAGTGAGATCACTCCCTGAACACAAGGCTCATGCTGATACTGGGTGAGATCACTCCCTGAACATAAGGCTCATGCTTATACTGGGTGAGATAAATCCTTGAATGTAAAACTCATGATGATACTTGGTGAGATCACTACCTGAATAAAATACTCATGCTGATACTGGGGAAGATGGCTCCCTGAACATAAGGCTCATGCTGATACTCTGCAAGATAACTCCATGACCATAAAACTCATGCTGATACAAGTTGATATCACTCGCTCAACATAATACTAATGCTGATACTGGGTGTTAGCTCTCTCTGAACATAAGGCTCATGCTGATACTGGGTGAGTTCTCTTTTTGAACATAAGTCTCATGCTGATACAGGGTAATATCACTCCCTGAAAATAATGCTCATGCTGACAAAGGGTGAGATCACTCCCTGAACATAAGGATCATGCTTATACTGAGTGAAATCATTCCATGAACATAAGGCTCATGCTGATACACTCTGAGATCAGTCCCTGTACATAAGACTCATGCTGATACTGGGTGAGATCACTCCTGAACATAAGGCTCATACTGATACTGGGTGAGATCACTCCCTGAACATAACGCTAATGCTGACACTGGGTGAGATCACACTCTGAACATAAGACTCATGCTGATAATCGGTGAGATCACTCACTGAACATAAAACTCATGCTGATAATCGGTGAGATCACACCCTGAACATAAAGCTCAAGCTTATACTGGGTGATATCACTCCCTTAACAAAAGGCTCATGCTGATACTGGACGAGATCACTCATGAACATAAGGCTTATGCTGATACTGGGTGAGATCACTCCCTGAACATAAGGCTAATGATGATACTGGGTGAGATCATACTCTGAACATAAGACTTATGCTTATACTGGGCGAGATCACTCCCTGAACACGAAACTCATGCTGATAATCGGTGAGATCACACCCTGAATATAAAGCTCAAGCTTATACTGGGTGAGATTACTCCCTGAACAAAAGGCTCATGCTGAGACTTAGTGAGATCACTCGAAGAACACAAAACTCATGCTGATACTGTGCGAGATTACTACATGAACAAAAGACTCATGCTGATACTTGAAAAGATAACTCTCTGAACATAATGCTCATGCTGATACACTGCTAGATCACCCAATGACCATAAGACACATGCTGATACTAGATGAGATCACTTCCTGAACGTAAGACTCATGCTGATAGTGGGTGAGATCACTCCATGAACATATGGCTCATGCTTATACTGGGTATGATCATTCCCTGATCATAAGGCTCATGCTGATACTAAGTGATACCACTTTTGAACATAAGTCTCATGCTGATACTGCGTGAGATCACTAACTGAACATAAGGCTCATGCTGATACACTGCAAGATCACTAACTGAACGTAAGTCTCATGCTGATTCAGGGTGAGATCTCTTTCTTAACATAAGTTTCATGCTGATACTGGGTGAGATCACTACCAGACTTATGTTCAAAGAAATGATCCCACCCAGTATCAGCATGAGTCTTATGCTCAGGGAGTGATCTCATCCAGCATCAGAGTGAGCTTTATGTTCGGGGAGTGATCTCACCCACTATCAGGAAGAGCCTTATGTTTAGGAGTGATCTCACCCGGTATCAGCATGAGTCTTATGTTGAGAGAGTAATCTCTCCCAGAATCAGCAAGAGCCTTTTGTTCAAGGAATGATCTCACCCAGTATCATCATGAGTCTCATGTTCATGGAGTGATCTCACCCAGTATCAGCATGAGTCTTATATTCAGGGAGTGATCTCCCCCAGTCACAGCATGAGCCTTATGTTTCAGGGAGTGATCTCACCCAGAATCAGCATGAGCCTTATGTTCAGGTAGTGATCCCGCCCAGTATCAGAATAGGCCTTATGTTTAGGGCATGATTTCTCTCAGTACCAGCATGAGTCTTATGTTTGGGGAGTGATCTCACCCATTATCAGCAAGAGCCTTATGTTCAGGGAGTGATTTGACCCAGGATCAGCATGAGTTTTATGTTCGGGGAAAGATCTCACCCGGTATTAGACTGAGCCTTAAGTTCAGGGGGTGATCTCACACAATATCAGAATGAGTCTTATGTTCAGGGAGTAATCTCACCCAGTATCAGCAAGAGCCTTATGTTCTGGGAGTGATCTAACCAAGTGTCAGCACGAGTCTTATGTTCAGGGAGTGATCCCACCCAGTATCAGAATGGCTCATGAAGATCCTAGGTAGAATCACTCGTTGAACAGAAGGATCATGCTGATACTGTTGGGGTAACTCCATGAACACAAGGCTAATGCTGATACTGGGTAAGATCACTGCCTGAACAAAAGGCTCATGCTGATACGCTGTGAGATCTGTCCCTGAACGTAAGACTCATGCTGTCACTAAGTAAGATCACTCCATGGACAAAAGCTAATGCTGATACAGGGGATGAGATCACTAATGGAACATAAGTCTAATGCCGATACTGGCTGATATCACTCTTCGAACATTTCACTCATGTTGATAGTGGGTGTGATCACTCCCTGAACATAAGGCTCATGCTGATACACTGCGAGAACACTCCCTGAACATAAGTCTCATGCTGATACCTGGTGATATCTCTCTGTGAACATAAGTCTCATGCTCATACTGTGTGAGAACACTCCCTGAACAAGAGACTCATGCTGATACTTGGTGAGATCACTAACTGAACTTAAGTCTCACGCTGATACACTGCGAGATCACTCCCTGAACATAAGTCTTATGCTGATACCTGGTGACATCACTGTCTGAACATTAGCTTCATGTTCATACTAGGTGAGATCACTCCCTGAATATAATGCTCATGCTGATACTAGGTGAGACTACTCCCTTAACTTAATTCTCATGCTGATTCTGGGGGAGCACTCCTTGAACATAAGGCTCATGCTGATGCAGGGGGAGATCACTCCCTGAACACAAGGCTCATGTTGATATACTCTGAGATCAGTCCCTGTACACAAGACTCATGCTGATACTGCGTGAGATCATTCCTGAACATAAGTTTCATACTGATACTGGGTGAGATAACTCCTTCAACAAAAGGCTAATGCTGATACTGGATGAGATCACACTCTATACATAAGGCTCATGTTGATAATGGGTGAGATCACTTCTGAACATAAGGCTCATGATGATACTGGCTGAGATCACTCCCTGAACATATGGCTAATACTGATACTGGGTGATATCAAACAGTGAACATAAGGCTAATGCTGATACTCAGTGAGATCACTCCCTAAACATAAGACTCATGCTGATACTGGGTGAGATCACTCACTGAACAAAAGACTCTTGCTGATAGTGGGTAATATCACTCCTGAAAATAATTCTTATGCTGATACAGGGCGAAATCACACCCTGAACATAAGACTCATGCTGATACTGGGTGACACCACTCCCTGGACATAAGGCTAATGCTGATAATCGGTGAGATCACTGCCTGAACATAAAGATCATGCTTATTCTGGGTGACATCACTCCCTAAACATAAGACTCATACTGATACTGAGTGAGATCACTCCCTGAACATAACCCTCATGCTGATACTGATTGGGATCACTTCTTGAACAGAAGGCTCACGCTGATTCTGAGGGGATCACTCCCTGAACATAAGACTCATGCTGATACTGGCTGAGATCACTCCCTGATCATGAGGCTAATGATGATACTGGGTGAGATCACTCCATGAACATAAGACTCACGCTGATACTGGTTGAGATCACTCACTGAAGAAAAGAAACATGTTGATACTGTGTAAGATCACTCCCTGAACATAAGTCTCATGCTGATACAGGGCGAGAACATTCTCTGAACATAATAGTAATGCTGGTAATGGGTGAGATCACTTCCTGAACATAAGGCTTATGCTTATACTGAGTGAGATCTCTCCCTGAACATAAGACTCATTTTTATACTGGGTGAGATCACTCCTTGAACATAAGGCTAATGCTGATACAGGGAGTTATATCTACCTGAACATAAGACTCATGCTGATACTGGGTGAGATCACTCTATGAACATAAGGCTCATGCTGATACTGCGTGAGATCATTCCTGAGCATAAGACTCATCCTGATACTGGTTGAGATCACTCCCTGAACAAAAGTCCAATGCTGATGCATTGCGAGATCACTCCTTGACCATTAGTCTCATGCTGATACTGGGTGAGATCACTACGTGAACTTAACGCTCTTGCTGATACCAGGTGAGACTACTCCCTTAACTTAATTATCATGCTGATACTAAGGGAGCACTCCATGAACATAAGGCTCAAACTGATGCTGGGTGAGATCACTCCCTGAACACAAGGCTCATGCTGATATACTCTGAGATCAGTCCCTGTCCTCAAGACTCATGCTGATACTGGGTGAGATCATTCCTAAACATAAGTTTCATACTGATACTGGGTGAGATAACTTCTTCAACAAAAGGCTAATGCTGATACTGGGTGAGATCACACTCTGAACATAAGGCTCATGTTGATATTGGGTGAGATCACTTCCTGAACATAAGGCTCTTGCTGATAATGGGTAATATCACTCCCAGAGCATAAGGCACATGCTGATACAGAGCGAGATCACTCCCTGAACATAAGACTCATGCCGATACTGGGTGAGATCACTCACTGAACAAAAGACTCATGCTGATACTGGGTGAGACAACTCCCTGAATATAAGACTCCTGTTGATACAGGGTGATATCACTCCCTGAACATAAGACTAATGCTGGTAATAGGTGAGATCATTTCCTGAACATAAGGATCATGCTTATACTGGGTGAGATCTCTCCCTGAACATAAGACTCATACTTATACTGGGTGAGATCACTCTCTGAACATAAGGCTCATGCTGATACTGCGTTAGATCATTCCTGAGAAAAAGACTCATCCTCATACTGGTTGAGATCGCTCCTTGACCATAAGAATCGTGCTGATACTTGGTGAGATCGTTCCCTGAACATAAGTCTCATGCTGAAAATGGGTGAGATGACTCCCTGAACATAAGACTCACACTGATACTAAGTGAGATCTCTTCCTAAATAAAAGGCTCATGAAGATACTAGGTAGAATCACTCGTTGAACAGAAGGCTCATGCTGATACTGTTGGGGAAACTCCATGAACACAAGGCTAATGCTGATACTGGGTAAGATCACTGCCTGAACAAAAGGCTCATGCTGATACGCTGTGAGATCTGTCCCTGAACGTAAGACTCATGCTGTCACTAAGTAAGATCATTCCATGGACAAAAGCTAATGCTGATACAGGGGGTGAGATCACTAATGGAACATAAGTCTAATGCCGATGCTGGCTGAGATCACTCTTCGAACATTTTACTCATGTTGATAGTGGGTGTGATCACTCCCTGAACATAAGGCTCATGCTGATACACTGCGAGATCACTCCCTGAACATAAGTCTTATGCTGATACCTGGTGACATCACTGTCTGAACATAAGTTTCATGTTCATACTGGGTGAGATCTGTCCCTGAATATAATGCTCATGCTGATGCTGGGTGGGATCATTCCTTGAACAGAAGGCTCATGCTGATACTGGGGGAGCACTCCATGAACATAAGGCTGATGCTGATGCTGGGTGAGATCGCTCCCTGAACACAAGGCTCATGCTGATATACTCTGAGATCAGTCCCTGAACACAAGACTCATGGTGATACTGGGTGAGATCATTCCTGAACATAAGTTTCATACTAATACTGGGTGAGATAACTCCTTCAGCAAAAGGCTAATGCTGATACTGGGAGAGATCACACTCTGAACATAAGGCTCATGCAGATAATGGGTGAGATCACTTCCTGAACATAAGTCTCATGCTGATACTGGCTGAGATCACTCCCTGAACATATGGCTAATACTGATACTGGGTGATATCAATCCATGAACATAAGGCTAATGCTGATACTGAGTGAGATCACTCCCTAAACATATGACTCATGCTGATATTGGGTGAGATCACTCACTGAACAAAAGACTCTTGCTGATAACGGGTGATATCACTCCCTGAACATAAGGCTCATGGTGATACAGGGCGAGATCACTCCCTGAACATAAGACTCATGCTGATACTGGGTGAGACCACTCCCTGAACATAAGGCTAATGCTGATAATCGGTTAGATCACTGCCTGAACATAAAGATCATGCTTATTATGGGTGAGATCACACCATAAACATGGGACTCATATTGATACTGGGTGAGACTCCCCCTTAACATAACCCTCATGCTGACACTGATTGGGATCACTTCTTGAACAGAAGGCTCACGCTGATTCTGAGGGGATCACTCCCTGAACATAAGACTCATGCTGATACTGGCTGAGATCTCTCACTGAACATAAGGCTAATGCTGATACTGTTTGAGATCACTCACTGAAGAAAAGAATCATGCTGTTACTGATACAGGGCGAGAACATTCTCTGAACATAATAGTAATGCTGGTAATGGGTGAGATCACTCCATGAACATAAGGCTCATGCTTAAACTGGGTGAGATCTCTCCCTGAACATACGACTCATTCTTATACTTGGTGAGATCACTCCCTCAACATAAGGCTAATGCTGATACAGGGAGCTATATATACCTGAAAATAAGACTCATGCAGATACTGGGTGAGATGATTCTATGAACATAAGGCTCATGCTTATACTGCGTGAGATCATTCCTGAGCATAAGACTCATCCTGATACTAGTTGAGATCACTCCCTGAACAAAAGGCGCATGCTGATGCATTGCCATATCACTCCTTGACCATAAGTCTCATGCTGATACTACATGAACTTAACGCTCATGCTGATAATAGGTGAGACTACTCCCTTAACTTAATTCTCATGCTGATACTGGGTAATATTACTCAATGAACATAAATCTCATGCTGATACTAGGTGAGATCACTCCCTGAACATAAGACTCACACTGATACTAAATGAGATCACTTCGTGAACATAATGTTCATGCAGATATTAGGTGGAATCACTCCTTAAACAGAAGGCTCATGCTGATACTGGAGGGATAACTCCCTGAACACAACGCTCATGCTGATATTGGGTAAGATCCTGATACGCTGTGAGATCACTCCATGAACATAAGACTCATGATTACACTAAGTAAGATCACTCTCTGGACAAAAGCTAATGCTGATACAGGGGCTTAGATCACTACGTGAACATAAGTCTAATGCTGATACTATCTGAGATCACTCTGAACATTTGACTCATGCTGATACTGGATGAGATCACTAACTGAACATAAGGCTAATGCTGATACACTGTGAGATCACTCCCTGAACATAAGTCTCATGCTGATACCTGGTGACATCACTCTCTGAACATAAGTCTCACGCTCATTCTGGGTGAGATCACTGCCTGAACATAAGACTGATACTGATACTGGGTGAGATCACTCCGTGAACAAAAGGTTCAAGCTGATACTTGGTGAGATAACTAACTGAACATAAGTCTCATGCTTAAACACTGCGAGATCACTCCCTAAAGATAAGTCTAATGTTGATACCTGGTGACATCACTCTGTGAACAAAAGTCTCATGCTCATACTTGGTGAGATCACTCCCTTACTGATACTGCGTGAGATCACTCCATGAACAAAAGGCTCATGCTCATACACCCTGAGATCACTCCCTGAACATAAAACTCATGCTGATACTGGGTGAGATCGCTCCTGAACAGAACGCTCATACTGATAATTGGTGAGATCACTCCCTGAACATAATGCTATTGCTGATACTGCGTGAGATCACTCATTGAACATAAGACTCATGCTGATACTGGGTATGATCACTCCCTGATCATAAGGCTCATGCTGATACTAAGTGATACCACTTTTGAGCATAAGACTCATGCTGATACTGCGTGAGATCACTAACTGAACATAAGGCTCATGCTGATACACTGCAAGATCACTAACTGAACGTAAGTCTCATGCTGATTCAGGGTGAGATCACTTTCTTAACATAAGTTTCATGCTGATACTGGGTGAGATCACTACCTGAACAAAAGACTCATGCTGACACTGGGAAAGATAACTCCCTGAACATAAGGCTCATGCTGATACACTGCCAGATCTACATAACCATAAGACTCATGCTAATACTAAATGAGATTACTCCCTGAACATAAGACTAATGCTGATACTTTGTGTGATCACTCCCTGAACATAAGTCTCTTGCTGATACTGGGTGAGTTCTCTCCTTCAACATAAGTCTCATGCTGATACAGGGTGTGATCACTTTCTGAACATAAGGTTCATGATGATACTGGGGGAAATCACTTTCTGAACCTATGGATCATGCTTATACTGGGTGAGATCTCCCACTGAACATAAGACTTATATTGATACTGTGTGAGATCTCTCCCTCAATATAAGGCTCATGCTGATACTGGGTGGGATCACTCCTTGAACAGAATGCTCATGGTGACACTGGGGGGGATCACTTCATGAATATAAGGCTCATGCTGATGCTGAGTGAGATCACTCCCTGAACACAAGGCTCATGCAGATTCACTTTGAGATCAGTAAATGTACATAAGATTCATGCTGATACTGGGTGAGATCACTCCTGAACATAAGGCTCATACTGATACTGGGTTAGATCACTCACTGAACATAAGGCTAATGCTGATACTGGGTGAGACTACTCCCTTAACTTAATTCTCATGCTGATACTGGGTGAGATTACTCAATGAACATAAATCTCATGCTGATACTGGGTGAGATCACTCCTTGAACATAAGACTCACACTGCTACTAAATGAGATCACTTCCTGAACATAATGTTCATGCAGATACTAGGTGGAATCACTCCTTAAACAGAAGGCTCATGCTGATACTGGAGGGATAACTCCCTGAACACAAGGCTCATGCTGATTTTTGGGTAAGATCATGCTGGCACAAGGCTTTTCCCTGATCGTTTGAGAGATCACTCCATGAATAAAAATCATGATTACACTAAGTCAGATTACTCCCTGGACAAAAGCTCACGTTGATGCGGGGCTTAGATCACTACGTGAACATAAGTCTAAAAGCTGATACTGGATGAGATCACTCTCTGAACATTTGACTCATGCTGATACTGGATTTAGATCACTAACTGAAATTAGGTTTATGCTGATACACTGCGAGATCACCCTGAACAAAGTCTCATGCCGATACTGGGGGACATCACTTCTGAACATAAGTCTCACGCTCTTTCTGGGTGAGATCACTGCCTGAACATAAGACTGATACTGATTGGGTGAGAACACTCCGTAAACAAAAGGTTCAAGCTGATACTTGGTGAGATAACTAACTGAACATTAGTCTCATGCTCAAACAATGCGAGATCACTCCCTAAACATATGTCTAATGTTGATACCTGGTGACATCACTCTGTGAACATAAGTCTCATGCTCATACTTGGTGAGATCACTCCCTGAACATAAGACTCATACTGATACTGGGTAAGATCACTCCGTGAACAACAGGCTCATGCTAATACTGAGTGGATCATTCCCTTTAACAGAAGGCTTATGCTGATACTGGGTGAGATCACTCCCAGAACACAAGGCTCATGCTCATACACTCTGAGATCATGCTGATACAGGGTGAGATCGCTCCTGAACACAAGGCACATACTGATAATTGGTGAGATCACTCCCTGAACATAATGCTAATGCTGTTTCTGCGTGAGATCACTCATTTAACATAAGACTCATGCTGATACTGGGTGAGATCACCCCCTGAACATAAAGCTCTTGCTGGTAATCGGTGAGATCACTGCCTGAACATAAAGCTCATCCTTATACAGGGTGAGATCACTCCCTGAACATAAGACTCTTGCTGATACTGGGTGAGATCACTCCTTCAATATAAGACTCATTATGAAACACTGCAACATCCCCTACGTGAACATAATCTAAATGCTGATACTTGGTGTGATCACTCCCGGAACATGAGGCTCATTCTGATACTGGTTGAGATCACTCACTGAACTTTAAGACTCATCTGATACTAGGTGAGATCACTCCTTGAGCATAAGCCTCGTGTTTGATACTGGTTGGGTTTCACTCCTTGTACAAAAGTCTCATGCTGAATTTAGGGGATCACCCCCTGAACATGAGGGTCATTGTGATACTGGGTGAGATCACTCCCTGAACAAAAAAGGCTCATGCTGATAATCGGTGAAATCACTTTCTGACATTAAGCTTATGCTTATACTGGATGGGGTCTATTGCGAATCTAAAAACTCATACTGATACTGGGTGAGATCATTCCATGAACATAATCCTTATGCTGTAGTCGGTGAAATCACTGCCTGAACATAAAGCATCGCTTAAACAGGGATAAATCACTCCCTGAACATAATGGGTAATGCTGATAATCGGTGAGATCACTACCCGAACATAAAGATTTATGTTTATTACTGGGTGAGATCACTCCCTAAACATAAGACATATAAAGTACTGGGTGAGATCACTCCCTGAACATAAGCCTCATGTGATACTGGTGGGGATCACCTCCTTTAACAGAGGCTCACGCTGATACGAAAGGATCACTCCCTGAACATAAGGCTCATGCTGAATGTTGGTGATATCACTCCCTGAACATAAGAAAAATGCTGATACTGGCTGAGATCACTCACTGAACAAAAGACTCATGTTGATACTGTGTAAGAACACTCCCAAACATAAGGCTCATGCTGATAAAGGGGGAGTCACTCCCTGAACATTAGACTCATGCTGATACAGGGTGAGATCACTCCATGAACATAAGGCTCATGCTGATAATCAGTGAGATCACTCCCTGAACACAAGGCTCTTGCTGATACTGGGTGAGATCACTCTCTGAACATAAGGCTCATGCTTATACTGGGTGAGATAAATCCTTGAATGTAAAACTCATGATGGGTACTTGGTGAGATCACTACCTGAATAAAATTTCTCTGCTGTATGGGGAAAGATGGCTCCCCGAACATAAGGCTCATGCTGTACTCTGCAAGATAACTCCATGGCCATAAGACTCATGCTGATACAAGTTGATATCACTCCCTCAACATAATACTAATGCTGATACTGGCTGTTAGCACTCTCTGAACATAAGGCTCATGCTGATACTGGGTGAGTTCTCTTTTTGAACATAAGTCTCATGCTGATACAGGGTAATATCACTCCCTGAAAATAATGCTCATGCTGACAAAGGGTGAGATCACTCCCTGAACATAAGGATCATGCTTATACTGAGTGAAATCATTCCATGAACATAAGGCTCATGCTGATTCACTCTGAGATCAGTCCCTGTACATAAGACTCATGCTGATACTGGGTGAGATCACTCCTGAACATAAGGCTCATACTGATACTGGGTGAGATCACTCCCTGAACATAACGCTAATGCTGACACTGGGTGAGATCACACTCTGAACATAAGACTCATGCTGATAATCGGTGAGATCACTCACTGAACATAAAACTCATGCTGATAATCGGTGAGATCACACCCTGAACATAAAGCTCAAGCTTATACTGGGTGATATCACTCCCTTAACAAAAGGCTCATGCTGTTACTGGACGAGATCACTCATGAACATAAGGCTTATGCTGATACTGGGTGAGATCACTCCCTGAACATAAGGCTAATGATGATACTGGGTGAGATCATACTCTGAACATAAGACTTATGCTTATACTGGGCGAGATCACTCCCTGAACATGAAACTCATGCTGATAATCGGTGAGATCACACCCTGAATATAAAGCTCAAGCTTACACTGGGTGAGATTACTCCCTGAACAAAAGGCTCATGCTGAGACTTAGTGAGATCACTCCAAGAACACAAAACTCATGTTGATACTGTGCGAGATTACTACATGAACAAAAGACTCATGCTGATACTTGAAAAGATAACTCTCTGAACATAATGCTCATGCTGATACACTGCTAGATCACCCCATGACCATAAGACACATGCTGATACTAGATGAGATCACTTCCTGAACGTAAGACTCATGCTGATAGTGGGTGAGATCACTCCATGAACATATGGCTCATGCTTATACTGGGTATGAACATTCCCTGATCATAAGGCTCATGCTGATACTAAGTGATACCACTTTTGAACATAAGTCTCATGCTGATACTGCGTGAGATCACTAACTGAACATAAGGCTCATGCTGATACACTGCAAGATCACTAACTGAACGTAAGTCTCATGCTGATTCAGGGTGAGATCTCTTTCTTAACATAAGTTTAATGCTGATACTGGGTGAGATCACTACCAGACTTATGTTCAAAGAGTGATCCCACCCACTATCAGCATGAGTCTTATGCTCAGGGAGTGATCTCATCCAGCATCAGAGTGAGCTTTATGTTCGGGGAGTGATCTCACCCACTATCAGGAAGAGCCTTATGTTTAGGGAGTGATCTCACCCGGTATCAGCATGAGTCTTATGTTGAGAGAGTAATCTCTCCCAGAATCAGCAAGAGCCTTTTGTTCAAGGAATGATCTCACCCAGTATCATCATGAGTCTCATGTTCATGGAGTGATCTCACCCAGTATCAGCATGAGTCTTATATTCAGGGAGTGATCTCCCCCAGTCACAGCATGAGCCTTATGTTCAGGGAGTGATCTCACCCAGAATCAGCATGAGCCTTATGTTCAGGTAGTGATCCCGCCCAGTATCAGAATAGGCCTTATGTTTAGGGCATGATTTCTCTCAGTACCAGCATGAGTCTTATGTTTGGGGAGTGATCTCACCCATTATCAGCAAGAGCCTTATGTTCAGGGAGTGATTTGACCCAGGATCAGCATGAGTTTTATGTTCGGGGAACGATCTCACCCGGTATTAGACTGAGCCTTAAGTTCAGGGGGTGTTCTCACACAGTATCAGAATGAGTCTTATGTTCAGGGAGTAATCTCACCCAGTATCAGCAAGAGCCTTATGTTCTGGGAGTGATCTAACCAAGTGTCAGCACGAGTCTTATGTTCAGGGAGTGATCCCACCCAGTATCAGAATGGGCCTTATGTTCAGGGCGGGATTTCACACAGTACCAGCATGAGTCTTATGTTTGGGGAGTGATCTCACCCAGTGTGAGCTTGAGCCTTATATTCATGGAGTGATCTCACCCAGTATCAGCATGAGTTTTATGCTTGGGCAATGATCTCACCCAGTATTAGACTGAGCCTTATGTTCAAGAAGTGATCTCACAGAGTATAAACATGAGTCTTTTGTTCAGGTAGTGATGCCTCCCAGTATCAGCATGACTAATATTCAGGGAGAGATGTCGTCATGTAGAAGCGTGAGCTTTATGTTCAGGGAGTGATCCCACCCAGTATCAGCATAAACCTAATGCTCAAGGAGTGATCCTACCCAGTGCCAGCAAGAGTTTTATTCAGGGTGTGATCTCACCTAGTCTCAGCATGAGTCTTATGATAAGGAAGTGATCTCACTGAGTATCCCCATGAGCCTTATGCTTAGGGAATGATCAAACAAAATATTTGTATGAGTCTTATGTGCAAATGTAATATCGCATAGTATCAGCATGAGCTTTATGTTCAAGGAGTGATATCATGCAGTATGAGTATGAACTTTACTTTCAGGGAGTGATCTTACCCAGTATCAGCATGTGACTAATGTTAAGGGAGTGATCTCACTCGGTATCAGCATAAGCCTGATGTTTAGGGAGTCACCTCACTCAGTATCAGCATGAGCCCTATGTTCAGGGAGTGATCTCACCCAGTATCAGCGTAAGTTTTATGTTCGGTGAATGATCTCACAAAGTATTAGACTGAGCCTTATGTTCAGGAAGTGATCTCACATAGTACCAGCATGAGTCGTATGATCAGGGAGTTATCCCACCGAGTATCAGCAAAAGCCTTATGTTCATGGAGTGATCTCACCCAGTATCAGCATGAGTTTAATGTTCAGGGAGAGTTCTCACCCCGAATCAGCATGAGACTTGTGTTCAGGGAGTGATCCCACCCAATATCAGAATGGGCCTTATGTTCAGGGCGGGATTTCACCCAATTACCATCGTGAGTCTTATATTCGGAGAGTGATCTCACCATGTATCAGCATGAGCCTTATATTCATGGAGTGATCGAACCCAGTATCAGCTTGAGTTTTATGTTCAGGCAATAATCTCACTCAGTATTAGGCTGAGCCTTATGTTCGAGGAGTGATCTCACACAGTATCAACACGAGTCTTTTGTTCAGGGAGTGATGTCACCCAGTATCAGCATGAGTCTTATGTACAGGGAATGATCTCACCCAGTATCAGCATCAGTCTTATGTTCAGTGTGTGATCTAACCCAGCATCATCATGAGCCTTATGTGCAGGGAGAGATCTCACCCAGAATCAGTATGGGTATTACGTTCACGCAGTGATCTCTCCAGGAATAAGAACGGGTCTTTTGTTCATGGAGCGATCTCACCCAGTATCAGCATGAGACTTTTCTTCTGGGAAAGATCTCACCCAGTGTCAGCATGAGCCTTATGTTCAGAGAGTGATCTCACACAGATTCAGAATGAGTCTTTTTTTCAGGAATTGATCTCACCGAGCATCAGCATGAATTTTAAGTTCAGAGAATGATCTAACCCCTTATCAGCATAAGCCTTATGTTCAGGGAGTTATCTCATCCAGTATCAGCATGAGTTTTATGTTCAGGATATGATCTCACTCAGTATCAGCATGAGTCTTATGTTCAGGGAGTGATCCCACCCAGTATCAGCATGAGTATTATGTTCAGGGAGTGATATTTTCTAGTATCAGCAATAGCCTTATGTTCAGGGAGTGACCTCATCCAGTCTCAGCATAGGTCTTGTATTCAGGGAGTGATCTCACCCTGAATCAGCAAGAGCCTTATGTTCAGGGAGTGACCCTACCCAGTGTCAGAATAGGCCTTATGTTTAGGGCATGATTTCACACAGTACCAGCATGAGTCTTATGTTCGGGGAGTGATCTTACCAACTATCACCATGAGTTTTATGTTTGGGAATAACCTCTCCCAGTATTAGACTGAGCCTTATGTTCATGAAGTGATCTCTCACAGTATCAGCATGAGCCTTGTGTTCAGGGAGTGATCCCTCCCAATATCAGGATAAGCCTTATGGTCAAGGAGCGATTGCACCCAATATCATCATGAGCATTATGTTCAGGGAGTGATCTCACACAGTATCAGCATGAGCTTTATGTTCAGGGAGTGATTTCACCCAGCATCAACATGAGCTTTATGTTCAGGGAGTGATTTCACCCAGTATTAGCATGAGCTTTATGTTCAGTAGTGATCTCACCCAGAATCAGCATGAGCCTTGTATTCAGGGAGTGATTCCGCCCAGTGCGAGAATAGGCATTATGATTAGGGCGTTATTTCACAAAGTAACAGCATGAGTCTTATGCTCAGGGAGTGATCTCATCCAGCATCAGAGTGAGCTTTATGTTCGGGGAGTGATCTCACCCACTATCAGGAAGAGCCTTATGTTTAGGGAGTGATCTCACCCGGTATCAGCATGAGTCTTATGTTGAGAGAGTAATCTCTCCCAGAATCAGCAAGAGCCTTTTGTTCAAGGAATGATCTCACCCAGTATCATCATGAGTCTCATGTTCATGGAGTGATCTCACCCAGTATCAGCATGAGTCTTATATTCAGGGAGTGATCTCCCCCAGTCACAGCATGAGCCTTATGTTCAGGGAGTGATCTCACCCAGAATCAGCATGAGCCTTATGTTCAGGTAGTGATCCCGCCCAGTATCAGAATAGGCCTTATGTTTAGGGCATGATTTCTCTCAGTACCAGCATGAGTCTTATGTTTGGGGAGTGATCTCACCCATTATCAGCAAGAGCCTTATGTTCAGGGAGTGATTTGACCCAGGATCAGCATGAGTTTTATGTTCGGGGAACGATCTCACCCGGTATTAGACTGAGCCTTAAGTTCAGGGGGTGTTCTCACACAGTATCAGAATGAGTCTTATGTTCAGGGAGTAATCTCACCCAGTATCAGCAAGAGCCTTATGTTCTGGGAGTGATCTAACCAAGTGTCAGCACGAGTCTTATGTTCAGGGAGTGATCCGACCCAGTATCAGAATGGGCCTTATGTTCAGGGCGGGATTTCACACAGTACCAGCATGAGTCTTATGTTTGGGGAGTGATCTCACCCAGTATCAGCTTGAGCCTTATATTCATGGAGTGATCTCACCCAGTATCAGCATGAGTTTTATGCTTGGGCAATGATCTCACCCAGTATTAGACTGAGCCTTATGTTCAAGAAGTGATCTCACAGAGTATAAACATGAGTCTTTTGTTCAGGTAGTGATGCCTCCCAGTATCAGCATGACTAATATTCAGGGAGAGATGTCGTCATGTAGAAGCGTGAGCTTTATGTTCAGGGAGTGATCCCACCCAGTATCAGCATAAACCTAATGTTCAAGGAGTGATCCTACCCAGTGCCAGCAAGAGTTTTATTCAGGGTGTGATCTCACCTAGTCTCAGCATGAGTCTTATGATAAGGAAGTGATCTCACTGAGTATCCCCATGAGCCTTATGCTTAGGGAATGATCAAACAAAATATTTGTATGAGTCTTATGTGCAAATGTAATATCGCATAGTATCAGCATGAGCTTTATGTTCAAGGAGTGATATCACGCAGTATGAGTATGAACTTTACTTTCAGGGAGTGATCTTACCCAGTATCAGCATGTGACTAATGTTAAGGGAGTGATCTCACTCGGTATCAGCATAAGCCTGATGTTTAGGGAGTCACCTCACTCAGTATCAGCATGAGCCCTATGTTCAGGGAGTGATCTCACCCAGTATCAGCGTAAGTTTTATGTTCGGTGAATGATCTCACAAAGTATTAGACTGAGCCTTATGTTCAGGAAGTGATCTCACATAGTACGAGCATGAGTCGTATGATCAGGGAGTTATCCCACCGAGTATCAGCAAAAGCCTTATGTTCATGGAGTGATCTCACCCAGTATCAGCGTAAGTTTTATGTTCGGTGAATGATCTCACAAAGTATTAGACTGAGCCTTATGTTTCAGGAAGTGATCTCACATAGTACCAGCATGAGTCGTATGATCAGGGAGTTATCCCACCGAGTATCAGCAAAAGCCTTATGTTCATGGAGTGATCTCACCCAGTATCAGCATGAGTTTAATGTTCAGGGAGAGTTCTCACCCCGAATCAGCATGAGACTTGTGTTCAGGGAGTGATCCCACCCAATATCAGAATGGGCCTTATGTTCAGGGCGGGATTTCACCCAATTACCATCGTGAGTCTTATATTCGGAGAGTGATCTCACCATGTATCAGCATGAGCCTTATATTCATGGAGTGATCGAACCCAGTATCAGCTTGAGTTTTATGTTCAGGCAATAATCTCACTCAGTATTAGGCTGAGCCTTATGTTCGAGGAGTGATCTCACACAGTATTTAACACGAGTCTTTTGTTCAGGGAGTGATGTCACCCAGTATCAGCATGAGCCTTATGTGCAGGGAGAGATCTCACCCAGAATCAGTATGGGTATTACGTTCACGCAGTGATCTCTCCAGGAATAAGAACGGGTCTTTTGTTCATGGAGCGATCTCACCCAGTATCAGCATGAGACTTTTTTCTGGGAAAGATCTCACCCAGTGTCAGCAATGAGCCTTATGTTCAGAGAGTGATCTCACACAGAATCAAATGATCTTTTTTTCAGGAATTGATCTCACCGAGCATCAGCATGAATTTTAATTTTAGAGAATGATCTAACCCATTATAGCATAAGCCTTATGTTCAGGGAGTTATCTCATCCAGTATCAGCAGGAGTTTTATGTTCAGGATTTTGATCTCACTCAGTATCAGCATGAGTCTTATTCAGGAGTGATCCCACCCAGTACAGCATGAGTATTATGTTCAGGGAGTGATATTTTCTAGTATCAGCAATAGCCTTTTGTTCAGGGAGTGACCTCATCCAGTCTCAGCATAGGTCTTGTATTCAGGGAGTGATCTCACCTGATCAGCAAGAGCCTTATGTTCAGGGAGTGACCCTACCCAGTGTCAGAATAGGCCTTATGTTTAGGGGATGATTTCACACAGTACCCCCATGAGTCTTATGTTCGGGGGGTGATCTTTCCAACTAAACACCATGAGTTTTATGTTTGGGAATAACCTCTCCCAGTATGACTGAGCCTTATGTTCATGAAGTGATCTCTCACAGTTCAGCATGAAGCCCTTTTGTTCAGGGGGTGATCCCTCCCAATATTTAGGATAAGCCTTATGGTCAAAAGGGGCGATTGCACCCAATATCATCATGAGCATTATGTTCAGGGAGTGATCTCACACAGTATCAGCATGAGCTTTAAAGTTCAGGGAAATGATTTCACCCACATCAACATGAGCTTATGTTCAGGGAGTGATTTTCACCCAGTAAATTTGCATGAGCTTTATGTTCATAGTGATCTCACCCAGAATCAGCATGAGCCTTGTATTCAGGGAGTGATTCCCCCCAGTGCGAGAATAGGCATTATGTTTAGGGCGTTATTTCACAAAGTAACAGCATGAGTCTTATGTTCAGGGAGTGATCTCACCCAGTATCAGCATGAGTTTACGTTTGGGGAATGACCTCACCCAGTATTAGACTTAGCCTTATGTTCAAGGAGTGATCTCACACAGTATCAGCATCAGTCTTATGTTCAGGGAGTGATCTCATTCAGAATCAGAAATGAGAACTGTGTTGTTTGATAGATCTGATACAGAATCAGAACAAGTGTTTTGTTCAGGAATTGATCTCACACTGTATCAGCATGAGTCTTACGTTCGGGAAGACATCTCATTCAGTATCAGCATGAGCCTTATGTTCAGGGATTGATATCACCCAGTATCAGCATAAGAATTTTGTTCAATGAGTGATCTCACCCAGTATCAGCATGAGTCTTATGTTCAGTTCGTGATCTCGCCTTGTATCAACATGAGCCTTATGTTCAGGGAGTGATCACACCCAGTATCAGCATGAGCATTATGTTCATTTGTCAAGTGGGTTTTCACGTAACGTGGATGGGGTAAGAATACTAACGTAGGCTGGTAGTATGTATAATATAACAGAAAGTATGGGAAGCGCCAACAGCCGACCTGCCTCTCTCTGCTCCCTATCTTCGACTGACCCACAGTGCCTATGGGTGAAAGGTGTTTTGAAATCCTGCTATGGTCAGCAGCAATATGAATAATCAGTTAGTGATTCACGCAGATGGTTGGTAGTGAGTCATCTACTGGTACACTGGTTACTGGTAACTGGTTACTAGGAACTGGTACTACTACTGAGACATTGAGTGATCTTACCCAGTATCAGCAAGAGCTTTATGTTCAGGAGTGATCTCGCCCGGTAACAGTATGAGTCTTATGTTCAGATAGTGTTCTCACCCAGTACCAACTTCAGACTTATGTTCAAGGAGTGATCTCACCCAGTATATGCATGAACCTTATATAAAGAGAGTGATATCACACAGTTTGATCATGAACTTTATGTTCGGGTAGTGATCTAACCTTTTATCAGGATAAGACTATTGTTCAGGGAATAATCCCACCCAGTATCAACATGAGTCTTATGTTCAGTGAGTGATCTCACAGAGAATCAGCATGAATCTTATGTTCAGAGAGTGATCCCGCCCAGTGTCAGAATAGGCCTTATGTTTAGGCGTGATTTCACCAAGGAGTGATATCGCAGAGAATCAGCCCGAGTTTTTTGTTCAGGTAGTGATCTCACCCAGTATCTGCATGAGTCTTATGTTAGGGGAGTGATCTCACACAGAATCAGCCTGAGTTTTTTGTTCAGGTAGTGATCTCACCCAGTATCAGCATGAGTCTTATGTTAGGGGAGTGATCTCAACCATTGTCACATGAGCCTTATGTTCAGTGCGTGATTTCACGAAGTATCAGAATGAGTCTTATGTTCAGGCAGTGATCTCACGCAGAATCAGCACGAGTCTTTTGTTCAGGTAGTGATCTCACCCAGTATCAGCATGAGTCTTTTGTTTGGGGAATGATCTCACCCATTATCAGCATGAGCCTTATGTTCAGGGATTGATCTCACCCAATATCAGCATGAGACTTATGCTCAGGAAGTGATCTCACCTAGTATAAGCTTGAGTCTTATGTTCAACGAGTGATCTCACAAAGAATCAGCTAGAGTTTTTTGTTCAGAAAGTGATCTCACCCAGTGTCAGAATGAGTCTTATGTTTAGGAAGTGATCTCACCCAGTATCAGCATGATTCTTATGTTCAGAGAGTGATCTCACCCAGTACCAGCATTAGTCTTAAGTTCAGGGAGTGATCTCACCCAGTACCAGCATGAGACTTACGTTCAGGTAGTGATCTCGTCCAGTATCAGGAAGAGTCTTATGTTCAGGGAGCGATCTCACCCAGTAGCAGCATGAGTCTTATGTTCACGGAATGATCTCAACCAGTATCAGCATGAGAAATATGTTCAGGGAGTGATCTCATCCAGTATCAGCATGAGACTTATGTTCAAGGAGTGATCTCACCAAGAATCAGCATGAGTCTTATGTTCAGGGAGTGATCCCACCCAGTGTCAGAATAGGCCTTATGTTTTGGGCGTGACTTCACCCAGTACCAGCATGAACCTTATGTTCAGGGAGTGATCTCACCCAGTATCAGCATGAGTTTTATGTTCGGGGAATGACCTCACCCAGTATTAGACTGAGCCTTATGTTCAGGGAGTGATCTCACATAGTATCACCATCAGTCTTATGTTCAGGGAGTGATCTCACCCAGTATCAGCAAGAGCCTTATGTTCAGGGAGTGATCTCACCCCAGAATCAGCATAAGTCTTATGTTCAGGGAGTGATCGCACCCAGAATCAGCATGAGTTTTAGGTTCAGAGGGCGATTTTACCCTGAATCAGCATTAGCCTTATTTTCATGGACTGATCCCACCCAGTATCAGAATGGGCCTTATGTTCCTGGAATGATTTCACCCAGTACCAGCATGAGACTTATCTTCGAGGAGTGATCTCACCCAGCATCATCATGAGCCTTTTATTCGTGGAGTGATCTCACCCAGAATCAGCATGAGTTTTAAGTTCGGTGAATGATATCTCCCTGTATGAGCCTTATGTTCAAGGAGTGATTTCACACAGTATCTGCACGAGTCTTTTGTTCAGGGAGTGATGTGACCCAGTGCCTGCATGAGTCTTATGTTCAGGGGATGATCTCACACAGTATCAGCATCAGTCTTATGTTCAGGGAGTGATCTAACCCAGTATCAGCATGAGTCTTATGTTCAGGGAGAGATCTCACCCAGAATCAGTATGGGTCTTATGTTCACGCAGTTACCTCACCCTGAATCGGCAAGAGTCTTTTGTGCATACAGTGATCTCACCAAATATCAGCATGAGTCTTTTATTCTGGAAATGTTCTACCCCAATATCAGCATGAACCTTATCTTCAGGGAGTGATCTGACACAGAATCAGAGCGAGTGTTTGTTTCAGGAATTGATCTCACACAGTATCAGCAAGAGTCTTATGTTCAGGGATTCATCTCTCCCAGAATCAGCATAAGCAATATGTTCAGGGAGAGATTTCATCAAGTATCAGCATGAGGCTTATGTTCAGTTAGTGATCTCGCCTTGTATCTGCATCAGCCTTATGTACAGGGAATGATACCACCCAGTATCAGCATAAGCCTCATGTTCAAGGAGTGTTCCCACCATGTATCAAAATGAGCATTATGTTCATGGAGTGATCTCACCCAGTATCAGAATGAGCTTTACGTTCAGGGAGTGATCTCACCAAGTATCAGCATGAGCTTTATGTTCAGGGAGTGATTTCACTCAGTATCAGCATGAGCATTATGTTCAGGAGTGATCTCGCCCATTAAAACTATGAGTCATATGTTCAGGGAGTGATCTCACCCAGTATCAGCATGAGATTTATGCTCAGGGAGTGATCTCACCCAATATCTGCACGAGCCTTATGATCAGGGAGTGATCCCAATCAGTATCAGCATGAGTCTTATGTTCAGGGAGTCATCTCATAAGCATCAGCATGAACCTTATGTTCTGGGAGCGATATCAGTCAGTTTGATCTTGAACTTTATGTTCGGGTAGTGATCTCACAATGTATCAGCATGAGACTTTTGCTGACGGAGTGGTCTCACTCTTTATCAGCTTGAACCTTATGTACATGAAGTAATCATACCCAGTGTCAGCATTAGCCTTATGTTCAGGTAGTGATCTCATCTAGTGTCAGCATGAGTCTTATGTTCAGGGAGTGATCTCACCAAGTATCAGCATGAGTCTTGTGTTCGGGGAATGATCTCACCAGTATCAGAATGAGACTTATGCTCATAGAGTGATCTCACCTAGTATCTGCTTGAGTCTTACTTTCAGGAAGTGATCTCATCACTATCAGCATGAGTCATATGTTCAGTATATGATCTCACTCAGTATCAGCAAGAGTCTTATGTTCATGGACATATCTCACCCAGTATCAGAATGAGCCGTATGTTCAGGGAGTGATCTCACCCAGTATTAGCATGAGTCTAATGTTCAGGGAGTGATCTCACGCAGAAATAGCATGAGCCTTGTGTTCAGGGAGTGATCTCACCCAGTGTCGGCATAAGCATTATGTTCAGGGGGTGATCTCACCCTGTATCAGCATGAGCCTTATGTTTAATGAGTGATCTCTCAAAGTATCAGCATGAGCTTTACGTTCAGACAGCGATCTCACCTAGTATCAGCATGAGTCTTATCTTCAGGGAATGATCTCACACAGTATCAGTACGAGTCCTACATTCAGGAACTGATTCGTCAACTATCAGCATGAGTCATATGTTCAGTATATGATCTTACTCAGTATCAGCATGAGTCTTATGTTCAGGGAGTGATCTCACGTAATATCAGCATGAGTCTTATCTTCAGGGAGTGATCTCGCCGAGTATCAGCAAGAGCCTTACGTTTAGGGAGTGATCTAACCCAGTTTCATCATGAGTCTAATGTTCAGGGAGTGATCTCACCCAGTATCAGCAGGAGCCTTATGTTCAGGGAGTAATCTTACCCAGTATCAACATGAATCTTATGTTCTGGGAATGATCTCACCCAGTATCAGCATGAGCCTTAAGTTCAGGGAGTGATCTCACCAACCATCAGCTTGAGTCTTATGTTCAGGGAGTGATCCCACCCAGTATCAGCAACAACCTTATGTTCACGGAGTGATCTCACACAGTATCAGCATGAGTCTTACGTTCTGGGAGTGATCTCTCCCAGGATCAAAATGAGTCTTATGTTCAGGGATTGATCTCACACAATATCAGGATGAGACTTATGTTCAGTGAGTGATCTCAACCAGTCTCAGCATGAGACTTATGCTCAGGAAGTGATCTCACCCAGTATCCGTATGAGCCTTATGCTCAGGGAATGATCCCACAAAATATGTCTTTTGTTTGGGGAATGACCTCACTCAGTATCAGCATGAGTCTTATGTTTAGGCAGTAATCTCACGCAGAATCAGCACGAGTCTTTTGTTCAGGTAGTGATCTCACCCAGTATCAGCATGAGTCTTATGTTAGGAGAGTGATCTCACCCAATGTCAGCATGAGCCTTATGTTCAGAGCATGATTTCACGAAGTATCAGCATGAGTCTTATGATCATGCTGTGAACTCACGCAAAATCAGCATGAGTCTTTTGTTTGGGGAATGATCTCACCCATTATCAGCATGAGCCTTATGTTCAGGGATTGATCTAACCCAATATCAGCATGAGATTCATGCTCAGGAGGTGATGTCACCCACTATAAGTAAGAGCCTTATGTTCAAGGAGTGATCTCACACAGAATCAGCTCGAGTTTTTTGTTCAGAGAGTGATCTCACCCAGTATCAGAATGAGTCTTATTTTCAGGAAGTGATCTCACCCAGTATCAGCATGAGTCTTATGTTCAGGGAGTGATCTCAGTCAGTATCAGCATGAGTCTTATATTCAGGGAGCGATCTCACCCATTATCAGCATGAGCCTTATGTTCAGGGAGCGGTCTCACCCAGTGTCAGCATTAGAAATATGTTCAGGGAGTGATCTCATCCAGTATCAGCATGATTCTTATGTTCAGGGAGTGATCTCTCCCAGTCTTAGCATGAGTCTTATGTTCAGTGAGTGATCTCACCAAGAATCAGCATGAGTCTTATGTTCAGTGAGTGATCTCACCAAGAATCAGCATGAGTCTTATGTTCAGGGAGTTGTCCTGCCCCGTGTCAGAATAGGCCTTATGTTTAGGGCGTGATTTCACCCAGTATCAGCATGAGTCTTATTTTCGGGGAGTGATTTCACCCAGTATCAGCTTGAGCCTTATGTTCAGTTAGTGATCTCACCCAGTATCAGCATTAGTTTTATGTTCGGGGAATGACCTCACCCAGTATTAGACTGAGCCTTATGTTCTTTTAGTGATCTCACACAGTATCAGCATCAGTTTTATGTTCATGGAATGATCTCACCCAGTATCAACAAAAGCCTTATGTTCAGGGACTGATGTCACCCAGAATCAGCATGAGTTTTATGTTCAGGGAGCGGTCTTACCCTGAATCAGCATTAGACTTATGTTCAGGGAGTTATCTCACCCAGTATCAGAAGGGCCTTATGTTCATGGAATAATTTCACCCTTCATGATCATGAGCCTTATATTCGTGGAGTGATCTCACCCAGAATAAGCATGAGTTTTATGTTTGGTGAATGATCTCTCCCAGTATGAGACTGAGTGTTATGTTCAAGGAGTGATCTCACACAGTATCTGCACGAGTCTTTTGTTCAGGGTGTGATGTCACACAGTATCAGCATCAGTCTTATGTTCAGAGAGAGATCTCACCCAGAATCAGTATGGGTCTTATGTTCACGCAGTTATCTCACCCAGAATCAGCACGAGTCTTTTGATCATGGAGTGATCTCACCCAATATCAGCATGAGTCTTTTTTTCTGGAAATGTTCTCACCCAATATCAGCATGAGCCTTATCTTCAGGGAGTGATCTGACACAGAATCAGAACGAGTGTTTGCTTCAGGAATTGATCTAACACAGTATCAGCATGAGTCTTATGTTCAGGGAGTGATCTCTCCCAGTGTCAACATGAGAATTATGTTAAAGGAGTGATCACACTCAGTAACAGCATGAGGCTTATGTTCAGTTAGTGATCTCGATTTGTATCAGCATGAGCCTTATATTCAGAGAATGATCCCACCCAGTATCAGCATAAGCCTTATGTTCAAGGAGTGTTCCCACTAAGTATCAACATGAACATTATGTTGATGGAGTGATCTCACTCAGTATCAGAATCAGCTTTATGTTCAGGGTGTGATCTAAACGAGTATCAGCATAAGCTTTATGTTCAGGGAGTGAATTTCACTCAGTATCAGAATGAGCATTATTTTTCAGGAGTGATCTCGCCCAGTAAAACTATCAGTCTTATGTTCAGGGAGTGATCTCACCCCGTATCAGCATGAGATTTAACTCAGGGAGTGATCTCACACGGTATCTGCGTAAGACTTATGCTCAGGAAGTGATCCCACCCAGTATCAGCATGAGTTTTATGTTCAGGGAGTGATCTCACTCAGTATCAGCATGAACCTTATGTTCTGGGAATGATATCACCCAGTTTGATCATGAACTTTATGTTCGGGTAGAGATCTCACACTGTATCAGCATGAGAATCATGTTCAGGGAGTGATCTCACTCTTTATCAGCATGAACCTTATGTATATGAAGTAATCCTACCCAGTGTCAGCATGAGCCTTATGTTCAGGTAGTGATCTCACCTAGTGTCAGCATGAGTCTTATGTTCAAGGAGTGATCTCACCCATTATCAGCATGAGCCTTGTGTTCGGGGAATGATCTCACCAGTATCAGCATGAGATTTATGTTCATGGAGTGATCTCACCTAGTATCTGCTTTAGTCTTACTTTCAGGAAGTGATCTCACCACTATCAGCATGAGTCTTATATTCAGGGAATTATCTCACTCTGTATCAACACGAGCCATATGTTGTTTTAGTGATTTCACCCAGTATCTGCATGAGTCCTACATTCAGGAACTGATCTCGTCAACTATCAGCATGATTATCAGCATGAGTCTTATGTTCAGGGAGTGATCTCACATAGTATAAGCATGAGTCTATGTTCAGGTAGAGATCTCACCCAGTATCAACATGAGCCTTCTTTTCAGGAAGTGATCTCACCCAGTATCAGCATGAGCCTTAAGTTCAGGGAGTGATCTCACCCAGTATCAGCATGCGCCAAATGTTCAGGGAGTGATCTCCCACAGAAATAGCATGAGCCTTGTGTTCAGGGAGTGATCACACCCTGTATCACCATGAGGCTTATGTTTAATGAGTGATCTCTCAAAGTATAAACATGAGGTTTATGTTCAGGCAGTGATCTCACCTAGTATAAGAACATAAGAACATAAGAAAGGAGGAACACTGCAGGAGGCCTGCTGGCCCATACTAGGCAGGTCCTTTACAATTCATCCCACTAACAAACATTTGACCAACCCAATTTTCAATGCCACCCAAGAAATAAGCTCTGATGTGACCGTCCCACTCAAATCCAACCCCTCCCACTCATGTACTTATCCAACCTAGATTTGAAACTACCCAAAGTCCCAGCCTCAATAACCCAACTAGGTAGACTGTTCCACTCATCAACTACCCTATTTCCAAACCAATACTTTCCTATGTCCTTTCTAAATCTAAACTTATCTAATTTAAATACATTACTGCGGGTTCTCTCTTGGAGAGACATCCTCAAGACCTTATTAATATCCCCTTTATTAATACCTATCTTCCACTTATACACTTCGATCAGGTCTCCCCTCATTCTTCGTCTAACAAGTGAATGTAACTTAAGAGTCTTCAATCTTTCTTCATAAGGAAGATTTCTAATGCTATGTATTAATTTAATCATCCTACGCTGAATGTTTTCTAACGAATTTATGTCCATTTTGTAATACGGAGACCAGAACTGAGCTGCATAATCTAGGTGAGGCCTTACTAATGATGTATAAAGCTGCAGTATGACCTCTGGACTTCTGTTGCTTACACTTCTTGATATAAATCCCAGTAATCTATCAGCTTGAGTCTTATGTTCAGGGAATGATCTCACCAAGTATCAGCACGAGCCTTATGTTCTTTTAGTGATCTCACCCAGTATCTACAAGAGTACCACGTTCAGGAACTGATCTCGTCAACTATCAGCATGAGTCATATTTTCAGTATATGATCTCACTCAGTATCGGCATGAGTCTTATGTTCAGGGAGTGATCTCACCCAGTATCAGCATGAGTCTTATGTTCAGGGAGAGATCTCACCCAGTATCAGCATGAGCCTTCTTCTCAGGGAGTGATCTCAGCCAGTATGAGCATGACCCTTATGTTCAGGGAGTGATCTCACCCAATAAGAGCATGAGTCTAATGATCAGGGAGTGATCTCACATAGTAATAGCATGAGCCTTGTATTCAGGGAGTGATCTCACCCAGTGTCAGCATGAGCCTTATGTTTAGGGGCTGATCTCACCCTGTATCAGTATGATGCTAATGTTTAATGAGTGATCTCTCAATGAATCAGCATGAGCTTTATGTTCAGCCAGTGATCTCACCTAGTATCAGCATGTGTCTTATGTTCAGGGAGTGATCTCAACCAGTATCAGCAAGAGCCTTATGTTCAGGAAGTGATCTCACCCAGTATCAGGAAGAGTCATATGTCCAGGGAGTGATCTCACCCAGTATAAACATGAGTCTTGTGTTCAGGGAGTGATCTCACCCAGTATCAGCAAAAGCCTTGTGTACAGGGAGTGATCTTACCCAGTATCAACATGAGTCCTATTTTCAGGGAGTGATCTCACCCAGCATCAGCAGAAGCCTTGTGTTCAGGAAGTGATCTCACCCAGTATCACCATGAGTCTAATGTTCATTGAGTGATCTCACCCAGTATCAGGAAGATTCTTATGTCCAGGGACTGATCTCACCCAGTATCAGCATAAGCCTTATGTTCAGGTAGTGATCTCAGCCAATAATAGTATCATCCTAATTTTCAAGGAGTGTTCTCACCCAATATCAGCATGAGCCTTATGTTCAGGGAGTGATTTCACCTAGTATCAGCATCAGACTTATGTTCATGGAGTGATGTTACCCAGTATCAGCATGAGGCTTATGTTCAGTGCGTGATTTCACCAAGTATCAGCATGATCTCACGCAGAATCAGCACGAGTGTTTTGTTCAGGGGGTGATCTCATCCAGTATCAGCATAAGGCTTTTGTTTGGCGAATTATCTCACCCAGTATCAGCATGAGCCTTATGCTCAAGTAGTGATATCAAATAGAATCAGCTCTAGTCTTTTGTTCTGGGAGTGATCTCACCCAGTATCAGCTTGAGACTTATGTTCAGGGAGTGATCCCAACCAGTATCAGCATGAGCCTTATGTTCAGGGAGTGATCTTTCCCATTATCCGCATGAGTCTTATGTTCAGGAAGTGATCTCGCCTTGTATCAGCATGAACTTTATGTTCAGAGAGTGATCCCACCAAGTATCAGCATGAGCTGTATGTTCAAGGAGTGATCCCACCCAGTATCAGCAAGAGCCTTATGTTTTGGGAGTGATCTCACCCAGTATCAGCATGAGTTTAATGTTCAGGGAGTGATCTCATCCAGTAACACTGTGAGTCTCATATTCAAGGAATGATCTCACCCAGTCTCAGCATGAGTTTCATTCTCAGGAAGTGATTTCACCCAGTATCTGCATGAGCCTTATGTTAATGGAGTGGGCTCACCCAGTATCTCCTTGAGTCTCACTTTCATTAAGTGATGTCAACCACTATCAGCATAAGTCTTATGTTCTATGAATGATCTCACCCAGTATCAGCATCAGCCTTAAGTTCAGGGAGTGATCTCACCCAGTATCAGCATGAGTCTTATGTTCAGGGAGTGATCTCAACCAGTATCTGCATGAGTCTTATGTTTAGGGAGTGATCTTGCCCTGTATAAGCATAAGCCTTATGTTCATGGAGTCATTCTTCCCAGTATCAGCATGAACCTTACACTCACAGAGTGATCCCACCTAGTATCAGCATCAGCTTTATGTTCAGGGAGAGATCTAGCCCAGTAACAGTATGAGTCTTATGTTCAGGGAGTTATCTCATCCATCATCAGCATGACACTTATTTTCAGGGAGTGATCTCAACAAGTATCAGTGAGAGACGTATATTCAGAGAGTGATCTTACCCAGTATCAGCATGAGACCTGTGCTCATGGTGTGATCTCAACAAGCATCAACATGAGCCATATGCTAAGTTAGTGATCCCACCCATTATCAGCATGAGTCTTATGTTCAGGGAGTGATCTCTCCCAGAATCATTATGAACATTATGTTCAGGGAGTGATGTCACCCAATATGAGCATGAACTTAATGTTCAGGGAGTGATCTCACCCAGAATAAGCATGAGACTAATGTTCAGGGAGTGATCTGACCCAGAATCAGTATGAAACATATATTCAGGGAGTAATCCCACCCAGTATCAGCATGAGCCCTATGTTCAGGGAGTGATCACATCCAGTAAGAGCATTAGTCTAGTGTTCGGGGAATGATCTCAGCCGATATCAGCATGAGACTTATGTTCATGGAGTGATCTCATCTAGTATCAACATGAATCTTCTGTTCGTGGAACGATCTCAACCAGTATCAGCATGAGCCTTACTTGCATGGAGTGATCTCAACCAGAATCTGCATGTGTCTTGCGTTCAGGAAGTGATCACATCAACTATCAGAATGAGCTTTATGTTTAGGGAGTGATCTCACCCAGTATCAGCATGGGGTTTATGTTCAGGGAGTGATCTCACCCAATATCAGGAAGAGACTTATATTTAGGGAGTTACTTAACCCAGAGTCAGCAAGAGCCTTTTGTTCAGAGAATGATCTCACCCAGTATCAGCATGAGTCTTATGTTCAGGGAATGATCTCACCCTGTATCAGCAAGAGCCTTATGTTCAAGAAGTAATTCCACCCACTCACTTCGTGAGTCCTATGTTCATGGAATGATTTCACCCAGTACCAGCATGAGTCTTATGTTTGGGGAGTGATCTCACCCAGTGTCAGCATGAGCCTTATGTTCAGGGAGTGATCTCACCCAGTATCAGCATGAGTTTTTTGTTCGGGGGATTGTCTCACCCAGTATTAGACTGAGCCTTATGTTCAGGGAGTGATCTCACACAGTATCAGCATGAGCCTTATGTTCAGGGAGTGATCCCACACAGTATCACCATAAGCCTTATGTTCAAGGACTGATCCCACCCAGTATCAGCATGAGCTTTATGTTCAGAGAATGATCTCTCCCAGTATCAGCATGAGCCTTATATTCAGGGAGTGATCTCTCCAAGAATCAGCATGAACCTTATGTTCAGGAATTGATTTCTCCCAGTATCAGCATAAGCATTATGTTCAGGGAGTGATCTCACCAAGCATCAGCATGAGTTTTATGTTAAGGGAGTGACCTCTCCCAGTATCTGCATGAGTATTATGTTCAGGGAGTGATCCCATACAGTATGAACATAAGCCTTATGTTCAAGAAGTGATCGCACCCAGTATCAGCATGAGCTTTATGTTCAGCGAATGGTCTCTACCAGTATCAGCATGAGCCTCATGTTCAGGGAGTGATCTCACCCAGTACAAGCATGAGTCTTATGTTCAGGAGTGATCTCACCAAGTATCAGCATGAGTCTAATGTTCAAGGAGTGATCTCACACGATAACGGTATGAGTCCTATGTTCAAGGAGTGATCTCAACCAGTATCAGCGTGAGCCGTATGTTGAGAGAGTGATCTCACCCAGTACCAGCATGATACCAATACTCAGCTAGTGATCTCATCCAGCATCCTCATGAGTCTTGTGCTCAGTAAGTGATCCTACCCAGTATTAGCATAAGCCTTATTTTCAATGAGTGGTCTCACCCAGTATCTGTATGAACCTTACGTTCATTGAGTCATCTCACCAGTATCAGCATGAGCCTTATGTTCAGGGAGTGATCTCACCAAGTATCACCATGAGTCTAATGTTCATTGAGTGATCTCACCCAGTATCAGGAAGATTCTTATGTCCTTGGAGTGATCTCACCCGGTATCAGCATGAGTCATATGTTCAGAGAGTGATCTCACCCAGTATCAGCATGAGTCTTATGTTCACGGAGTGATTTAACCTAGTATCAGCATGAGACTTATGTTCAGGGAGTGATGTCTCCCAGTATCAGCATGAGCCTTATGTTCAGTGTGTGGTTTCATCATGTATCAGCATGACTCTTATGTTCAGGCAGAGATCTCACCCAGAATCAGCACGAGTCTATCGTTCAGGGAGTGATCTGATCCAGTATCAGCATGAGTCTTTTGTTTGGCGAATTATATCACCCAGTATCAACATGAGCCTTATGCTCAAGGAGTGATATCACAAAGAATCAGCTCGAGTCTTTTGTTCTGGGAGTGATCTCACCCAGTATCAGCTTGTGTCTTATGTTCTGGGATTGATCTCACCCAGTATCAGCATGAGCCTTATGTTTAGGGCTTGATCTCACCCAATTACAGCATGAGACTTATGTTCAGGGAGTGATCCCAACCAGTATCAGCATGAGCCTTATGTTTAGTGAGTGATCTTGCACATTATCTGCATGAGTCTTATATTTAGGGAGTGATCTCGCCCTGTATCAGCGTGAGCTTTATGTTTAGGGAGTGATCCCATCAAGTATCAGCATGAGCTGTATGTTCAAGGAGTGATGCAACCCAGTATCAGCAAAAGCCTGATGTTTAGGGAGTGATCTCACCCAGTATCAGCATGAGTTTTATGTACAGGGAGTGATCTCATCCAATAACACTGTGAGTCTTATATTCACGGAGTGATCTCATCCAGTCTGAGCATGAGTTTTATTCTCAGGAAGTGGTTTCACCCTGAATCTGCATGAGCCTTATGCTCAGGGAATGATCCCACAAAATATTAGTATGAGTCTTATGTTCAGTATCAGAATGAGCTTTATGTTCAACGAGTGATATCACCCTGTATGAGCATGAACTTTACGGTTAGGGAGCGATCTAACTCAGTATCAGCAGGAGACTTATGTTAAGGGAGTGATATCACTCAGTATCAGCATAATCCTTATGTTCAGGGTGTAATCCCACCCAGTATCAGCAAAAGCCTTATGTTCAGTGAGTGATCTCACCCAGTCTCAGCATGAGACTTATGTTCATTGAGTGATCTCACGCAGTATCTGCTTGAGTCTCATTTTCAGGAAGTGATCTCAACCACTATCAGCATGAGTCTTATGTTCTATGAATGAACTCACCCACTATCAACATGAGTCTTATGTTCTGGGCATAACCTCTCCCAGGATCAGCATGAGCCTTATGTTCAGGGAGTGATGTCAACCAGTATCAGAATGAACCTAATGTTGAGGGACTGATCTCACCCAGTATCAGCATGAGTCTAATGTTCAGGGAGTGATCTCAACCAGTATCAACATGAGTTTTACTTTCTGGGAGTGATATTGCCCTGTATAAGCATGAGCCTTATGTTCAGGGAGCCATCCTTCCCAGTATCAGCATGAGCTTTATGTTCATGGAGTGATCCCACTTAGTATAAGCATCAGCTTTATGTTCAAGGAGTGATTTCGCCCAGTAACAATAAGAGTCTTATGTTCAGGGAGTTATCTCATCCAGCATCAGCATGAGACTTATGTTCAGGGAGTGATCTCAACAAGTATCAGCGTGAGAAGTATGTTCAGAGAGTGATCTCACCCAGTATGAGCATGAGACCTATGCTCATGGAGTGATTTCACCCAGCATCCACATGAGCCTTATGCTCAGTCAGTGATCCCACCCATTATCAGCATGAGTCTTATGTTCAGGGAATGATCTCTCCCAGTATCATCATGAGCCTTATGTTCAGGGAGTGATATCACCCAATATGAGCGTGAACGTTATGTTCAGGGAGTCATCTCTCCCAGTATAAGCATGAGGCTAATGTTCAGGAAGAGATCTCTCCCAGTATCAGCATGAAACATACATTCAGGGAGTAATCCCACCCAGTATCAGCATGAGCCTTATGTTTATAGAGTGCTCTCACCCACTATCAGCATGAGTCTTATGTTCAGGGAGTGATCTCACCCAGTATGAGCATGAGTCTAGTGTTCTGGGAATGATCTCACCCGATATCAGCATGATCCTTATGTTCATGGAGTGATCTCATCTAGTGTCTGCTTGAGTCTTACTTTGAGGAAGTGATCTCACCCACTATTAACATGAGTCTTCTGTTCAGGGAATGATCTCAACCAATATCAGCATGAGGCTTACTTTCATGGAGTGATCTCATCCAGAATCTGCATATGTCTTACGTTCAAGAAGTGATCACATCAATTATCAGTATGAGCTTCATGTTTAGGGAGTGATCTCACCCAGTATCAGCATGGGGTTTATGTTCAGGGAGTGATCTCACCCAATATCAGGAAGAGACTTATGTTCACGGAGTGATCTCACCCAGTATCAGAATATGCCTTATGTTTAGGGCGTGATTTCACCCAGTACCAGCATGAGTCTTATGTTCGGGGAGTGATCTCGCCAAGTATCAGCATGAGCCTTAAGTTCAGGGAGTGATCTCACCCAATATCAGCATGAGTGTTAAGTTCAGGGGGTGATCTCACCCAGAATCAGCATGAGACTTGTGTTCAGGGAGTGATCTGACCCACTCTCAGCATGAGTCTAATGTTCAGGGAGTGATCTCACCCAGAATCAGGATTAGCGTTATGCTTAGGGAGTGGTCCCACCCAGTATCAGAATGTGCCTTATGTTCAGGGCGTGATTTCACCCAGTACCACCATGAGTCTTATGTTCGGCGAGTGATCTCACCCAGTATCAGAATGAGCCTTATATCCATGCAGTAATCTCACCCAGCATCCTCATGAGTTTTATGCACAGTTAGTGATCCTACCCAGTATTAGCATGAGTCTTATGTTCATGGAGTGATCTCACCCAGTATCAGTATGAACCATATATTCAGGGAGTGATCTCTCCCAGTATCAGCATGAGCCTTATGTTTAGAGAGTGATCACACCCAGTATCACCATGAGTCTAATGTTCATTGAGTGATCTCACCCAGTATCAGGAAGATTCTTATGTCCAGGGAGTGATCTCACTCAGTATCAGCATGAGTCTTTTTTTCTGGAAATAATCTCACCCAGTATCAGCATGAGCCTTATGTTCAGGGAGTGACATAACACACAATCAGAACGAGTATTTTGTTCAGGAATTGATCTCAACCAGTATCAGCATGAGCCTGATGTTCAGGGATTGATCTCTCCCAGTATCAGCATAAGCCTTTTGTTCAGAGAGCGATCTCACCCAGTATCAGCACGAGTCTTATGTTCAGGGAGTGATCTCTCCCAGTATGAACATGAGAATAAGTTCAGGGAGTGATCACACTCAGTATCAGCATGAGTCTTATGTTCAGTTAGTGATCTCGCATTGTATCTGCATGAGATTTATGTTCAGGGAGTGATCCCTCACAGTATCAACATAAGCCTTATGTTCAGAGAACGATCTCACCGAGTATCAGAACGAGCCTTACATTCAGGGGGTGATCTCACTAAGTATTAGCATGAGCCTTATATTCAGGTATTGATCTCTCCCAGTATCAGCATAAGCCTTATGTTCAGGGAGTTATCTCACCAAGTATCAGCATGAGTCTTATGTTCAGGGAGTTATCTCTCCCAGTACCAACAGGAGCATTATGTTCAGGGAGTGATCACACTCAGTATCAGCATGACTCTTATCCTCAGTTAGTGATCTCGGCTTGTATCAGCATGAGACTTATGTTCAAGGAGTAATCTCAACCAGTATCAACGTGATCCGTATGTTCAGAGAGTGATCTCACACAGCATCCTCATCAATTTTATGCTCAGTTAGTGATCCTACCCAGCATTAGCATGAGTCTTATGTTCAGGGAGTTATCTCACCAAGTATCAGCATTAGTCTTATGTTCAGGGAGTTATCTCTCCTGGTACCAACATGAGCATTATGTTCAGGGAGTGATCACACTCAGTATCAGCATGACTCTTATGTTCAGTTAGTGATCTCGCCTTGTATCAGCATGAGCCTTATGTTCAGGGAGTGATCCCACACAGTATCAACATAAGCCTTATGTTCAAGAAGTGACTGCACCCAGTATCAGCATGATCTTTATGTTCAGAGAATGATCTCACCCAGTATCAGCGTGAGTCTTATGTTCATGGAGTGATCTCTACCAGTATCGGCATGAGCCTTATGTTCACGGAGTGATCTTACCCAGTATCAGCATGACTCTTATATTCAGGAGTGATCTCACCCAGTATCAGCATGAGTCTAATGTTCAGAGAGTGATCTCACCCAGTAACAGTATGAGTCCTATGTTCAGGGAGTGATCTCACCCAGCATCAGCATGAGACTTATGTTCAAGGAGTGATCTCAACAATATCAACGTGAGCCGTATGTCCAGAGAGTGATCTCACCCATTATCAGCATGAGACCAATGCTCAGGGAGTGATCTCACCCAGCATCCTCATGAGTCTTATGCTCAGTTAGTGATCCTACCCATTATTAGCATGAGTCTTAAGTTCAGGAAGTGATTTCACCCAGTATCAGTATGAACCTTATATTCAGGGAGTGATCTCTCCCAGTTTTGAGCATGAGCCTTATGTTTAGGGAGTGATCTCACCCAGTATCACCATGAGTTTAATGTTCATTGAGTGATCTCACCCAGTATCAGGAAGATTCTAATGTCCCAGGGAGTGATCTCACCCAGTATCAGCATGAGTCTTATGTTCAGGGAGTGATCTCACCCAGTATCAGCATGAGGCTTATGTTCAGGGAGTGATCTCAGCCAGTAATAGCATGATACATATTTTCAGGGAGTGATCTCATACAGTATCAGCATCATCCTTATGTTCAGGGAGTGATTTCACCTAGTATCAGCATGAGACTTATGTTCAGGGAGAGATGTCACCCAGTATCAGCATGAGCCTTATGTTCAGTGCGTGATTTCACCAAGTATAAGCATGACTCTTATGTTCATCGAGTGATCTCAACCAGAATCAGCTTGAATCTTTTCTTCAGGGAGTGATCTCATCCAGTATCAGCATGAGTCTTTTGTTTGGCGAATTATCTAACCCAATATCAGCATGAGCCTTATGCTCAAGGAGTGATATCACACAGAATGAGCTAGAGTCTTTTGTCCGAGTGATCTCACCCAGTATCAGTATGAGCCTTATGTTTAGGGATTGACCTCACTCAATTACAGCATGAGAATTATATTCAGGGAGTGATCCCAACCAGTGTCAGCATGAGCCTTATCTTCATGGAGTGATCTTACCCATTATCTGCATTAGAGTTATGTTCTGGGAGTGATCTCGCCCTGTATCAGCATGAGCTTTATGTTCAGGGAGTGATCCCACCAAGTATCCGCAAGAGCTGTATGTTCAAGGAGTGATCCCACCCAGTGTCAGCAAGAGCTTGATGTTTAGGGAGTGATCTCACCCAGTATCACCATGAGTTTCATGTTCAGGGAGTTATCTCATCCAGTAACACTGTGAGTCTTATATTCACAGAGTGATCTCACCCAGTCTCAGCATGAGCTTGATTCTCAGGAAGTGATTTCACCCAGTATCTGCATGAGCCTTATGCTCAGGGAATGATTCCACAAAATATTAGTAAGAGTCATATCTTCATGTAGTGATATCAACCAGTATCAGCATGAGCTTTATGTTCAACGAGTGATATCACCATGTATGAGCATGAACTTTACGTTCAGGGAGCGATCTAACCCAGAATCAGCATGAGACTTATGTTCAGGGAGTGATCTCACTCAGTATCACCATGAACTTTATGTTCAGGGAGTAATCCCACCCAGTATCAGCATGAGGCTTATGTTCATGGAGTGAGCTCACCCAGTATCTGCTTGAGTCTCACTTTCAGGAAGTGATCTCAACCACTATCAGCATGAGTCTTATGTTCAGGGCGTAACCTCACCCAGTATCAGCATGAACCTTATGTTCAGTGAGTGATCTCAACCAGCATCAGCATAAACCTTATGTTCAGGGAGCGATCTCAACCTGTATCAGAATGAGTCTTATGTTCAGGGAGCGATCTTGCCCTGTATAAGCATGAGTCTTATGTTCAGGGAGTGATCCCAACTAGTATCAGCATCAGCTTTATGTTCAGGGAGTGATCTCGCCCAGTAACAGTGTGAGTCTTATGTTCAGGGAGTTATGTCATCCAGCATCAGCATGAGACTTATGTTCAGGGAGTGATCTCAACCAGTATCAGTGTGAAACGTATGTTCAGAGAGTGATCTCACCCAGTATCAGCATGAGACCTATGCTCATGGAGTGATCTCACCCAGCATCCATATGAGCCTCATGCTCAGTTAGTGATCCCACCCATTATCAGCATGAGTCTTATGTTCAGAGAGTGATCTCTCCCTGTATCATTACGAACCTTATGTTCAGGGAGTGATATCACGCAATATGAGCATGAGACTAATGTTCTGGGAGTGATCTCACCCAGTATCAGCATGAAACATATATTCAGGGAGTAATCCCACCCAGTATCAGCTTGAGCCTTATGTTCACATAGCGATCTCACCCAGTATCAGCATGAGTCTTATGTTCAGGGAGTTATCTCACCCAGTATGAGCATGAGTATAGTGTTCGGGGAATGATCTCACCTGATATCAGCATGAGCCTTATGTTCAGGAGTGATCTCACCCAGTATCAGCATGAGTCTAATGTTCGTGGAGTGATCTCAACCAGTAACAGGATAAGTCTTATGTTCAGGGAGTGATCTGACCCAGCATCAGCATGAGACTTATGTTCAAGGAGTGATCTCAACCAGTATCAACGTGAGCTCTATGTTCAAAGAGTGATCTCACCCAGTATCAGCATGAGACCAATGCTCAGGGAGTGATCTCACCCAGCATCCTCATGAGTCTTATGCTCAGTTAGTGATCCTACCCAGTATTAGCATGAGTCTTATGTCCAGGGAGTGATCTCACCCAGTATCAGTATGAACCTTATGTTTAGGGAGTGATCTCATCCAGTATCAGCATGAACGTTTTGTTCAGGGAGTGATCCCGCGAGTTATCAGCATGAAACTTATGTTCAAGGAGTAATCCCACCCACTATCAGCATGAGTCTTATGTTCATGGAATGATCTAGCCCAGGATCAGCATGAGTCTTATGTTCAGGGAGTGATCTCACCCAGTATCATCATGAGTCTTGTCCTTGGGGAATGATCTCACCAAATATCAGCATGAGACTTATGTTCATGGAGCGATCTCACCCAGTATCTGCTTGACTATTACCTATATGAAGTGATCTCACCCACTATCAACATGAGTGTTCTGTTCAGAGAATGATTTCATCCAGAATCATCATGAACCTTATGTTCATGGAGTGATCTCACCCAGTGTCGGCATGTGTCTTACGTTCAGGAAGTGATCTCATCAACTATCAGCAAGAGTGTTATGATCAGGGAATGATCTCACTCAGAATCAGCATGAGCTTAATGTTCAGGGAGTAATCTCACCCAGTATCTGCATGAAACTTATGTTCAGGGAGTCATCTCACCCAGTCTCAGCATGAGTCTTATGTTCAGGGAGTGATCACACCCAGAATCAGCATGAGCCTTATGTTCATGGAGTGACCCAGCCCAGTATCAGAATAGGCATTATGTTTATGGCATGATTTCACCTAGTACCAGCATGAGTCTTATGTCCGGGGAGTGATCTCACCAAGTATCAGCCTGAGCCTTATGTTCAGGGAGTGACCACGCCCAGTATCAGAATAGGCGTTATGTTTATGTCGTGATTTCACCTAGTACCAGCATGAGTCTTATGTTCAGGGGGTGATCTCATCCAGTATCAGCATGAGTTTTATGTTCGGGGAATGATCTCACCCAGTATTAGACTGAGCTTTATGTTCAGTGAGTGATCTCACACAGAATCAGCATGAGTCTTATGTTCATGAAATGATCTCAACCAGCATCAGCAAGAGCCTTATGTTCAGGGAGTGATCTCACCCAGAATCACCATGAATCTTATGTTCAGGGAGTAATCCCACCCACTATCAGCATGAGCCTTATGTTCATGGAATGATCTAGCCCAGCATCAGCATGAGTCTTATGTTCAAGGAGTGATCTCACCCAGTATCAGCATGAGTCTTGTGCTTGGGGAATGATCTCACCAAATATCAGCATGAGACTTATGTTCATGGAGCGATCTCACCCAGTATCTGCTTGAGTATTACCTATATGAAGTGATCTCACCCACTATCAACATGAGTGTTCTGTTCAGAGAATGATTTCATCCAGAATCATCATGAACCTTATGTTCATGGAGTGATCTCACCCAGTGTCGGCATGTGTCTTACGTTCAGGAAGTGATCTCATCAACTATCAGCAAGAGTGTTATGATCATTGAATGATCTCACTCAGTATCAGCATTAGCTTAAAGTTCAGGGAGTAATCTTACCCAGAATCAGCATGAGTCTTATGTTCAGGAAGTGATCTCACCCAGTATCAGGAAGAATCTTATGTTCAGGAAGTGATCTCACCCAGTATCAGAATCAGTCTTATGTTCAGGGAGTGATCTCACCCAGTATCCGCAAGAGCCTTATGTTTAGGTAGCGATCTCACCCAGTATCAGCATGAGTCTAATGTTCAGGGAGTGATCTCACCCAGTATTAGCATGAGACTTATGTTCAGGTAGTGATCCCACCCAGCATCAGCATGAGTTTTATGTTCATGGAGTGATCTCACCCAGTATCTGCATGAAACTTATGTTCAGGGAGTCATCTCACCCAGTCTCAGCATGAGTCTTATGTTCAGGGAGTGATCACACCCAGAATCAGCATGAGCCTTATGTTCATGGAGTGATCCAGCCCAGTATCAGAATAGGCATTATGTTTATGGCATGATTTCACCTAGTACCAGCATGAGTCTTATGTCCGGGGAGTGATCTCACCAAGTATCAGCCTGAGCCTTATGTTCAGGGAGTGACCACTCCCAGTATCAGAATAGGCCTTATGTTTATGGCGTGATTTCACCTAGTACCAGCATGAGTCTTATGTTCAGGGGGTGATCTCATCCAGTATCAGCATGAGTTTTATGTTCAGGGAATAATCTCACCCAGCATTAGACTGAGCTTTATGTTCAGGGAGTGATTTCACACAGTATCAGCATGAGTCTTATGTTCATGAAATGATCTCAACCAGTATCAGCAAGAGCCTTATGTTCTGGGAGTGATCTCACCCAGTATCAGCATGAATCTTATGTTCAGGGACTGATCTCACCCAGAATCAGCATGAGACTTGTGTTCATGGAGTGATCTCACCCATTCTCAGCATGAGTCTTATGTTCACGGAGTGATCTCACCAAGAATCAGCATTAGCCTTATGTTCAGAGAGTAATACCACCCAGTATCAGAAAGGGCGTTATGTTCACTGCGTGAGTTCACCGAGTACCAGAATGAGTCTTATGTTCGGGGAGTGATCTCACACAGAATCAGAGTGAGTCTTTTTCAGAAATTGATCTCTCCCAGTATCGGCACGAGTCTCATTTTCAGGGAGTGATCTTACTCAGTATCAGCATGAGCCTTATGTTCATGGATTGATCTCGCCCAGTATCAGCATAAACCTTATGTTCAGGGAGCGATCTCACCCAGTATCAGCATGAGTCTTATATTCATGGAGTGATCTCTCCCAGGATCAATATGAGCCTAATGTTCAGGGAGTGATCTCACCCTGTATCAGCAAGTGCCTTATGTTCAGGGAGTGATCTTACACAGGATCAGCATGAGTCTTATGTTCTTGGAGTGATCTCCCCTAGTATCAGCATGAGTCTTATGTTCTGAGAATGATCTCACCCAGTATCAGCATGAGTCTTATGTTCAGGGAGTGATCTCACCCAGTATCAGCATGAGCTTTATGTTCAAGAAGAGATCTCAGCCAGTATCAGCATGAGTCTAATGATCAGGGAGTGATCTCAACCAGTAATAGCTTGTGCCTTATTTTCATGGAGTGATCTCACCCAGTATCAACATGAGCCTTATGTTTCGGGAGTGATCTCTCCCATTATCAGCATTAATTTTGCGATGACCTGTCTCTGGCTCCCGAGGGAGAAAGGTTTCTACAATGATGCGACGTATGCTGCTCAAGCACTGTTCTGGTCAGTTCATCTGGTGCACTTCATAATCGACAACACCATATGTACTGAAGAATTGAGACACTTATGCAACACATGGGAATCTTTATTGAAGAAACGTTTCGCCGTACAGTGGCTTCATCAGTCCAATACAAAGTAGAAGTGGGTAAGGAGAGTAGAAGTTTGAGGTAATCAGTCCCTCAACCTGGAATCGATGTGTTCAGTCCATCACTCTTGTAGGAAGTGCAGCATAGGGCCAGAGAGGTTGCTTATATACTGCGGCGAGATGAGTTGAAGCAGGAGGAGGCGGGATCACAGTGGGACCTGCCACTAGTGTAAGAAGGTCGAGGTTGAGGGACTGATTACCTCAAACTTCTACTCTCCTTACCCACTTCTACTTTGTATTGGACTGATGAAGCCACTGTATGGCGAAACGTTTCTTCAATAAAGATTCCCATGTGTTGCATAAGTGTCTCAATTCTTCAACTTGTCGGTTTTCATAACCATTCATCACACCATATGTACTCCTAACTGTGGACACTAGCGAGGACGAGGTTATGTCGTTATCACGGGCAACAGCTTCTCTGGTTCCTTGACTTCACCGTACACTAGTGTGGCCGCAGTTAACTCTGGGTCCTCTTAGGGAGGGGATATCAGTGTGCTACGGGGCGCTGGACAACGTGCTGGTACCCGCTGGACAACGTGCGGGGACGCCTAATTAGTGATGAAAATAAAAACAATGTTTTGAAAATAATTATAAATATAAAGGAAAGTGTATCTTAATAGCCTCCATTTCTTCACTTTCCTTTCATTGTAACACATGTGACCCCAATAATAAAGTCTTACTTTTCTCAGACAATTTAAATCCTGGCACATCTCCTAAGCTTTCTCTACCATCATCTTGGTTGTGGGAAAGCCCAAACGAAGCCGATGGAAGGCGGTACACTGCGCTCTGGACCAGCTTCTATCATATGGAGGGGCTTCTCCCTGAGTCGCTGCTCGGTACCACTGTTAAGAACATAAGAACATAAGAAAGGAGGAACACTGCAACAGGCCTGTTGGCCCATACTAGGCAGGTCCTTTACAATTCATCCCACTAACAAACATTTGACCAACCCAATTTTCAATGCTACCCAACAAATAAGCTCTGATGTGCAAGTCCCACTCAAATCCAACCCCTCCCACTTATGTACTTATCCAACCTAAATTTGAAACTACCCAAAGTCCTAGCCTCAATAACCCAACTAGGTAGACTGTTCCACTCATCAACTACCCTATTTCCAAACCAATACTTTCCTATGTCCTTTCTAAATCTAAACTTATCTAATTTAAATCCATTACTGAGGGTTCTCTCTTGGAGAGAGATCCTCAAGACCTTGTTAATATCCCCTTTATTAATACCTATCTTCCACTTATACACTTCGATCAGGTCTCCCCTCATTCTTCGCCTAACAAGTGAAATTCTTCGTCTAACAAGAATCTACCCCAACAGTTTCATGGCTCTGGCAGCCACCAGTTTGGTCTGTCAAAGGCTGATGGGAACAGCAATCCCAACATGTAGATAGTCTGAGGCTGCCTTGGCTAGTTTACTCGTGCCAAGCAAACAGACAGACTTGTCTGCGCTGCTGGACATAAGGCTCATGCTGATACTGGGTGAGATCACTCCATGAACATAAGACTGACGCTGATACAGGGTGATATCACTCCCTGAACATAAGGCTCATGCTGATACTGGGTGAGATCACTCCATAAACATAAGGCTCATGATATTACTGGGTGAGATCACTCCCTGAACATTAGACACATACTGAAACTGGGTGAGACCACTACCTGAACATAAGCTCATGCTGATATTGGGTGAGATCACTCCCTGAACATAAGACTCATGCTGATACTGGGTAAGGTCACTTCCTGAACATAAGACTGATGCTGATACAGGGTGATATCACTCCCTGAACATAAGGTTCATGCTGATACTGGGTGAGATCACTCCCTGAACATAAGGCTCATGATATTACTGGGTGAGATCACTCCCTGAACATTAGACTCATACTGATACTGGGTGAGATCACTACCTGAACATAAGCTCATGCTGATATTGGGTGAGATCACTCCCTGAACATAAGACTCATGCTGATACTGGGTAAGGTCACTTCCTGAATATAAGGCTCTTGCTGATACTGGGTGAGATCACACCCTGAACATAAGACTCATGCTGATACTGGGTGAGATCACTCCCTGAACATAAGTCTCTTCCTGATTCTGGGTGAGATCACTCCCTGAACATTAGACTTATGCTAATACTGGGTGAAATCACTCCCTGAACATAAGGCTCTTGCTGATACTGGGTAAGATCACTCCCTGAACATAAGACTCATGCTGATACTGGGTGAGATCACTCCCTGAACATAAGGCACCTCGTGAGACTGGGAGAGATCACTCCCTGAGCATAAGGCTCGTGCTGATACTGGGTGAGATCACTCCCTGAACATAAGGCTCATGATATTACTGGGTGAGATCACTCCCTGAACATAAGGCTCTTCCTGATACTGGGTGAGATCACTCCCTGAACATTAGATTCATGCTAATACTGGGTGAAATCACTCCCAAACATAAGGCTCTTGCTGATACTGGGTGAGATCACTCCCTGAACATAAGGCTCATGCTGATACTGGGTGATATCACTCCCTGAACATAAGACACTTCTTGATAATGGGAGAGATCACTCCCTGAATATAAGGCTCATGCTGATACTGGTTGAGATAACTACTTTAACAAAAGGCTCAAGCTGATACTGGGAGAGATCATTCCCTGAACATAAGACTCATGCTGAAACTGGGTGAGATCACTCCCTGAACATATGACTGATGCTGATACAGGGTGATATCACTCCCTGAACATGAGGCTCATGCTGATACTGGGTGAAATCACTCCCTGAACATAAGGCTCATGATATTACTGGGTGAAATCACTCCCTGAACATTAGACTCATGCTGATACTGGGTGAGAACACTCCCAGAACATAAGCTCATGCTGATACAGGGTGAGATCACTTCCTGAACATAATACTCATGCTGATACTGGGTAAAATCACTTCCTGAACATAAGGCTCTTGCTGATACAGGGCGAGATCGCACCCTGAACATAAGACTCATTGTGATTCTGGTTGAGATCACTCCCTGAACATAAGGCTCTTCCTGATACTGGGTGAGATCACTCCCTGAACATTAGACTCATTCTAATACTGGATGAAATCACTCCCTGAACATAAGGCTCTTGCTGACACTGGGTGAGATCACTCCTTGAACATAAGACTCATGCTGATACTGAGTGAGATCAATCCCTGAACATAAGGCTCTTCCTGATACTGTGTGAGATAACTTCCTGAAAATAAGGCTCATGCTGTTTCTGGGTGAGATCACTCCTTGATCATTAGACTCATGCTGATACTGGGTGAGATCTCTCCCTGAACATAAGGCTCTTGCTGATACTGGGTGAGATCACTCCCAGAACATAAGATTCAATCTGATACTAGGGGAGATCTCTCCAAGAACATAAGACTCATGCTGATACTGTGTAAGATCGCTCCCTGAACATAAGGCTCTTGCTGATACTGGGTGAGATCACTCCCTGAACATAAGACTCACGCTGATACTGGCTGAGATCTCTCCATGAACATAAGGATCTTGCTGATACTGGGTGAGATCACTCCCAGAACATAAGACTCATGCTGATACTAGGGGAGATCACTCCAAGAACATAAGACTCATGCTGATACTGGGTGAGATCACTTTCTGAACATAAGTCTCTTCCTGATACTGGGAGAGATCACTCCCTGAACATTAGACTCATGCTAATACTGGGTGAAATAACTCCCTGAATATAAGGCTCTTGCTGACACTGGGTGAGATCACACCCTGAACATAAGACTCATGGTGACACTGTGTGAGATCATTCCCTGAACATAAGGCTCTTCCTGATACTGGGTGAGATCACTCCCTGAACATTAGACTCATGCTGAAACTGGGTGAGATCACTCCCTGAACATAAGACTGATGCTGATACTGGGAGAGATCACTCCTTGAACATAAGGCTTATGCTGATACTGGGTGAGATCTCTCCATGATCATAAGGCTCATGCTATTACTGGGTGAGATCACTTTCTGAATATTAGATTCAAGCTGATACTTGGTGAGATCATTCCCTGAACATATGGCTCATGCTGATACTGAGTAAGATCACTCCCTGAACATAAGGCTTATGCTATTACTAAATGAGATCACTCCCTGTACATTAGACTCATGCTGATACTGTGTGAGATCACTACTTGAGGATAAGGTTAATGCTGATACTGGGAGAGATCACTCCCTAAACATAAGGCTCCTGCTGATACTGGGTGAGATCACTCCCTGAAAACAAGGATCATGCTATTACTGGGTGAGATCACTCCATGATCATTAGACTCACACTGATACTGGCTGAGATCTCTCCCTGAACATAAAGCTCATGCTCATACTGGCTGAAATCACTCCCTGAACATAAGACTCATGCTGATACTGGATGAGATCACTCTCAGAACATAAGACTCATGCTGATAGTAGGGGAGATCACTCCATGAGCATAAGACTCATGCTGATACTGTGTAAGATCACTCCCTGAGCATAAGGCTCTTGCTGATACTGGGTGAGATCACTCCCTGAACTTAAGACTCATGCTGATACTGGGTGAGATGACCTCACGAACATAAGACTAATACTGATTCTGGGTGAGATCACTCACTGAACATGAAGCTCATGCTGATACTGGGTAAGGTCACTCCCTGAACATAAGGCTCATGCTGATACAGAGTGAGTTCATATCCTGAACATATGACTCATGCTGATAGATGATGAGATCACTTCCTGAACGTAGGACTCATACAGATACTGGGGGAGATCATTAAATGAACATAAGGCTCATGCTGATGCTTGGTGAGATCATTCCTCGAACACAAGACTCATGCTGATTCTGGGTGAGATCACTACCTGAACATAAGGTTCATGCTGACACTTAGAAGGATTACTTCTTATACATAAGGTTCATGCTGATACTGAGCGAGATCACTCCCTGAGTATAAATCTCATGGTGATACATGCTGAGATCAGTTCATGAACATAAAGTTAATGATCAAAGTTGGTGACATCACTCCCTGAACATAAGGTTCATGCTGATACTGGGTGAGATCACTCTCTGAACATAAGACTCCTGCTGAAATTGGGTGGTATAACTCCATGAGCATAAGGCTCATATGGATACTGGGTAAGATGACTCCCTGAGCATAAGTCTCATGCTGATACTGGGTGAGATCACTCCCTGAACAGAAGGCTCATGCTGATAATGGGTGAGATCTCTCACGGAACATAAGACTCATGCTGATACTGGGTTAGATCACTCCCTGAACATAAGTCTCTTCCTGATACTGGGTGAGATCACTCCCTGAACATTAGACTCATGTTAATACTGGGTGAAATCACTCCCTGAACATAAGGCTCTTGCTGACACTGGGTGAGATCACACCCTGAACATAAGACTCATGGTGACACTGGGTGAGATCATTCCCTGAACATCAGGCTCTTCCTGATACTGGGTGAGATCACTCCCTGAACATTAGACTCATGCTAATACTGGGTGAAATCACTCCCTGAACATAAGGCTCTTGCTGATACTGGGTGAGATCACTCCCTGAACATAAAACTCATGCTGAAACTGGGAGAGATCACTCCCTGAACATAAGACTGATGCTGATACTGGGTGAGATCACTCCTTCAACATAAGGCTTATGCTGATTCTGGTGAGATCTCTCCATGATCATAAGGCTTATGCTATTACTGGGTGAGATCACTTTCTGAATATTAGATTCATGCTGATACTGGGTGAGATCACTCCCTGAACATATGGCTCATGCTGATACTGTGTAAGATCACTCCCTGAACATAAGGCTCATGCTATTACTAAATGAGATCACTCCCTGATCATTAGACTCATGCTGATACTGTGTGAGATCACTACTTGAACATAAGGTTAAGACCCGTTCCAGGACTACTGTCTTGGCGAACATTATACATATATACATACATATATATGCTGTACTTTCTACAAGACCGATAGACTGAACACATCGACTCCAGGCTGAGGGACTGATTACCTCAAACTCTTCCTCTCCTTACACCTTTCTGATCTGTATTGGACTGATGAAACCACTGAGTTGCGAAACTTTTCCTCAATAAAGATTCCCATCTGTTGCATAAGTGTTTCAATCTTTAGTGCAGTAAGTCCAACCCTGTGTTAGACTTCACCAGTGTGGTAACTACTAGCCTTGAATTAGATCTCATTAGTGTGGTAACTACTAGCCATTACTAGTAGTTACTAGCTATTACCACACTAGTGTGGTAATAGCTAGCCTTGTGTTAGACCTCACGAGTGTGGTAACTACTAGTTTTGTGTTAGACTTCACCAGTGTGAAAACAACTAGCCTTCTGTTAGATCTCAGCAGTGTGGTAACTACTAGCCTTGAGTTGGGCCTCACAAGTGAGGTAACCACTAGCCATATGTTAAACCTCACTTGTGTGGAAACTACTAGTCTTATGCTAAACCTCACCATCATGGTAACTGTTAGCCTTGTGTAAGATCTCACCAGTATAATAATTACTAGCCTTGCGTTAGACGTCACTAGTGTGTTAACTACAAAACTTAGGTTAGACATCACCAGTGTGGTAACTACCAGCCCTTTGTTAGATCTAAAAAGTGTGATAACTACTAGCCTTGCGTTAGACCTCACTACTATGGTAATTATTAACCTTGTGGTAAATCTCACCCGATTGGTAACTGCTTGTGTTATGTTAGATCTCACTAGTGAGGCAAATACTAGCCTTCCTTGTCTTAGATCTCTCTAGGGTGGCAACTAATAGACCTCACTAGCATGTTAACTACTATTTTTATGCTAGACCTCACAATTGTGGTAACTAGTAGCTATTGGTGTGTTGACTAGTAACCTTTTGTTAGACCTCACCAGTATGGTAATTTCTAGCCTTGTGTTAAATCTCACCTGTGTGGTATCTGCAAGAGTTGTGATAGATCTCACCAGTGAAGTAACTACTAGTCTTGTCTTAGACCTCACCAGTGTGGTAACTACTAGCCTTATGTTAGATTTCACCAGTGTAGTAAATACTTACCTTGAGTTAGACTTCACCAGAGTGGTAACCGCTAGCCTTGTGTTAGATCTCACCAGTATGCTAAGTACTATCTTTGTGTTAGACGTCACCATTATGGCAACTACTAGCCCTCAGTTAGATCTCACCAGTGCGGTAACTATTAGCTTTGTGTTAGGCCTCACTAGTGAGGTTACTAGTAGCCATATGATAAACCTCACTAGTGCGCTAACTACTAGTCTTATGCTAAACCTCACAAGTTTAGTAACTACTAGCTTTGTGTTAGACCTCACCAGTTTGGTAACTACTAGCCTTGTGGTAAATGTCACCAGTGTGGTAACTACTAGCCGTTTGTTAGAGTTCACCAGTTTGGTAACTGGTTGCCTTGTGTTCGATCTAACGAGTGCAGTAACTTCTATCCTTATGTTAGACCTCACCAGCGTGGTAACTGACAATCCTGAGTTAGATCTCAAAAAACTGATAACTACCACCCTTGAGATAGACATCTTTAGTGTGGTAGCTACTGGCCTCGTGTTAGACCTTACCAGTGTGGTAACTGCTAGCGTTGTGGTAAATCTCACCAGTGTGGTAAGTGCTAAAGTTGTCTTAGGTCACACCAGTGTGGAGAATACTTGCTTACCTTGTGTTAGACTTCACCAGTGTGGTAACTGCTAGAGTTATATTAGATCTTACCAGTGTGGTAAATACTAGCCTTCCTTGTGTTACATCTCACTAGGGTGGTAATTACTAGACTTCACTAGTGTGGTAAATACTAATCTTCTATTAAATCTCACAAGTGTGGTAAGTACTAACTTTGTGTTAGAAATCACTAGTGTGGTAACTTATGTTAGACCTCACTAGTGTTGCAATTACTAGCCTTGTGCTAGATCTAACTAGTGTGGTAACTACTGGCCTTATGTTAGATCTTACCAGTGTGGTAATTTCTACCCCTGTGTTAGACCCCTGTAGTGTGGTAACTAGTAATCTTTTGATATGCCTCAGCAGTGTGATAATTGCTAGCTTTGGTTTAAATCTCACCAGTGTGGTAACTGCTAGCCTTGAAATAGACCTCTCCAGTGTGGTTACTACTAGCCTTGTGTTAGATCTCACCAGTGTGGTAATTACTAGTCTTGTGTTAAACCTCATTAGTGTGGTAACTGACAGACTTGAGTTAGACCTCACCAGTGTGGTAACTAATAGCCTTATCTTAGACCTCAATTGTTCAGTAAGTGCTAGCCCTCTGTTAGAGCTCACCAGTGTGGTAACAACTATCATTGTCTTATACCTCACCCGTGTGGTAACTGCTAGCCTTTTGTTAGATCTCACCACTGCGATAACTGCTTGGGTTGCGTTAGATCTCAACAGTTTGGTAATTACTAGCCTTCCTTGCGCTAGATCACACCAGGGTGGTGACTACTTGCCTTGTGTTAGACCTTAGAAGTGTGGTAACTGCTAGCCTTCTGAAAGACCTCACCAGTGTATTAACTACTAGCCTTGTGTAAGACCTCACCAGTGTGGTAAGTACTAGCCTAGTGTTATATCTCACAATTGTGATAACTACTAGCCTTGTGTTAGACTTCACCAGTGTGGTAACAACTAGCATTGTGTTAAACCTCACCAGTTTGGTAACTACTAGCCTTGTGTTATATCTCACCAGAGTGGTAACTACCAGTCCTGGGTTAGACTTCACTAGTGTGGTAACTAGTAACATTTTGCTAGACCTCACCAGTGTGGTAATTGCTAACCTTGAGTTAGACTTCACCAGTGTCGTAACTGTTATTCTTATGTTAAATCTCATTAGTGTGGTAACTACTAGCATTGTGTTAGACACTCATCAGTGTAGTGACTGCAAGCCTTGGATTAGACCTCACCAGTGTGGTAACTGCTGGCCTCTTGTTAGATCTCACTAGTGTGGTAACTACTAATCTTATGCTGTACCTCACCAGTGTGGTAACTGCTAGCCATGAGTTAAACGTCACCAGTTTGATAACTACTAGCCATGTGTTAGATCTCACCAATGTGGCAACTACTAGCTCTGTGTTAGACCTAACTAGTGTGGTAACTAGTAACATTTTGGTAGACTTCAAGAGTGTGGTAATTGCTAGCCTTGTGTTAGACCTAACCAGTGTGGTAACTACTAACCTTGTGTTGGACCTCACCTGTACAGTATCTGCTAGAATTGTTTTAGACCTCACCAGGGTGGTATCTTCTAGCCTTGTGTTAGACGTCACTAGTGTGGTGACTACCAGCCTTCTGTTAGATCTCAACTGTTTGGTAACTACTAGGTTTATTTTAGACCTCACTAGTTTGGTAACTACTAGCCATATGCTAGACCTCACCAATGTGGTAGCTTCTGCCCCAGTGTTAGGCTCCACTAGTGTGGTAACTAGTAACATTTTCTTGGACCTCACCAGTGTGGTAGCTACTAGCCTTGTGTTAGCTACTAGCCATGAGTTAGACCTCATAAGTGTGATAACTACTAGCATTATGTTAGATCTCCACTGTTGTAACTACTAGCCTTGCGTTAGATCTCACCAATATAGCAACTACTAACATTGTGTTAGATATCAACAGTGTCGTAACTACTAGCCTTGTGTTACATCTCACAAGTGTGTTAACTACTAGCCTAATGTTAGATCTCACTAGGGTGGAAACAATAAACCTTGTGTCAGACCTCAACAGTGCGATAACTGCTGGTCTTGTGTTAGATCTCACCAGTGTGGTAACTACTTTTCATGTGTTATACCTCAGTAGTGTGCTAATTCCTAGCCTTATGTTAGACCTCACCAGTGTAGTAACTATTAGCCTTGTGTTAGATCTCACCAGTTTGGTAACTACTAGCCTCGTGTTATATCTCACCAGTTTGGTATCTTCCAGTTCTGGGTTAGACCTCTCTAGTATGGTAAATAAGATTTTGTTAGACCTCACTAGTGTGGTAGTTGCTAGCTTTGTGTTAGAGATTACCAGTGTGGTAACTACTAGCCTTGTGTTAGATCTCACCAGTGTGGTAACTAATAGCCTTGTGTTAGACCTCACCAGTGTGGTAACTACTAGCCTTGTGTTAGATCTCACCAGTGTGGTAACTACTAGCCTTGTGTTAGACCTCACCAGTGTGGTAACTACTAGCCTTGTGTTAGATCTCACCAGTGTGGTAACTACTAGCCTTGTGTTAGACCTCACCAGTGTGGTAACTACTAGCCTTGTGTTAGACCTCACCAGTGTGGTAACTACTAGCCTTGTGTTAGACTTCACCAGTGTGGTAACTACTAGCCTTGGTAGATTCACCAGTTTTGGGTAACTACTAGCCTTGTGTTAGACTTACCAGTGTGGAAAAATACTAGCCTTGTGTTAGACTTCACCAGTGTGGTAACTACTAGCCTTGTGTTAGACTTCACCAGTGTGGTAACTACTAGCCTTGTGTTAGACTTCACCAGTGTGGTAATTTTGCCTTGTGTTAGAACCTCACCAGTTGGTAACTACTAGCCTTGTGTTAGACTTCACCAGTGTGGTAACTACTAGCCTTGTGTTAGACTTCACCAGTGTGGTAACTACTAGCCTTGTGTTAGACCTCACCAGTTTGGTAACTACTAGCCTTGTGTTAGACTTCACCGTTGGTAACTACTAGCCTTGTGTTTAGACCTCACCAGTTGGTAACTACTAGCCTTGTGTTAGACCTCACCAGTTTGGTAACTACTAGCCTTGTGTTAGACCTCACCAGTTGGTAACTACTAGCCTTTTTGTTAGCCCTTTCACAGTTTGGTAATACTAGCCTTGTGTTAGACCTCACCAGTTTGGTAACTACTAGCCTTGTGTTAGACCTCACCAGTGTGGTAACTACTAGCCTTGTGTTAGACCTCACCAGTTTGGTAACTACTAGCCTTGTGTTGACCTCACATTTTGTGGTAACTACTAGCCTTGTGTTAGACCTCACCAGTTTGGTAACTACTAGCCTTGTGTTAGACTTCACCAGTTTGGTAACTACTAGCCTTGTGTTAGACTTCACCAGTGTGGTAACTACTAGCCTCTATATGAACTACAAAAAGTTTTTTTTTAAAACATTTTTTTTGAATTGATAATGTTCTTGTTAGAAGAATGTTCTGTTAGTTTATGAATATCTTATTAAGCGAAGCTGCTTATTTACTGAATGTAAATTATTAGGAAATTTTAACATCACTTAGAGTCATTTGTCAGGGAAGGACAAGAGAGGAGGAGAGGAGAGAAGAGTGGGGAGAGATGTGAGAGAGAGAGAGGAGAGGAGAGAGCGGGAGGAGGAGAGGGAGGAGAGGAGTGAGAGGTGGAGAGGAGAGTGAGGGTGAAGGAGGAGAGGGAGAGTGAGAGAGAGGAAAGAGAGGAGTAGAGAGGAGTGGAGAGGAGAGAGATGAGTGGGGAGAGTGAGAGTGAGAGAGAGAGAGAGAGAGAGGAGAGGAGGAGAGAGAGGGAGAGAGGAGAGAGAGAGTAGTAGAGTTTAAGAGAGAGAGGGTGTGACGAGGAGAGGGAGGAGGAGTGAGAGAGGAGAGGTGAGGAGAGAGAGAGAGGGGAGGAAAGGACGGGAAGAGAGGAGGGGGAGGGGGAGCGTGGAGAGGAGAAGAGAGAGAGAGAGATGAGGAGAGGAGAGGAGAGAGAGAGAGTGAGAGGGAGAGAAAAGGGGAGAGAGGGGAGAGATAGAAGATGGGAGAGAGGGAGAGAGAGAGAGGGAGGAGAGAGAGAGAGAGGGAGAGAGAGAGAGAAGAATGAGGAGAGGGAGAGTGTGGGGAAGAGAGGGAGAGAGAGGGGAGAGGTGCAGTAGTGAGAGAGGAAGAGAGGAAGAGAGAGAGAGGGGAGAAATAGAGAGTTTTGAGTGTTGAGGAAGAGTGAAGTGATGAGAGGGAAGAAAGGAGAGAGAGAGAGAGAGGAGGAGTGGAGAGAGGAGGGGGAGAAGAGGGTGAGAGAGAGAGAAAGAGAGAGAGAAGAAATAAAAGAAAGAGAGAGAGGAGAGGAGAGGAGTGAGAGAGAGAGAGAGAGAGAGAGAGAGAAAAGAGGGGGAGAGGAGAGAGAGGAGGGAGAGAGGAGGAGAGAGAGAGGGGAGAGAGGAGAGAGAGGAGAGAAAAGAGGGAGAGGGGAGAGAGAGAGAGAGGGGGGAGAGAGGGGGAGAGAGGAGAGAGAGAGGGGGGAGAGGAGAAGGGGAGAGAGAGAGGGGAGAGAGAGGAGAAAGAGGGGAGAGGAGAGAGAGAGAGTGGAGAAGGGAGAGAGAGAGAGAGGGAGAGAGAGGAGAGAGAGAGAGAGAGTGAGAGGGATGGGGAGAGAGGAGGACGAGAGAGAGAGGGGAGAGAGAGAGAGAGAGAGGAGAGAGAGGGTAGGGAAGAGAGAGAGGAGAGAGAGAGAGAGGGGGAGAGAAGAGAGAGAGAGAGAGAGGGAGTGAGATAAGAGAGAGAGGAGAGGGGGAGAAGAGAGGAGACGAGGGGAGGGGAGAGAGAGAGAGGAGAAAAGCGAGAGTGAGGTGAGAGAGAGAGAGAGGAGAGAGGAGGGGAGAGATGGGGAGAGGAGAGAGAGAGAGAGAGAGAGCGAGAAGAGAGAGAGAGAGAGAGAGAGAGAGAGGAGAGGAGGAGAGAGAGAAGAGAGAGGGAGGGAAATGAGAGAGAGAGAGAGAGGAGGGGGAGAAGAGAGAGGAGAGGGAGAGAGGAGAGAGAGAGAGAGAGAGAGAAGGGGAGAGAGGGGAGAGAAGAGAGAGAGGAGAGAGAGAGAGGAGAGGGAGAGAGATGGAGAGGAGAGAGGGAGGGGGAGGAGAAAGGGAGAGAGAGGAGAGACAGAGAGAAAGAGAGAGAAGAGTGAGGAGAGAGAGAGAGGACGTGAGAGAGAGGAGAGAGTGAGAGAAGAGGAAGAGGGGAGGAGAGAGAAGGAGAGAGAGAGAGAGAGGGGAGGGGAAAGAGAGAGGGAGAGAGAGAGGAGAGAGAGAGAGAAGAGGGGAGAGAGGAGAGAGAGGGGAGAGAGAGAGGAGAGAGGAGAGAGAGAGAGGGAGAGGGAGGAGGAGAGAGGTAGGAGGAGAGGAGAGGAGAGAGAGAGAGGAGAGGAGAGGGGGAAAAGTGAGAGGAGAGAGAGGAGAGAGAGGAGGGGGAGAGAGAAGAGAGACGTGAGAGAGAGGAGAAGAGGAGGAGGGAGAGAGGGAGGGGGAGAGGAGGGAAAAGAGAGGAGAGGAGGAGAGAGAGAGGAGAGAGAGAGGAGAGAGGAGAAATGAAAAGAGAGAGGAGAGAGAGAGAGAGAGAGAGAGAGAGGAGGAGGGAGAAGAGAGAGGGGAGAGAGAGGAGGAGAGAGAGGAGAGAAGGAGAGGAGAGAGAGAGAGGGGAAGAGAGAGAGGAAAAGAAAAGAGAGAGAGAGAATGAGAGAGAGGAGGAGAGAGAGGGGAGAGAGAGAGAGAGAGGATAAGAGGAGAGAGAGAGAGAGGGAGAGAGATGGAGAAGGAGAGAGAGACGAGAGTAGAGGAGAGAGAGAGAAGAAGAGGGGAGGAGAGAGAAAAGTAGAGGAGAGAGAGAAGACGGAGGAGAGAGAGAGAGAAGAGGGGAGAGAGAGAGAAGGGGGAGAGGGGGAAGAGGAGAGAAGAGGAGAGAAAAAGGGGAGAGAAAGAGGGAGAGAGAGATGGAGAGAGAGAGGAGGAGAGAAGAGAGAAAGGAGAGAGAGGAAAAGAAGGGAAGAGAGGAAGAGAGAGGAAAGGAGGAGAGGAGAGAGAGAAGGAAGAGAAGAGGGAAATTGGAAGGAATTTAGTAAGAGAAAGGGGAGAAATGAGAGGAGAGAAGAGGAGAGAGAAGGAGAAAGGAGAGACAGGGGAAAGGCCCAGATGGAGAGAGAGAGAGGGAGAAGAGGGAGAAAGAATTGAGAGAAGAGAGGAATGAAAAGAGGAATTTACCTACTTGAATGTCATTTGAAGGAAAAGAGACAATGGACGAAACTGAGGAAGAGGAGGCAAAGGGTGAAAGAGTTTTAAAGGCAAGTAACCCCAAAAATGGATACTATTTTCAAAAAATAGTTAGGAATGGGGGAAAGGCAGGTTTGAAGAAAGTGAAAAGTCTCTGATATTATTTTGTAGTTGAGAAGATTACAGGAAAATGAACCTGGAGTAATTTCTTGAGTACAGTTTACACTGTCTCCTAACCCAACTCGCTTTTCCGTTTCAAGTTTCGACAGAGCTAACGCAGAGACCAAAACGACATTGCGATAAGGCCGCGTGTTCTATTTTCGGTGAATCCCACGTCTTAAAGACTTGTCACAAGTAAACCAGGCATAAAAAAAAAGTGAACGCCAGAAAACCAAATTTAATAAAAGTTCCTCCGTTTGATAAGTGCTTCAATTTTACAAGTGCCCCATCTTGAATGTGCCTCCGTTCTACAGGGCCCCATCCCTTTACAAGTGCCTCGTCTTGCAAGGGGCCTCGTTTTTGGACAAGTGCCTTCCATCTTCATGTTGCCTCCGTCTTTGACAATGTCCATCTGCAAGTGCCCCTGTTTTAAAAGATTTCGTTTATGACACGGTACACGTCTTGAAAATTATTCTTTAAAGTTTTCTTTGAAAGGTTTTTGAAGGCAACCTCGCTTTGTGCCCTTTTAAAGGGTAACTGAAATGGTTTGGAAAAAAATTTCGTTTTTCAATCCCCATTTTTACATTACCACTTTGAAAAAGCCTGGTGGAAAGTCCTTGTTTCCCAATTTCCATTTTCCCTACTGCGCTTACAGTTCGTTTAAAGGCCCCCCTTTTTATCCCCAATTTGGTACCGATTTTTACAAGTGTCTCCATTCTTAAAAGTGACTTATTCTTGACAAGTGCCTCCATCTTGACAAGTGCCTCCGACTTTGCAAGTGACTCAACCTTGACAAGTGCCTCCATCTCGACAAGTGCCTCCGACTTTACAGGTGCCCCCATCTTGACAAGTGCCTCCAGCTTTGCAAGGGCCTCAGTCTTGACAAGTGCCTCCGTGTGTATCCAGCTGAGTGGCTCACTCACACATTGTCACCACAACATCGTGTTCCCTCATGCCTTGACCTGCCTTGCTTTCACAAGCACGTACGTAAGTTAATAAGCAAGTATCTATGTGAAGGAACTAGTTTGATATGTATACTTGTTAGCATGATGAGATTAACATGATAACAATGAGAGGTACTTGTCTTTTGCAGCTCAGATTCTAGCAGGCTCTCCCTGGAACCGCCCTCGACTTTGCTGCTGTCGTGTTCGTAAGTGGCTGAGGAGAATGAGTAATATCTTGTATCTTGACCTTAACGAAGGTCTTCCAGTATGTCAATTCTACCTGGAAAGCGATAGGTTACTCACGTTTGTTGGGCGAATCGCCCGTGGCTGACGGCATCCTTTGGTAACCCCAATTAAATCCCATGTCCACCTTTTAGCTGCAGCTAAAGCTAGTTAATGAGAGTTTGAAAGGACTCACCTGGGTGTTTGTATCCGACCCAATTATGATACCGAGAATGATGGTTCGATTGATGAATAGGTGGCTACGTTACTCATGTCGTCTCTCTAGTGTCCTTATTCACTCACAACGAGGGATACACCATCACTCACTACCATCACTTGTACACTATCCACGGTAAGGAGAATGTACTCCTAGTGTTCGTGATTGCACCTGCCACTACAAGAAAATATGTAATGAACACTCGTTTATTTGCACTCATGATTAATTCTGCGAATTTCCTGACTCGTATTTGGAACAAGATTAATTTTCTAGTGTCTCCGGAAATTATCAGTACATGTATAATCAAGAATCTGAGAATGTGTTCTTCACTATTGTCTTTGTTCTCAGTGGGAAGAATTACGCCGGGTTCCATGAGATCCGTATTGCAATCTCACGCCTCTTAGTGCTACAAGTAACAAAGTTAGTAAGTAGGTAAGTAGACAAGTAAGCAATTAAGTTACTATATGAGTAAGCAGTTAAGTTAGTAAGGGAGCACATAAGTGAGCAAGTAAGTAATTAAGCAAGTAAGCTCATAAGTGCTTAAGTAAGCAATCAAGAAAGTAATTAAGCAAGTAAGTTAATAAGTGCTTAAGAAAGCACTTAAGTAATTAATAACGTCATTAAGTATGCAAGTCAGCAAGCACGTAAGTTAGCAAGTAAATAAGCAAGAATTCAAAGCAACACATGTGTAAATTATGCTACCAGAATAATCCATAAAAGTCAAAGTGACTTATTTCCACTGTGGTCCTTGATACACCGCCGCCACCACCACTGTTATCTTACACCGTCGACCATGCACCGCCGCCACCACCGCTGTTATCTTACACCGTCGACCATGCACCGTCGCCACCACCACTTTTACCTTACACCGTCGACCATGCACCGTCGCCACCACCTCTGTTATCTTACACCGTCGATCATGAACCGCCGCCAACACCACTGTTATCTTACACCGTTGATCATGCACCGCCGCCACCACCACTGTTATCTTACACCATCGACCATGCACCGTCGCCACCACCACTGTTATCTTACACCATCGACCATGCACCGCCGCCACCACCGCTGTTATCTTACACCGTCGACCATGCACCGTCGCCACCACCACTGTTACCTTACACCGTCGACCATGCACCGTCGCCACCACCTCTGTTATCTTACACCGTCGATCATGAACCGCCGCCAACACCACTGTTATCTTACACCGTTGATCATGCACCGCCGCCACCACCACTGTTATCTTACACCATCGACCATGCACCGTCGCCACCACCACTGTTATCTTACACCATCGACCATGCACCGCCGCCACCACCACTGTTATCTTACACCGTTGATCATGCACCGTCGCCACCACCACTGTTATCTTACACCGTCGACCATGTACCGCCGCCACCACCACTGTTATCTTACACCGTCGACCATGCACCGCCGCCACCACCACTGTTATCTTACAGCGTCGATCATGCACCGCCGCCACCACCACTGTTATCTTACACCGTCGACCATGTACCGCCGCCACCACCACTGTTATCTTACAGCGTCGATCATGCACCGTCGCCACCACCACTGTTATCTTACAGCGTCGATCATGCACCGCCGCCACCACCACTGTTATCTTACACCGTCGATCATGCACCGCCGCCACACCATGTTATCTTTACCCGTCGCCATGTACCGCCGCCACCCCACTGTTATCTTACACCCTCGACCCTGCACCGCGCCCCACCACTGTTATCTTACACCGTCGACCATGTACCGCCCCCACCACCCCTGTATCTTACACCGTCGCCATGTACGCCGCCCCCACCACTGTTATCTTACAGCGTCGATCATGCACCGCCGCCACCACCACTGTTATCTTACACCGTTGATCATGCACCGCCGCCACCACCACTGTTATCTTACACCGTCGACCATGCACCGTCGCCACCACCACTGTTATCTTACACCGTCGATCATGCACCGTCGCCACCACCACTGTTATCTTACTCTGTCGATCATGCACCGCCGCCACAATAGCTGTTATCATACACCGTCGACCGTGCACAGTCGCCATCACCACTGTTATCTTACACCGTCGACCATGCACCGTCGCCACCACCAATGTTATCATACACCGTTGATCATGCACCGCCGCCACCACCACTTTTATCTTACTCTGTCGACCATGCACCGTCGCCACCACCACTGTTATCATACACCGTTGATCATGCACCGTCGCCACCACCACTGTTATCTTACACCGTTGATCATGCACCGCCGCCACCACCACTGTTATCATACACCGTTGATCATGCACCGTCGCCACCACCACTGTTATCTTACACCGTTGATCATGCACCGCCGCCACCACAACTGTTATCTTACACAGTCGATCATGCACCGCCGCCACCACCACTGTTATCTTACACCGTCGATCATGCACCTCCGCCACCATTGCTGTTATCTTACTCTGTCGACCATGCACCGCCGCCACCACCGCTGTTATCATACACTGTCGATCATGCACCGCCGCCACCACCACTGTTATCTTACACCGTCTACCATGCACCGTCGCCACCACCGCTGTTATCTTACACCGTCGATCATGCAGCGCCGCCACCACCGCAGTTATCTTACACCGTCGATCATGCACCGCCGCCACCACCACTGTTATCTTACACCGTCGACCATGCACCGTCGCCACCATAACTGTTACCTTACACCGTCGACCATGCACCGTCGCCACCTCCACTGTTACTTTACCCGTCGACCCTGCACCGTCGCCACACCTCTGTTATCTTAAACCGTCGTTCTTTCACCGTCGCCACACCTTGTTATCTTAAAACCCTTCGATCATGACCGTCGCCCCCACCCTTTTATCTTAAAACCCTCGATCATGCACCGTCGTACCTCCCTGTTACCTTACCCGGACCTGCACCCCCGCACCCCATTTATTTTCACCGTCGACAGCACCCTCGCCACCACCCAAGTTATTTCAGCGTCATCATGCACCGCCCCCACAAACCACGTTATCTTACCCGCGACCAAGTTCCGCCGCCCCACCACTGTTATCTTACACCGTCGCCATGCCCCGTCGCCCCCCCACTGTTATCTTACACCGTCGATCTGCCCGCAGCCACCCCACGTTTCTTACACATTGATATTTCACCGCCGCCCCACCCTGTTACCTTAAACCCTGCCTTGACCGTCGCCACACCTGTTATCTTTAGGTCGATCTGCACCCCCGCCCCCCATGTTATTTATCTTTCCGAATGCACTGCCGCCCCCAAAAAATGTTATTTACTCTGTCGATCTGCCCGCGCCACAACGCTTTTATAACACCGTCCCTTTGCACCGTCGCCCCCCACGCTGTTATCTACAGTCGATCATGCACCGCCCCAAACCCCCTGTTATTTACTGTGACCTTGCACTGTCGCCCCACCCCCTGTTTTTTTAACCCCCCAATGACCCTGCCCCCCGCTTTATCATACACCGTCGAAGCCCGCCGCCCCCCCCACTGTTTTTTATCTTCACCTGCACTGTCGCCACCACCATGTTTCTTACACCCTCGATATGCCCGTCGCCCCACCCTGTTTTCTTTTACCTCGTCTGCACCCCCCGCCACCCCCTGTTTCTTACTCTGTACATGCCTGTCGCCACCCCCATGTTTTTTACCCGTCGATCATGCACCTCCGCCCCCCTTGCGGTTTTTTTTTCTTGTCGACCTTTCACCGCGCCACCCCGCTGTTATTTTAATGTTGATCATGCCCCCCCGCCCCCCATGTTATTTACCCGAACCTGCCCCCCGCCCCCATCGTGTTATCTTAAAAGTCGATCAGCACCGCCCCACCACCCCTGTTATCTTTCACAGTCGTCTGCACCGCATTTACCCCGTTGTTTCTTTCACCTCGCCAGCTCCCCCGTCACCCCGTGTTTTTAAACCCCGTCATGCACCCCCGCCCCATCGCTGTTATTTTACACGTCGATCATGACCCCCGAACAAACCCCCCCTTTTTATCTTTCCCCGATCATGCAGCCGCCACCACGAAATTATTTTACGCCATGATCATGCACCGCCGCCACCCTCACTGTTATCTTAAACACTTTTCGACCATGCACCGCCGCCCCCCACCGTGTTATCTTACCCCGTGATTGCACCGCCGCCCCACCGCTGTTTTCTTAAAAGTCGATCATGCACCGCCCAAAACCCCGCGGGTTATCAAACACCGTGGGGCCATGCACCGCCCCCCCACCACTGCTGTTTTTTTTAACGGCGAAAATGCCCGCCGCCCCCCGGGGGATTATCCCCGTCGATATGCCCCGCGCCCACCGCAGTTTTCTTACACCTTTCGCCCATGCCCCCCCCCAAACCTGCGTTTTCTTACCCGTCGACCATTCCATCAAGTCACGTTGCAGTGGGGGAGAGCAGTTTAAACAATGACCCACTTTGAAAACGGGAAAAGTTTGGTGAAAGAAAGTTTTAAATGAAAAAGGGAAATTAAAACCCCCCAAAGTTTTTTGTTGATTTTTTAAAATTTTTTTTCATGAACTTGTGGTGGGGGAGGTTTAAGTGGCCCTTATAGTGGTGCGGGGGGTTTTTTAAATTTGGGTTTTAAAATGGTCCCTGTAAGTTTTTGTGGTCTTAGTGGTGCGGGGATTTTTATTTGTCTATTTTTAAAAAAAAGTTTATTGGGGGACCTAGAGTTTTGGGGACTTCTCTTACCGCGGGTTCGAACCCCCCCTGGGGGTTGGGGTTTCTTTTTTTGATATCTTTTGGTGCTGTAAATATTTCCCTCGGGGGGGTCACCCTTATTGTTTTTTGGGGTTTTCCAAATTAGAGCAGTGTGTTGTGGGCGGGTTTGGTTTAATCCCAATTGGGAAAACGGGCGAGTTAAAAAAACCCCCAGTGGGGTTGTAAGGTAAAAAGGAATTTTGGCCCTTGTTTGTTGCAAACAAAAGGGCCCAGCCCCACCCTGGTCATGGTGTGTTGAAAGTTTTTGGGCCCCTTACCGGGCTGTGTTTAAATTATAATATATATAATGAAATTAGCGAAAAATTGACAGCAAATGTCTCACAGCCGCCCCGGGCCGGACGGGGTTTCTGGGAAGTTTGTCGAAACCATCAAAATTTTGGGCCCTGTAAAGAGATAAAATTTGTAAGTTATAAATTCCCCTAGGTGGTTTGGTTTTTCGGGTTTTTATTTCCCTTCCCATGGTGGCTGACAAATGTTGTGCTTTTTTGGGGACCCCAAAAAGCCCACACCTTACTGCCGAAAATTGGTTTTTTTTAAACAAACCCTTGCGACTAAAGAACTCCCGCGTCCCCCGATCTACAAAAAAATTCCCTTTTCCCATCCCTTGCTCTTTTTGCGTAGCTTTGGTTTTTCTAAAACACCTTCGCAGGTATGGGTTTGGATTGTTTGAAGCTGAAGTTTTCCTTGGATGTCCCCGTTTCCCTTGTCTGGGAAAACCGCAAAATGGTACACTATTTTTCCCCAAGATTTGTTTTTTAATTTTTTAACAATGTATCAAAGGGAGAAGCTGATAAACCCCTTCTCTTTTTTTTTTATTGGGTTTGAGTCTTTGTTCCCCCTAGCACGATCAGTGTTTTTGGGTAGTTACCCTTGGCATCAGTGAAACTCCCCTGGTCCAGTTAGTTGGCGATGCCACACCCCCCCAAAAGCCTTTAAACTGCCCCAAATACAAAAAAAAAAACGTGATAGTCCCCTTGCATCCTTTTTTCCCCTTTTCCCCCGAGAAGCAAAGGAATGTTTGTTTCTTTCTGTTTAAGTTAGACAACAATGGGAAATTTTTTTACTATGGTAAAAAAAGTGGGAGCAGGTTTTTCCTTTAAATTGTCCTCCCAAAGGTAAGAGATGTATTGCCCTTTTTTTAAAATTTACATTTTGGGAAAAACCGCTGCAAGGGCAGAGGCCCTTTTAAATACGGGGCATGTTTCTTCAAGGGATAAATTATCACTTTTGCATAAAAAAGGGACGCTCCCCCTTCTGAGGGGGCTTGGCCCTCGGGGCGAAAGGGTTTGAAGGGGGCTGTTACCCCCCGGGAAAAATTTTTTCCCCAAATGGTCCCAAAAAATATAAAACGGGGGTTTTTCCTACGCGAAATTTTATAAAAGCCGGAAAGTTTTAACCCCTTTTGGCATGTCCCATAAGGTCGCCCCTGCCAGGGTCAAGTGATTGACTCTCTCTCTCTCTCTCTCTCTCTTCTTCTCTCTCTCTCTCTCTTCTTCTCTTTTTCCTCTTCTCTCTCCCCTTCTTCTCTTTTCGCTAGCGGGAAAAACGGGTACAAAAAAAGGGAGCACTGACAAAAAATGAAAAAAAATTTTTCATGGGAAAAAAAATTTCCCTCGGGGGGGAAAAAAAAAAAGAGGGGCGTTCAAAAAACCAGGGGAGAAAACCCAAAATGAGTCTCTGTGGACGTCACTCCCACCCGGGAAAAACTCTTGTAGGAGGAAAACGCGCCAACCTTATCTGCATTTACCCCCACAGATACGGGAAAGGGTTTCATGGGAATCCCCGCGGAAATGAGCTACGCCCCCTAGGGGCGGTGAAGACTTTTTGTGGGGTAGTTGCCACGGGGTTTACCCCCAGCCCCGGGGCAGAACTTGGTGGCGCCCCCGAAATGAGGTTTGTTTAGAATTCGGCACCTGGGAAAGACTTTGCCCTGACTCAGGAAAACTCTCGCTTTGGGACTATTGGGGGGGTCGTCACTGCTGGGAAAAACCCGGGACAGCACCCGCTTAGTGATTTCCCGGGAAAAGGGGTGTGAATCGTCGTAAATTTTCTCGGGCGGATATGAAAATTTGTTTGCGGGAAAAATGTTGAAAGAAACTTCAAAAAGAGCCGGGGAAAATAAATTTCCTTCTATGCATATTTTGGAGTCCTTTATACCCTCCCAAAAATTTGGCGTAGGGCCCCGGGCCACATTGCGGAGTGGACGTATAAAAACAAGGGGGGGACACGGCTCTGGGCTAACCCCCTTAGTGGAACCAAAAAAAAAAAAATCCCTGCACCCAAAGGAGTACAGTAACATTTTACAAACCCGGGGGTTTACTAATAAATTTTTTCTTCAAAATTAACATAAGGCAAATTTTCGGCACCTGGGGAATGGAACATTAACGTGCGATTTACGGTACTGAAACCCCTAATTTTTTTCTCCCCCGCAGTCATTTTTGGACAAATTAATGAAAACATATTAAATTGCTCGTATGGAAAATGCAAAAACAAACTGCCAAGTGCCCTCGGGTGTGACTTTTTGGGGTGATGTCAGGCGTGGGGCGTTGTGAGGTGACGGAATGGTGTAAGTTGTATGATGGTTTGCGTGCGCTGAGCAGACTTTCCGGGGGTTTACATTGTCGGTTTTGGGGATGTTTTTGGGGAGTCCGGGAAACAGACAAAAGCCACCGACATCGCAATTAGGTTTAAAAAATTAGGTAAAAAAGGAAAAAGGGTTAAAATGAAAAAATTTGAGGGGGTTTTGTGTGTTGGGGGGGGGGGGAGTTTTTAGTCAGGGGGGCTGTTTACACGCCCGACAAAAAACAGAAAAATTCCTTTTAGGTTTTTTAACTTATAATGGGCCTGGTTTTCTAGCTTGAAATCAGAAAGGACATGTGTGGCTTGAATATAGGGAGGACTTTTTTGCTTTAATATCAGGCCCCGGGCATGTGTGGCTTGAAATCAGGTTTGGACATGTGTGGCTTGAATATCAGGTATGGACAGGTGGGTTTTAATAAGGGATGGACATGTGTACTTTAAAAATTTGGTATGAACATGTTGGGGGCTTGAAATGGTATGGAAAAGTGGGCTTGAATTCAGGGATGGGCTGTGTGGCTTGAAAATCAGGTATGGGCATGTGTACTTGAAAAATCAGGATAATGTTGGGTTGAAAATCAGGTATGCATGTGTGGCTTGAATATCAGGTTTGGGAATGTGTGTTGAAAAAGGATGGACATGTGTGGCTTGAAAATTTAGGGTTTAAAATGTGTGGCTGAATACGGATGGACATGTGTGGCTTAAATATCAGGCAGGAATGGTGGGTTAAAAAAAACAGGCGGACTGTGTGGCTTAAATACAGGGAGGACATGTGTGGCTTGTACAGGTTGGACATATGTGGCTTGAATTGGGTATGGACAGTGGGCTTTAATATCGGCTGGCATGTATGCAGTTCTCATAGCAGTTTTTAGCATTGCATCCATGTCAGCATAGCTAAAAAAATTTTGGTTTTTCTAGATTCTTTTATGCTTTTGCAAACTATAAGAAAATTTTAATTTTTCTTCCCCCCGGGTTTTTCGTTTTCAACTTTGGTTATGTGTATTTCTAGCAAAACAAATTAATCGTTTTGTGCTGCGCCCTGGTATGTTGATGTTGAGACCAAGACCAGGGGGACTAGCGGTCAGCGGTCATGACCTTCCTTTTCATTTAGAGGTCTCCCTTCTGAGATATTTTTTGTTGTAAAGTAAACCCCCCTTGCAACGTTGGAAACAATGTTGATCTGAGTATTATAAATATTCATTTCATCAAAGGAATTTAGGATCCAAATTTTCTTTTTTTCATCGATGTCA
>NC_069404.1:23733891-23758886 GCF_026875155.1 Cherax quadricarinatus
CCACTTGGGGGAAGGGGAGTTAGGGGGCGTCTTTAGTGAAGGCACTGGATGTTTTTGTTAGACGAGTCGATCGTCAACCATGTGGAGGACCCAGGTGCAATTTTGGGATCGGTTGAACATCATGGTGAGGCGACGGATGGAGCATTGAGTCTAGTGTGTCGCATGGTATGACGGTAAATGTAGCAGAAGTGGAGGTGCATCACGATAGTACTAAAGAAATCCCAATGCAGGTGGAGGGTAGGACGCGAAAGCGAACTGCGACCCCATCAGACTCAGACGACGTGCTTACTCCTGCCCAAAGGCCAGGAAAAAAGTCTTGGGCGGATGTACAGAGGACAGGGAACAGAGAATCCACGAAACAGGGTTTATCAAGGTGGTTCCCAAAAAAGGGGGGAGGGATAGAGGTGGTGTAAAATGTATAAGTGAAAAGTCTATACCTAGAACGAAAGGAAAACCCCATTAATTGACTTTAAGGTTTTGACAATAAATATTAACGGTTTGAGATCTGAGCGGAGCGAAGTGGTTTAATGAATTTTTGGTGCGTCTAGATGTGGATGTGGTATTTTCCAAGAACACAATTACAGAATTGGATATGAGTTAGAAATGGATGGTTATGATGTGTATATGGAATATGCGACGAGGTTAAAAGGAGGCGTCGCCATTCTGGTAAAGGAAATAGCCCGTTTGTAGTACGCCATAGTGAAAGGGGGGAGGGGAGAGTGATTAGGGTGGATGGTTTATGGGGTAGAGCACACATAAGTTTTGTATGTGTATATGGGCCGGCCGAGGGAGATGTACGACTTAAAACTCATTTTGTACAAGATGTATTAGTATATTAATCTACGTAGTTTACCAAATGTAGCGATAATAGGGGGCGACTGGAATTGTGTAATACGACGAAAAGATGTGGAGCCTCGAGGAGCAGGTTGTTGCTTGGGATTCCTGGGAGATTTATTGACGAGTGTGGTTTAATGGATGTGTGTGGGGGGGGTGGCATGGTGGAGCATACTTTTATTAGACGAGATTATGCGGCGAGATTGGATAGAATGTACGTGTCTAGTGCGGTTACAGTGCGGAGAGTGAATGTGATAAATGTGGTTTTTTCGATCATAGAGGAGTTGTAAATGGATGTAGATATTGAGGGTGTGCCTAGAAGGGGTCCATCTTTTTGGAAATTAAATGTAAAGTTATTGAAGAGGGAGGAAAGTCTTTTGTCTTTTGGGCATATGTGGAACGCCTTGTGGTTGAAGCACCTAGAGATGTGGATTTGGTTAATTGGTGGGAAACGATAGCCAAAAAGCGAATTAAGGAATATTATATTAGTCAAGGAGTGAGATATAGTCAGTTACAATACGGTTTCCAACGATATTTAGAGGGGCAGTTGCGCGACTGCTATGTACAAGCGAATGCTAATTATCCTGTTATAGAAATTGAAAGAATTAAGGAGCAACTACGAAATTTACAAACACAAGGTTTGATGGGGAAAGCTTAAGGGTGGAATCGAAGAGGTTTTGTGGGGAGATCGGCCGTCGGCGTGTGTGTTGAGGAATCAACACAGACGTCGCAAAGCAATGGAGTTAATGGGGTTGAATGTTCAGGTAGGTATGCAGGGGTATAGAGTGAATCAGGAGTTGACGACGACGGAGGGTATGAGTGGGTATATAGATGCATGGGTTAAATTGAAAACGCAAAGTGTTGGAATAAGTGAAATTGCATTGCAGTCAATCGGTAGGTTTGTGCAGTGTGAGCTGGATGGAGCATGATCGTTGATGTTGGGAGGGCCGATAACGGAGTGTGAGACTTGGGAGGCTTTATCTGGGGCGCAATTGGGTAAGGCGCCAGGAATATGATGGGTTGCCCAGATAGCGACTTTTATCTTCAAAATTGGAACGTTTTTAAAGGGGTTTTGGTACGTTTATTCAATATAATGAAGCGGGATGGGGTTTAGGGGAACAACAAAGGTTGGCTGTGGTCGTCCTAGTTCCTAAAGGCGAGCCATTAACGGTTAAAGATTATCGTGCAATCTCGTTATTATGTGGTGACTATAAAATTTTTGGAAGGATCTTGGCTAACAGAATAAAAAAAGTCCTGGGCAGAGTGATTGACAAGGGACAATATGGGGTGCCGGGCAGGTCTATGTATGAAGGTCACGGTATGATTAGAAGTTTTATTGAAGAAAGAGTAAGATTAGGAAAGGGGGGGGTATTGGCTATAGATTGGGAGGCGGCATATGATAGTGTGGAACGGGAGACGTTATGGAAGATCATGAGATGGCAGGGGTTTGGTGCGGAAAATTATATCATGGGCCAAATTAATGTATCAGGAGGCCAACCTTGCGTGTGCAGGTGAATGGGAGGTTGGGAGATCGAATTCAGATGGGAAGGGGTTTGCGTCAAGGTTGTCCCCTTTCACAAATTTTTTTTGCTTGTTTTCAAGATCCCTTTTATAGAGGGATAAGGGTTTTATTGGAAGCAAAGGGGATGGGTAATGTAAGGGATGGGGGAGCGGGCATTGTTGGATATGTCGACGATACGACGATTTTGGTGAGAGAAAACATGGATTTGATTCGGGTAGAAACGTTAATGAAAGTTTTTGAAAAAAGCTACTGGCATGACGATCAACATGGGGAAAACAAAGTATATGAATCTTGGAAAAGGGTCACGTGAGGACGGAATGGTTGCTGAAAGGTGGAAAAGGGTGGACCAAATAAAGATATGTGGGATCGTTTATGTAAATGATTTCAAGTTAGCACAGCAAATAAATTCCGTGCGTATCGTTGACAGTGTTCTGAAGCGCCTCAGTGGTTTAAGAGCTGCTAAATTTAAGTTGCAACAAAGGGTGATTACAACGAATGTGCTATTATATAGTAAACTATGGCATGTTACGGTAATATTTTCCGATACTTCGTTGTGAGTTAAAAAGGCTACAAAAAGTGTTTTTAGATTCATTTGGGGAACAGGGAGCGAATGGTTAAGTAGAGCGGTTGTCACACTCCCGGTTGGCCGTGGAGGGCTGGGTCTTATAGATGTCGAAAAGAGGGATAATAAGTATGTATTTAAAACATAGTTATAAGCGGAGGGAGGGGTGAAAGGAGACGGTCTTCATAGAATACATCAGGATATGCGACGGTGGTGGGGGGGTAGGGAGTTCATGATAGGTGAGGCAATGTTACGGGTATTTATAAACGTGAGGGATCCTTTACATATTAAATTGAGAAATCTGATAGGGCAGATGGTAAGGCTTTGTAAGCGGCGGTAGAAGGAGTATATCCGATGTATGATTGGCGTAATATTTGGGGGCGTTTAAACAAATTGCGTTTAAAACCTAAAGTCAGAGAAGTTATGTATAGATTTTTATACATGGAATATTGCCGTCAGGAATGGTTTTATCTATATAAGAGAATACGAGAGGATGGGGAATGCAAGGATTGTGGAGGATTGGCGACTATTTATTCATACGGTGTATTTTTGCGATTGTATTGAACTTATAAGGGTTTGGATGGGTAAGGTTTTAAGGTTAGTGGGGGAGGGGGTTTGCAGGTCTTGAGGGTTTTAAGTTTAGATATAACTGGGGTGAATAAAAGGGTTGAGAATGCGATTGGGTATATGATTACGGATTATATATACATGATGTGGGCTATGAGGGAGCGGACGTGCGTGCAAGAATTAATGCGTTGGCAGCAACTTTTTATAGGACACAGTGTAGGAATAAAGGGGTGTATGGAGGGAGATGGAGAGAGATTTTTAGTGAGGGTTATCGAAATTTCACATTAAGGGATTTATGGGATTTGCAAAAAATGGGTAAGGGGACACAACGGGCTATTTTCCTAGACTTGGGTGTGAGCATGGAGTGCTGTTTATAAGGATGTATAATTGAGTTTTGATATCTATGGGCAATATGGTTATTGCCCCGAGGGTTTCAGGAACTAAAAAGTTATCATTTAGAAATGTGTTGTACTACGATTGCATATTATCATTTATCATGCATAAATCATTTCAAGGACTTTATGATGAAAATTTTCAATGACTCAAATATGTTATAGGTGTCTTTAATGATTTTGATTCAAGTGTAATGTTTATAAAAAAAAAAAAAAAAGTTTTTCCTAGCATAAGCTACTGTGTTCTTATTTTGTTATATTTTATGCTGTGTTAACGTGTGCTTTTCAGTAATATTATATTACATGTAACTACTTGCATCATTTTTTCTTAGTTCCGCTGAGATGTAAAATTTCACATCGTAGTTTTGTTTTTGTTATATTGGATGTTTTTATTGTGACTTTTAGTATTATCCCGTTTCCTTCTTTTGTATCCTAAATACCTATGTATGTTAAGATCTTGTGATAATCGCCTAAATTAATGTTTTTATCGTGGTGCTCTGTTAAGCACCTGAGATCTTAGATTTAGTCTCTCATACGTGTGTGTTGACAGGCAGAAACCTCACCTATGTGTGCTTGTGTATGTGTGTCATTGTGCGTGTTTAGTTTTTTTTTTTATATCTCTTCTTTTATTGTACAATCTTTATAATTTCCAGTGTGTTTGATGTTTGTTATAAGTAACCTTGTTAGAGATGTTCTTTAACAAATAAAACAATATCACTGTAATGTATAGTGTTGAGTGTGAGTGTATTACCACTGTAATATACGGTGTGTTGTGTGTGAGAGTGTATTACCACTGTGCAGTATGGTATCAATATTAGGTTTCGGGTTAAGTGAGATTCTAGTGCAGTAAGCTTTTGTCGTGTATCTTTTTAATATATTTCTGCTATTTGTATCGCACTGTTTTAAATAAAATATAAAAAAAAAAAAAAAAAAAATTACCAAACTGTTGAGATCTAACGCAACCCAAGCAGTTATCGCAGTGGTGAGATCTAACAAAAGGCTAGCAGTTACCACACGGGTGAGGTATAAGACAATGATAGTTGTTACCACACTGGTGAGCTCTAACAGAGGCTAGCACTTACTGAACAATTGAGGTCTAAGATAAGGCTATTAGTTACCACACTGGTGAGGTCTAACTCATGTCTGTCAGTTACCACACTAATGAGGTTTAACACAAGACTAGTAATTACCACACTGGTGAGATCTAACACAAGGCTAGTATAACCACACTGGAGAGGTCTATTTCAAGGCTAGCAGTTACCACACTGGTGAGATTTAAACCAAAGCTAGCAATTATCACACTGCTGAGGCATATCAAAAGATTACTAGTTACCACAACTACAGGGGTCTAACACAAGGGTAGAAATTACCACACTGGTAAGATCTAACATAAGGCCAGTAGTTTACCACACTAGTTAGATCTAGCACAAGGCTAGTAATTGCAACACTAGTGAGGTCTAACATAAGTTACCACACTAGTGATTTCTAACACAAAGTTAGTACTTACCACACTTGTGAGATTTAATAGAAGATTAGTATTTACCACACTAGTGAAGTCTAGTAATTACCACCCTAGTGAGATGTAACACAAGGAAGGCTAGTATTTTACCACACTGGTAAGATCTAATATAACTCTAGCAGTTATCACACTGGTGAAGTCTAACACAAGGTAGGCAAGTATTCTCCACACTGGTGAGACCTAAGACAACTCTAGCACTTACCACACTGGTGAGATTTACCACAACGCTAGCAGTTACCACACTGGTAAGGTCTAACACGAGGCCAGTAGCTACCACACTAAAGATGTCTATCTCAAGGGTGGTAGTTATCAGTTTTTTGAGATCTAACTCAGGATTGTCAGTTACCTCGCTGGTGAGGTCTAACATAAGGATAGAAGTTACTGCACTCGTTAAATCGAACACAAGGCAACCAGTTACCAAACTGGTGAACTCTAACAAACGGCTAGTAGTTACCACACTGGTGACATTTACCACAAGGCTAGTAGTTACCAAACTGGTGAGGTCTAACACAAAGCTAGTAGTTACTAAACTAGTGAGGTTTAGCATAAGACTAGTAGTTAGCGCACTAGTGAGGTTTATCATATGGCTACTAGTAACCTCACTAGTGAGGCCTAACACATAGCTAATAGTTACCGCACTGGTGAGATCTAACTGAGGGCTAGTAGTTGCCATAATGGTGACGTCTAACACAAAGATAGTACTTAGCATACTGGTGAGGTCTAACACAAGGCTAGCGGTTACCACATTGGTGAGGTCTAACGCAAGGCTAGCAGTTACTACACTGGTGAAGGTCTAACAGAATGCTAGTAGTTACCACAATGGTGAGGTCTAACACACATCTAATAGTTACCACACTGGTGAGATCTAACACAAGGCTAGCGGTTACCACTCTGGTGAAGTCTAACTCAAGGTAAGTATTTACTACACTGGTGAAATCTAACACAAGGCTAGTAGTTACCACACTGGTGAGGTCTAAGACAAGACTAGTAGTTACTTCACTGGTGAGATCTATCACAACTCTTGCAGATACCACACAGGTGAGATTTAACACAAGGCTAGAAATTACCATACTGGTGAGGTCTAACAAAAGGTTACTAGTCAACACACCAATAGCTACTAGTTACCACAGTTGTGAGGTCTAGCATAAAAATAGTAGTTAACATGCTAGTGAGGTCTATTAGTTGCCACCCTAGAGAGATCTAAGACAAGGAAGGCTAGTATTTGCCTCACTAGTGAGATCTAACATAACACAAGCAGTTACCAATCGGTGAGATTTACCACAAGGTTAATAATTACCATAGTAGTGAGGTCTAACGCAAGGCTAGTAGTTATCACACTTTTTAGATCTAACAAAGGGCTGGTAGTTACCACACTGGTGATGTCTAACCTAAGTTTTGTAGTTAACACACTAGTGACGTCTAACGCAAGGCTAGTTATTATTATACTGGTGAGATCTTACACAAGGCTAACAGTTACCATGATGGTGAGGTTTAGCATAAGACTAGTAGTTTCCACACAAGTGAGGTTTAACATATGGCTAGTGGTTACCTCACTTGTGAGGCCCAACTCAAGGCTAGTAGTTACCACACTGCTGAGATCTAACAGAAGGCTAGTTGTTTTCACACTGGTGAAGTCTAACACAAAACTAGTAGTTACCACACTCGTGAGGTCTAACACAAGGCTAGCTATTACCACACTGGTGTGGTAATAGCTAGTAACTACTAGTAATGGCTAGTAGTTACCACACTAATGAGATCTAATCAAGGCTAGTAGTTACCACACGGGTGAAGTCTAAACAGGGTTGGACTTACTGCACTAAAGATTGAAACACTTATGCAACAGATGGGAATCTTTATTGAGGAAAAGTTTCGCCACTCAGTGGTTTCATCAGTCCAATACAGATCAGAAAGGTGTAAGGAGAGGAAGAGTTTGAGGTAATCAGTCCCTCAGCCTGGAGTCGATGTGTTCAGTCTATCGATCTTGTAGAAAGTACAGCATATGTATGTATGTATGTATGTATAATGTTCGCCAAGACAGTAGTCCTGGAACGGGTCTTAACCTTATGTTCAAGTAGTGATCTCACACAGTATCAGCAAGAGTCTAATGTTCAGGGAGTGATCTCATTTAGTAACAGCATGAGCCTTATGTTCAGGGAGTGATCTTACACAGTATCAGCATAAGCCATATGTTCAGGGAGTGATCTCACCCAGTATCAGCATGAATCTAATATTCAGAAAGTGATCTCACCCAGTAATAGCATTAGCCTTATGATCATGGAGAGATCTCACCCAGAATCAGCATAAGACTTATGTTCAAGGAGTGATCTCACCCAGTATCAGCATCAGTCTTATGTTCAGGGATTGATCTCACCCAGTATCAGCAAGAGCCTTACGTTCAGGGAGTTATTTCACCCAGTATTAGCATGAGTCTAATGTTCAGGGAGTGATCTCACCCAGTATCAGGAAGAGCCTTATGTTCAGGGAATGATCTCACACAGTGTCACCAGGAGTCTTATGTTCTGGGTGTGATCTCACCCAGTGTCAGCAAGAGCCTTATGTTCAGGGAGTGATTTCACCCAGTATTAACATGAGTCTAATGTTCAGGGAGTGATCTCACCCAGTATCAGGAAGAGACTTATGTTCAGGGAGTGATCTAACGGAGTATCAGCATGAGTCTTATGTTCAGTGAGAGATCTCTCCCATTATCAGCATGAGCCTTCTGTTCAGGGAGTGATCTCACCCAGTATCAGCATGAGACTTATGCTCAGGGAGTCATCTTACCCAGTATCCATATGAGCCTTATGCTCATGGAGTTATACCACCCAATTTCAGCAAGAGCCTTATGTTCAGGGAGTGATCTCACCCAGTATCAGTATGAACCTTATGTTCAGGGAGTGATGTCACCCACTTTGATCATGAACTTTATGTTCATGAACTGATCTCAGCATGTATCACCATGAGATTTATACTCAGGGAGTGATCTCGCTCAGTATCAGCATGAACCTTATGTATAAGAAGTAATCCTTCTCAGTGTCAGCATGAACCTTATGTTCAGGTAGTGATCTCACTCAGTATCTGCATGAGTCTTGTGTTCGGGGAATGATCTCACCAAGTATCAGCATGAGCCTTATGTTCATTTAATGATCTCACCCAGTATCTGTATGAGTCCTACGTTCAGGAAGTGATCTCATCAACTATCAGCATGAGTCATATGTTCAGGTATGAACTCACTCTGTATCAGCATGAGCCTTATGTTCTGGGAGTGACCTTACCCATATCAGCATGAGCTTCATGTTCAGTGAGTGATCTCACCCAGAATCAGTATTAGTCTTATGTTCGTGAGGTCATCTCACCCAGTATCAGCATGAGTCTTAAGTTCAGGGAGTGATCTCACCCAGTATCAGCAAGAGCCTTATGTTCAGGGAGTGATCTTACACAGTATCGCATGAGTCTATGTTCATGGAGTGATCTCCCCTAGTATCAGCATGAGTCTTATGTTCTGAGAGTGATCTCACCCAGTATCAGCATGAGCTTTATGTTCAGGGAGAGATCTCAGCCAGTATCAGCGTGAGTCTAATGATCAGGGAGTGACCTCACCCAGTAATAGCATGAGCCTTATTTTCAGAGAGTCATCTCACCCAGTATCAGCAGGAGCCTTATGTTTAGGGTAGTGATCTCTCCCAGCATCAGCATTACTTAATGCTCAAGTAGTGATCTCACACAGTATCAGCATGAGCCTTATGTTCAATTAGTGATCTCACCAAGTATCAGCATAACCTTATGTTCAGGGAGTGATCTCACCCAGTTTCAGCATGAGCCTAATGTTCAGGGAGTGATCTCACCCAGTATCAGGAAGAGCCTTATGTTCAGGGAATGATCTCACATAGTGTCACCATGAGTCTTATGTTCAGGGTGTGATCTCACCCAGTGTCAGCAAGAGCCTTATGTTCAGGGAGTTATTTCACCCAGTATTAGCATGAGTCTAATGTTCAGGGAGCGATCTCTCCCAGTATCAGGAAGAGACTTATCTTCAGAGAGTGATCTCACCCAGTATCAGCAAGAGCCTTATGTTCAAGGAGAGATCTCAGCCAGTATCAGCATGAGTCTTATGTTCAGGGAGTGATCTCACCCAGTATCAGCATGAGTATAATGATCAAGGAGTGATCTCACCCAGTAATAGCATGAGCCTTATTTTCAGGAAGTTATCTCACCCAGTATCAGCATGAGCCTCATGTTTCACCGAGTGATCTCGCCCAATATAAGGATTAACCTTATGTTCAAGCAGTGATCTCTCACAGGATCAGCATGAGTCTACTGTTCAGGGAGTGATCTCATTCAGTAATAGCATGAGCCTTATGTTCAGGGAGTGATCTTACACAGTATCAGCATGAGCCTTATGTTCAGGGAGTGATCTCACCCAGTATCAGCATGAATCTAATATTCAGAAAGTGATCTCTCTCAGTAATAGCATGAGCCTGATGATCATGGAGAGATCTCACCCAGTATCAGCGTGAGCCTTATGTTCAAGGAGAGATCTCACACAGTATCAGCATCAGTCTTATGTTCAGGGAGTGATCTCACCGAGTTTCAGCATGAGTTTTATGTTCAGGGAATGATCTCTCCCAGTATCAGCATGAGCCTTATGTTCAAGTAGTGATCTCACCCAGTATTAGCATGAACCTTATGTTCAATGAGTGATCTCACACAGTATCAGGAAGAGCCTTATGTTCAGGGAGTGATCTCACTCAGTATCAGCATGAACCTTACGTTCAATGAGTGATCTCACACAGTATCAGGAAGAGCCTTATGTTCAGGAAGTGATCTCACCCAGTGTTAGCAAGAGCCTTATGTTCAGGGAGTGATTTCACCCAGTATTAGCATGAGTATTATGTTCAGGAAGTGATCTCAACCAGTATCACAATGAGTCTTATGTTCAGGGTGCGATCTCACCCTGTATCAGCAAGAGCCTTATGTTCAGGAAGTGATTTTACCCAGCATCAGCATGAGCTTACGTTCAGGGAGTGATCTCACCCAGTAATATCATGAGCCTTATGTTCAGGGAGTGATCTCACCCAGTATAAGCATGAGCTTACGTTCAGGGAGTGATTTCACCCAGTAATATCATGAGCCTTATGTTCAGGGAGTGATCTCACCCAGTATCAGCATCAGTCATATATCCAGGGAGTGATCTCACTATGTTTCAGCATGAGTCTTATGTTCAGGGAATAATCTCTCCCAGTATCAGCATGAGCCTTATGTTAAAGTAGTGATCTCAACCAGTATCAGCAAGAGCCTTATATTCAGGGAGTGATCTCTCCCATTATCAGGAAGTGCCTTATGTTCAGGGAGTGATATCACCCAGTGTCAGCATGAGTCTTATGTTCAGGGAGTGATCTCACCCAATATCAGCATGAGGTTATGTTGAGGTAGTGATCTCACCCAGTATCAGCATGAGTCTAATGTTCAGTGAGTGATCTCACCCAGTAATATCATGAGCCTTATGTTCAGGGAGTGATCTCACCCAGTATTAGCACGAGCCTTATGCTCAGGGAGTGATCTCTCCCAGTCTCACGAGGTGCCTTATGTTCAGGGAGTGATCTCACCCAGTATCAGCATGAGTCTTATGTTCAGGGAGTGATCTTACCCAGTATCAGCAAGAGCCTTATGTTCAGGGAGTGATCTCACCCAGAATCAGGAAGAGACTTATGTTCAGGGAGTGATCTCACCCAGTATCAGCATGAGTCTTATGTTCAGGGTGTGATCTGACTCAGTATCAGCAAGAGCCTTATGTTCAGGAAGTGACCTTACCTAGTATCAGCATGAGTCTTATGTTCAGGGAGTGATTTCACCCAGTATCAGCATGAGTCTAATGTTCAGGGAGTGATCTCACCCAGAATCAGGAAGAGACTTATGTTCAGGGAGTGATCTCACCCAGTATCAGCATGAGTCTTATGTTCAGGGTGTGATCTCACCCAGTATCAGCAAGAGCCTTATGTTCAGGAAGTGACGTTACCCAGTATCAGCATGAGTCTTATGTTCAGGGAGTGATCTCACCCAATATCAGGATGAGCTTATGTTCAGGTAGTGATCTCACTAAGTATCAGTATGAGTAATGTTCAGGGAGTGATCTCACCCAGTAATATCATGAGCCTTATGTTCAGGGAGTGATATCACCCTGTATCAGCATCAGTCTTATGTTCATGGAGTGATCTCACCCAGTATCAGCATGAACCTTATGTCCAGCAGCGCAGACAAGTCTGTCTGTTTGCTTGGCACGAGTAAACTAGCCAAGGCAGCCTCAGACTATCTACATGTTGGGATTGCTGTCCCCATCAGCCTTTGACAGACCAAACTGGTGGCTGCCAGAGCCATGAAACTGTTGGAGTAGATCTTAGGTGATACCCCATCTCAACAGTGGTACCGAGCAGCGACTCAGGGAGAAGCCCCTCCATATGATAGAAGCTGGTTCAGAGCGCGGTGTACCGCCTTCCATCGGCTTCGTTTGGGCTTTCCCACAACCAAGATGATGGTAGAGAAGGCTGAGGAGATGTGCCAGGATTTAAATTGTCTGAGAAAAGTAAGACTTTATTATTGGGGTCACATGAGTTACAATGAAAGGAAAGTGAAGAAATTGAGGCGATTAAGATACACCTTCCTTTATATTTATAATTATTTTCAAAACATTATTTTTATTGTCATCACTAATTAGGCGTCCCCGCACGTTGTCCAGCGGGTACCAGCACTTTGTCCAGCCCCCCGTAGCACACTAGAGTGCGAAGTTACCGAGACACTCCGCACGCAACTGGCACTGATATCCCCTCCCTAAGAGGACCCAGAGATAACTGCGGCCACACTAGTGTACCGTGAAGCCAAGTAACCAGACAAGCTGTTGTCCGTGATAACGACAACCTCGTCCTCGCTAGTGTCCACAGTTAGGAGTACATATGGTGTTGTCGATTATGAGATGCACCAGATGAACTGACCAGAAGAGTGCTTGAGCAGCATACGTCGCATCATTGTAGAAACCTTTCTCCCTCGGGAGCCAGAGACGGGTCATCGCAAGATTAATGCTGATAATGGGAGAGATCACTCCCGAAACATAAGGCTCATGTTGATACTGGGTGAGATCACTCCCTGAAAATAAGGCACAAGCTATTACTGGTTGAGATCACTCCCTGATCATTAGACTCATGCTGATACTGGCTCAGATCTCTTCTTGAACAAAGCTCATGCTGATACTGGGTGAGATCACTCCCTGAACATAAGACTCATTCTGGTACTCAGTAAACTCACGCAGTGAACATAAGGCCCTTTCTGATACTGGGTGGTATTACTCTCTGAACATAAGGCTAATGCTGATTCTTGGTGAGATCACTCTGTGAACATAAGACTCATGCTGATTCTGGGTGAGATCACTCCCTGAACATAAGATTCATGCTGATACTGGGTGAGATCACTCCCTGAACATAAGGCTCTTGCTGATACTGGTTGAGATCATTTCATGAACATAAGACTCATTCTGATACTGTGTGAGATCACTCCCTGAACATAAAGCTCAGTCTAATACTGGATGAGATCACCCTCTGAACATAAGACTCATGCTGGTAATAGGTGAAATCACGCCATAAACATAAGGCCTATTCTGATACTGGGCGTGGTCACTCCCTGAACATGAGGCTCAGGCTGATACTTGGTGAGATCACTCCCCGGACATAAGACTCAAACTGGTACTAGGTGAAATCATGCCATAAACATAATGCCTATTCTGATACTGGGCTGGATCACTCCATGAACATAAGGCTATTACAACCTAGGATTTCAAATGGTCTGTTATCCCAGGTGTAATGGGAGCAAATAAACACAGTAGAAAAAGTTGACTTATATTATCCTTCACCAATTTAGAACAGCAATATGTACACTATGTACAGTAATAAATATAGTGCACTCCACGGTAAGCAAGGCAGAAATAGAAGCCACAAGATAGCAGACCGTGCTTCAACCAGCTCTAGAATGGGAAAGACAAGGGCAGACAGGAGAGCGGTATCCACATAACCTCTGCGATTGCCAATCCCACCTTCTTATTGGCTAGAACCTGGTCACTAGTTGAACGATGGGGCCCCATCATCAACTCTTAGCAACCTGGTTCGCTGGTTGGGGGAGATAACCTGTAAATGAGGGTGTGTCCATGCGCCGAATAAATGTTACGTACTCTTTGCATGCCACACCCCCACCCCCGAGAAGGCTCAGGATTAGGCTGCCACCTCCCAGTGGTAACCGTGCCGCCATGGCACAAAATAATGGGACCGCCTATCCTCTCCACCATCCAACTCTTAGATAGAGCTCAGCTTTCCTAGTGACCAAAAGCCAAACCCTAAACTTAGAGTGAGACAGCAGTCAGACAGGCTAGCATAGGTCCAAGATACAGGCGGACGGTAGCCCGCATCCCCTCACTAAAAAAAACCCCCACATCAGGGGATAAAAAAAAAGCTTGAAAGGGGGTTACCACAAATACACCCAAAACCTAAATAAAATATTAAACAACTTTTGAAAAAGAGCTCCCAAACACATTTTATTCCCGCAAATATTTAATTTTTTTTTCTTGGGGCTGCAGCCTGAGTGTCCAACGAAAACCTTGTTTTGGATTCTTCAGGGTTTTGAATAGACAAGGTTGTGATCACGTAGCTGTGACCCCCCGTTTCCCTGGCCCACAAAAACATCGAAATCTCCAAAGCCATTACCATCGAGGGCTTTTTTTTCAATGGTAAGAAGCTCTCTGATGTGGCGGAACTTGCTGAAAAGATGCGATTGGCTGCAGCTCCTTTTTTCCCGTTTTTGTAAAGTACCGCCCAACCCCAGACTCACAAGCATCAACCTGTAATAAAAAAGGGTTTTGGAGAAGTCGGAGACAGAAAAAGGGTGCCGAGCACAATAATTTTTTTGTTTTATTAAAAGCATGTTACATTGGGAAGTCCAAAAAAGGGAATTTATGCGGGTAAAAGGGGTAAAGGGGCTACAATATCTGAGAAATTCTTACAGAACTTCTGTAAAATCCATCAGCCTGGGAAAACGTTGAAGAATTTCCTACATGGGGAAAACGGGAATTTCTTTAACGAAAGACCTTTAGAAAATTTGGGTCAACTTTCCCACACCTATTCAGGGCCTAGAAAAGTGACAGTGGCCGGGCCAAAAAAAATTTTTAATAAAAAAAACTTTTAAATTTGGGGAAATTTTTAAAGGGTCTAAAACAGAGCTTTAAGCTAAGTAGGTGTTGATCCCAATATCAACCCCACAAAAATATCATCTAGGTATGCTGCCGTCCCTTTAAACCCCAAAATAGCCTGAGGATGATTTTTCTGAATGAAGGGGGGGGAATTTTTCATTCCGAAGGGGGAAAACTGTATACATAAGCCCTCCTGGAATTACAAAAGGCAAGTTTTTTCCTTCGCCTACTGTAAAGGTACCTGAAGAAACCCTTTTAAAAGGAGATCAATTTGGCCCAAAAAAGTAGCCTTACCCCAAAGTCATTAGCTCCAACAGAAAGGTAACATCTGAAATGTACCTCTTTTCCTTTAGGGTAGCCCGTGCACATACAAACCCCCATCACCCTTTTTTTTACTAGGATCACGGTAAAAGCCCATGGCTAATAATCCCCCACTAAACCAGGTTCTAACAAAACTACTTCCGCGAATAGCCTTTGCTTTTCAGGATTACTCTGTGGGGGGAGATTTAATTTGGGTTTTTAGTTTTTTCCCACATCTACATCATGGTAACCAACGTACTTTTTTTTCGGCACATCCAAAAAAAATATTAGGATAGACTGTAGAACTCAGTTAAATTGGTTGCTTGTTTTTTCAATAATCCATCCATTAACGGCTAGGATCCTTAGGAGGACAGAATTTGAAAGTTTAGTTTTAAATTTCAGAGATAAGTGCAAAAGTCGAGTCCCTCAGGGGTAGGGGACAGTCATTACTGGGACTTTATCTGGTGTAAAAAGGCCGATTAGATTAATGGGAAGTTTTTGTTTTTGGGGTCTATCAATGGGAGCTACCACAAATTTAAAAATAGATAATCTCTTACAACTGAAAGGTCCCTAAATCTGTTTTAAAGGGTGTGGCCAGGTATATTTTCCGCCCCAACACCTTGTCTCCTGGATAAGGGAGGGGAAATGTGCACTTCTGTCAAACCCTCTGTTTCATTTTACTTTGAGCTACTTTGGGTTACCGGGCTAACTCACGGCCACCTGAAACCTTAAAGAGGGGTTGGGTAAGTGCTGAGCTTACGTCTTCCCCCCATCCACCCTTTCTTTGACACCCAAGAGGACCCGTACATTTCCCCCAAAGATCCTCAAACGGACTATCCCCTTAACTCTTGACCGTCCCCGTACTGAAAACGCAACAATGGAGAGATTCACCCAAATCTGTCGGAAAGTGCATGCAAAAACTTCCATCTTTTTTTTTAAAATTTTTGGTGGAATCTTTCCAAAAGGCGCCTTTGGGGGACTGAGGATAAAGGGCATGGATAATTGGGAATTACCCTAACCTATTAAACTTCCCTAAAGCTTTGGAGTGAAGTTTACCTGATCACTTTTATAGTTTTTGGGAAGCCAAAACTATAAAAAATTTTTTTTAAAAGCTTGAGAATAGCTTTAGTATTGATACTACGCATTGGATCCTTCGGGAATCTGGTTACTTTACCATAATTGTAAATACTGATTTTCCGACTTTGACTTGGGTAGTGGACCTAAAACAATCTATAATTAAATCCAAAAGGTTTCCCACATAGGTAGGGGTTTTTGGAGAAGTGCAGGTTTAATGGAATGTCCAGGTTTTCCAACTTCTGACATTCTGGGCAACACCAATATGATTCTTCACATCTTTCTTTAATTTTGGCCATAAAATTCTTTTGGATTCTTACAAGGTTTTTGTAATTCCTAAGTACCCCAATACGATTAGACTATATTTAATATCTAGGTCATACTTTTTGGGAAACCCACTAACCGTCGAAATTTTGCCGCCCTCAATCTCCTTCCCAGTCTCAGTGCAAACCAAAAAATTTTTTTTAACTTCATACTTGACTGGATGACCCAAAGGGGATTTACCCAGGGCTGCCTGAAAACGAATTTTAAAGAAGGGTCCTTTTTTTTGTTCCTCCCGGAAGGACAGCCCCTCGGCAGGGAAAACAAGACATCTGCAATCCGAAAACCGGGAAATGGGAAAGGGCTTGATCGGGTCTTTTCATTGATTTACGAGACCCCGGCGGTGTGTCTCATAAAACAACGTGCTATTCGAGATGGGAGTCGCCAAGGATGGGTCAACATTCTCTCCAAAAACCCCTTTGGGAGTTGCCCGATTAGGCCAACACTGGAAAAGCTTTAAAAACATTATAGGTTCAGGACCGAACTAACAGTAGAAATGTTATTACCCATAAAAACATGGCATTTTTCAGGGGAAATCCTTTTGAGACACCTACATCGGACCCGGTAATATTCACTGTACAAAAATTTTAGCAAAGGAACAGAATAAATAGCTCCTCCATACTTTCCCAAAAAAACTGAGGAAAATTTAAAAAAGTATTCTCTGAAAGGGGGAATATTCCTTTTTCTGACAAATGAGCAATATGCTCCAGATCTCTAAAGGATTTACTTTAGTTGGTTCTGAGTTTTCCGAAGGGAAAAAACTTCGCATAATAAAGGGCCCTACCTTTTTTTACTTCTCTAGGGGCATTTTACTAGGATATTTGAGATTTTTCCCCCAAAGGGTTTAGGTTTTTGGGGGGAGTTGGAAATGATGTGACCTACTTATTCACCTGAAACAGACACGGCTTGCCCCTTTTCTCCCGATGCGTTTCAAATGTGTCGCTGGCTGGGGCCTCTCTGGATATTTTTGTCGAGATGCCCATAAGTATTTGCCCTCCCCCAGGGGGGCCCTATGTTAAAGCGTGGGTCACCATGACTTGGTTGGATACGTAACCCTCCCTCCGGTGGCCTTTATTTTCCAATTTGTCGATCTCTGCTCACGCCAGACTGTTGAAAAGAGAGACGGGACCGCTCGGACAAGGACGGTTCGTTTCAAGGGATCACCCACCTGCGCCTCCAAGCAGTGGGTTAAATCCGATCCTGCAAAAGAAACCCAAACCCCTGGTCCCACAAATCAGCAGGTTACAAACAAAAAAGCTGCACCACTCCTCAAGTTAAGACACCACTCGCTTTATCCAGCTTTAAAGCTTTGGTTTGCTGTCTCACAAAGTCCACCAGGGATTGACCAAACTGCCGCCTTTCAAATTTTAAGGCTTTTTCATTTTAGCTGGGGTCATGTATACCCCCAACACTGTGTCTCACTATTTGATAATCAGAGAATTCAGCGTCTTAATACCGACGTAAATTCCCCTTTCCTTTCCCAATAATGCTGTATGAACAACGCTCCCCGCGCTGTTCCGGCCCCCTCAAGGCTCGAGCCGATTTTTGAAACTTTCGAAAAATTCTCGGTTCGGCCCCATTGAAGCGGGGGAAAAAAAAAGCGTACTGCTTTTTTTAAAATGAAATCGTTTACAGAATGCAAAACGCCTCCTTTCTCTTTTTCCATAAATTCTTTCCCTTTCGAATGCCTCTGTTCCTAGTTTGCTCCACGGATTTTTGCCAGCTCAATTCCAAGGGCGCTGATTCACCTCGAACAACCCAGCTGCACTAACGACCATCTGCCCGTAGGTTTACATCCCCCTATGCGAGAACATGAGTGTTTTTTTTCCCCACTCCCCTAAGGGAGGGTTTTAGGGCCAACTTTTCTTCAATAATATGTCAGCAATAAGTGAACGCATTTGCCAGCTGTAAGAGTGCTTTATAGGGGAAACCCCCAAAGGAACGAGCAATTTTCCAACAAAAGCTGAGGGGCAAATTTTTGGGAGGTTATGCAAAGTATATCCGACACCAGGCTCGCTCGTCTATGGCATAATTATTCGCTATGCACAGTACGAAAACCCAACTAACACTTAAATTTGCAGAACACGCTTAGCTATGCACAGTACATGCAAATACGCATACAACAAAGCCACTGCACACAAATTGACCGAGCGAAGCGACACACGAACAACTAGTACGAGCTGTTGAACGATCACACAAAGCAAGGGGTCATAAGCAAATGACACGCAAAAATTTTAAAGCGAACGAGCGCAAGCTCACAATTTCCTGCTACAACTTTACCCTAACTCAACCGTTTTTTCCCAAGTCCACTCCAGCTCCACAGCTACCCAATTTCAACCAGATTTCAATGGCCTGTTTTTTTCCCGGTGTAATGGGGGCAAAAAACCAGTAAAAAATTCTTATATTTTCCTTCACCAATTTAAACACAATATTACCTAGTACAGTAATAAATATATGCCTCCACGGGAAGCAAGGCAGAAATAGAAGCCACAAGATAGCAACCGGGGTTCAACCACCTAGAATGGGGAAAGACAAGGGCAGACAGGAGAGCGGGATCCCCACATAACCTCTGCGATTTCCCCCCCCACCTTCTTATTGGGAAACCCCGGGCACTGTTTTAACGATGGGGGCCCCCTCATCAACTCTTGCAACCTGGTTCGCTGGGTTGGGAGATAACCTGAAATGGGGGGCCCCTGCGCCGAAAAGGTTTTCGTATCTTTTTATCCACAAAGGCTCATGCTGATTCGGGTGTGATCACTCCCTGAACATAAGACTCAGCTGAGACTGGGGGGAGACTCCCCCAACATAATTTCATGCAGATACTGGGTGAGATCACTCCTTGAACATAAAAATCTGCTATGCTGGGGGGGTCACTACCAAACATAAAAGGGTCTTTCGGAATGGGGGAATCCTCCCCGAACATAAGACTGATTTGATCTGGGTGAGATCCTTCCTGAACATAGGTTCTTTCCCATACGGGAGATTTACTTCCGAACAAAGACTCATGCTTTACGGGGGAGATTACTCCCTAACTTTTTAAACTCATGCTGATACTGAGGGGGAAACATTCCCGATCATAACACTATTGCTGATATTGAAATCACTTCCAACGTAAGACACATGCCGACACTGGGGGGACATCACCCATGAACTAAGGTTCATGATGATTTTGGGGTGAAATCATTCTCTGAACGAACACCATGTTTTTATATGGGGGAGATCACTTCTGAAGGTAATACTCAACAGATACTGGGGGATCGCTCCAAAAAAAAAGTCTCATGCTATATTTTTGGGAATCATTCCTCAAGAAAAAGACTATGCGATACGGGGGAGATCCTCCCGAACATAAGACCATGCTCACCCCGGCTAGATCATTCCAAACATAAGGGCCTCTGATAGTGAGTGGATTACTCCCTGAACATAAGATTTATGCGATACTTTGGTAATCACTCCTTGAACTAAGGCTCTTGCTAACGGGTTGAGATCATTTCATGAACAAAGACTCACTGATTTTGGTGAGTTTACTCCCTGAACATAAACTCATCTAATACTGTGTGAGATCATTTCCCCCAACATAAAAACCCTGCGGGTACGGATGAATCACCTCCGAAAATAAACTCATCTGGTACTAAGTGAAATCATGCCATAAAAAATAAGCCTATCGATACGGGTGGATCACTCCTGAACAAAGCCTGCTGATCGGGGGTGATCACTCCCTGAACATAAAACTCATGCGAACTGGGGGAATCACTCCATGAACATTAGGTTTTATGATGATTCGGGTGAAATCATTCCGAAAAAACCCCCCCCCATGTTGTAGTGGTGAGATCACTTCATGAAGGTAATACTCAAGCGATACGGGTAATCGCTCCATAACATAAGTCTCGCTGAATTTTGGGGAATCATTCCCCAAACACAAGACCCGCTGATTCTGGTGGATCACTCCCGCCCAAAAACTCATGGGCCCATCCCGGGTAAACATTCCTGAACATAAGGCTCATGCTCATAGGGAGGGAAAACCCCGAACAAAGACCATGCGGACAAGGTAAATCACGCCAAAAACAAACGCCTATTCGATACTGGGCTGATCACTCCATGAACATAACCAGCTGATTCCGGTGTGATCACCTCCCCAACATAAGATCAGTGAGACTGGGTAGATACCCCTGAACATAAGTTTCATGCGATACTGGTGAGTTAAACCCTTTAACTAAAACCCTGCTGATGCTGGGTGGGATCACTACATGAACATAAGTCTCATGCAGATACTGGGTGAGATCACTCCCTGACCATAAGACTCATGCTGATACTGGGTGAGATCACTACCTAAACATAAGGCTCTTGCGGATACTGGGTGAGATCACTCCCTGAACATAAGACTGATTCTGATACTGGGTGATATCACTTCCTGAACATAAGGTTCTTCCTGATACTGGGTGAGATCACTTCCTGAACATAAGACTCATGCTGATACTGGGTGAGATTACTCCCTGAACTTTAAGCTCATGCTGATACTGAGTGAGATCATTCCCTGATCATAACACTCTTGTTGATAGTTGATGAGATCACTTCCTGAACGTACGACACATGCCGACACTGGGTGAGATCACTCCATGAACATTAGGTTCATGATGATTCTGGATGAAATCATTCTCTGAACAGAACACTCATGTTGATATGTGGGTGAGATCACTTCATGAAGGTAATACTCAAGCAGATACTGGGTGAGATCGCTCCATGAACATAAGTCTCATGCTGATATTTGGAGAGATCATTCCCCAAGCACAAGACTCATGCTGATTCTGGGTGAGATCACTCCCTGAACATATGACTCATGCCGATCCTGAGCTAGATCATTCCATGAACATAAGGCTCATGCTGATAGTGGATGGGATTACTCCCTGAACATAAGACTCATGCTGGTAATAGGTGAAATCACGCCATAAACATAACGCCTATTCTGATACTGGGCTGGATCACTCCATGAACATAAGCTCATGCTGATTCTGGGTGTGATCACTCCCTGAACATAAGACTCATGCTGAGACTGGGTGAGATGACTCCATGAACATAAGTTTCATGCAGATACTGGGTGAGATTACTTCCTGAACATTAAGCTCATGCTGATACTGAGTGAGATCATTCCCTGATCATTACACTTTTGCTGATAGTTGATGAAATCACTTCCTGGACGTAAGACACATGCCGACACTGGGTGACATCACTCCATGAACAAAAGGTTCATGATGATTCTGGATGAAATCATTCTCTGAACAGAACACTCATGTTGATAGTGGGTGAGATCACTTCATGAAGGTAATACTCAAGCAGATACTGGGTGAGATCGCTCCATGAACATAAGTCTCATGCTGATATTTGGTGAGATCATTCCCCAAGCACAAGACTCATGCTGATCCTGGGCTAGATCATTCCATGAACATAAGGCTCATGCTGATAGTGGGTGGGATTACTCCCTGAACATAAGTTTCATGCTGATAACGGGCGGGATCACTCCCTGAACAAAACGTTCATGCTGATACTGGGTGAAATCACTCCCTAAACATAAGGTTCATACTGATACTGGGTGAGATCACTCCCTGGACATAAGACTCATGCTAATACTGGGTGAGATCACTCCCTGAGCATTGGTCTCATGCTGATATTGGGTGAGATCTCTCTTTGAACATAGAGCTCACGCTGACACTGGTTGAGATCACTCCACGAACATTAGACTCATGCTGATACTGGGTGAGATCACGCCTGAACATAAGGCTCATGCTGATATCAGGTGAGATCATTCCCCGAACACTATACTCATGCTGATACTGGGTGAGATCGCTATATGAACATAAGGCTCATGCTGATACTGGGTGGGATTACTCCCTGAATATATGTTTCATGCTCGTACTGGGTGAGATCACTCCCTGAACATTAGTCTCATGCTCATATTGTGTGATATCACTCCCTGAACATAAGGTTCATGATGATTCAGGAAGAGATCACTCTCTGAACATATGACTCATGCTGATAATGGGTGGGATCACTAACTGAGCATGAGGCTCATATGGATGCTGGGTGAGATCACTCTATGAGCATAGGTCTCATGCTGATAATGGGTGAGATCACTCTCTGAACATACGTTTCACACTGATACTGGTTGAGATCACTCCCTGAACATGAGTCTCATGCTGATGCTGGATGACATAACTCCCTGAACATAAGACTCACACTGTTACTGGGCGAGATCACTCCCTGAACATAAAGCTGATGCTGATACTAGTTGGGATCACTCCCTGAATATAAGACTCATGCTTATACAGGGCAAGATCGCTCCCTGAACGTAAGACTCATGCTGATACAGGTTGAGATCGCTCCCTGAACATAAGGTTTATGCTGATGCTGGTTGAGATCACTCACTGAACACAAGGTTCACGCTGATACTGGGTGAGGTTACGCCCTGAACATAAGACTCATGCTGATAGTGGTTGAGATCACTTCCTGAAAGTGAGACTCAAGCAGATACTGGGTGAGCTCACTCCATGAACATAAGCCTCATGCTGATACTGGGTTAGATCGCTCCCTGAACGTAAAGTTCATGCTCATACATGGTGATATCACTCGTTGAACATAAAGCTCATGCTGATACTTTTTGATATCACTACATGAAGATAAGACTCATACTAATATTTTGTGGGATCATTCCCTGAGCATAAGGGTCATGCAGATACTGGGTGAAATCACTTCCTGAGAATAAAGCTCATGCTGAGACTGGGTGAGATCACTCTGTGAATATAAGACTCACGTGTTACAGGATGAGATAACTCCCTGAACTTGAAACTCATGGTGATACTGGTTGAGATCACTCCCTAAACATCAGGCTCTTGCTGACACTGGGTGGGATCACTCCTTGAACATAAAGCTCATGCTGATACAGGGCGAGATCACTCCCAGAACATAAAACTAATGCAGATAAGGGGGTAAGATCACTCCTGAAGATAAGGCTCATGCTGACACTGGTTGGGATCACTCCCTGAATATAAGTCTCATGCTGTAATTGGGTGAGGTCAATCCCTAAACATAAGGCTCATGCTGATACTGGGTAAGATCACTCGAACAAAAGACTCTAGCTCATTCTGTGTGATATCACCCTTTGAGCATAAGGCTCATGCTGATTTGGTGAGATAATTCGCCAAACAAAAGACTCATGCTGTTACTGGATGAGATCACTCCCTGAACAAAAGACTCAAGCTGATTCTGGTTGAGATCACTCAATGAACATAAGAGTCATGCTTATACTTGGTGAAATCACGCACTGAACATAAGGCTCATGCTGATACTGGGTGACATCACTCCCTGAACATAAGTCTTATGCTGATACTAGGTGAAATCACTCCCTGAACATAAGGCTCATGCTGATACTGGGTGAGACCACTCCCTGAACATAAGACTCATGCTGATACTGGGTGAGATCACTCCCTGGACATAAAAATCTTTCTGATACTGGGTAAGATCACTCAATGAACATTAAACTCATATTGATACTGGGTGAGATCACTCCCTAAACATAAGGCTCATGCTGAAACTGGGAGAGATCACTCCCTGAATATAAGGTTCATACTGATATTGGGTGAAATCACTTCCTGAACTTAAGACTCATGCTAATACTGGGTAGGATCACTAACTGAGCATAAGACTCATGAGGATGCTGGGTGAGATCACTCCCTGAGCATTGGTCTCATGCTGATACTGGGTGAGATCACTCTCTGAACATACGGCTCACGTTGATACTGGTTGAGATAACTCCTTGAACATAAGTCTCATGCTGATGCTGGGTGAGATCACTCCCTGAACATAGGACTCATACTGTTACTGGGTGAGATCACTCTCTGAACATTAGACTCATGCTGATACAGGGTGAGATCACTCTTGAATATAAGACTCATGCTGATACTGGGTGAGATCACTCCATGAACATTAGGCTCATGCTGATACTGGTAGAGATCACTCCCTGAACATAAGGCTCATGCTGATACTGTTTGAGATCATTCTCTGAACATAAAGATCATGGTGATACTGGGTCTTGAACATAAGGCTTATGTTGATACTGTGTGGGATGACTCCCTGAACATAAGGCTCATACTGATACAAGGCGAGATCACTAACTGAACATAAGAGTCATGCTGATAATGAGTGTGATCACTCCCTGAACATAATGCTCATGTTGGTACTTGGAGAGATAACTCCCTGAACATAAGACTCATGCTGATACTGGTTGAGATAACTCCCTGAAAATAAGGCTTATGCTGACACTTGGAGAGATCAGTTCCTGAACATAAGGCTCATGCTGATACTTAGTGAGATCACCCCCTGAATATAAGGCTCATTCTGATACTCGGTGAGATCATTCTCTGAACATAAAGCTCATGCTGATACTCGGCGGGATCAGTCCTTGAACATAAGGCTTTTGTTGATACTGTGAGGGATCACTCCCTGAACATAAGGCTCATGTAGATACAAGGCGAGATCACTAACTGAACATAAGACTCATGCTGATACTGAGTGTGATCACTCCCTGAACATAATTCTCATGTTGATACTCTTAGAGATCACTCCTTGAACATAAGACTCATGCTGATTCTGGGTGAGATCGCCACTGAACATAAGGCTTATCGGGGAAAAAAATT
>NC_069404.1:23759386-23801886 GCF_026875155.1 Cherax quadricarinatus
CAAGGGGAGTTACCACAATGGTGAGGCTAACACAAGGCAGTATTACCCACACTGGTGAACTAACACAAGGCTAGTAGTTACCACAAATGGTGAGGTCTAACACAAGGCTAGTAGTTACCACACTGGTGAAGTCTAACACAAGGCTAGTAGTTACCACACTGGTGAGGTCCTAACACAAGGCTAGTAGTTACCACACTGGGAAGGGCTAACACAAGGCTAGTAGTTACCACACTGGTGAAGTCTAACACAAGGGTAGTAGTTACCACACTGGTGAGGTCTAACACAAAGGGTAGTAGTTTTCCACACTGGGGAGGGCTAACACAAGGCTATATTTTCCACACTGGTGAAGTCTAACACAAGGCTAGTAGTTACCACACTGTGAGTTCTAACACAAGGCTAGTAGTTACCACACTGGTGAAGTCAAACACAAGGCTAGTAAATTACCACACTGGTGAGTCTAACACAAGGCTAGTAGTTACCACACTGGTGAGGGCTAACACAAGGCTAGTATTACCACACTGTGAAAGTCTAACCCAAGGCTAGTAGTTACCACACTGGTGAAGTCTAACACAAGGCTAGTAGTTACCACACTGGTGAAGTCTAACACAAGGCTAGTAGTTACCACACTGGTGAGGTCTAACACAAGGCTAGTAGTTTACCACACTGGTGAGGTCTAAAAACAAAGGGTAGTAGTTACCACACTGGTGAGGTCTAACAACAAGGCTAGTAGTTACCACACGGTGAAGTCTAACACAAGGCTAGTAGTTACCACACTGGTGAGGTCTAACACAAGGCTAGTAGTTACCACACTGGTGAGGTCTAACACAAGGCTAGTAGTTACCACACTGGTGAGGTCTAACACAAGGCTAGTAGTTACCACACTGGTGAAGTCTAACACAAGGCTAGTAGTTACCACACTGGTGAGGTCTAACACAAGGCTAGTAGTTACCACACTGGTGAAGTCTAACACAAGGCTAGTAGTTTACCACAAATGGTGAAATCTAACACAAGGCTAGTAGTTACCACACTGGTGAGGTCTAACACAAGGCTAGTAGTTACCACACTGGAAAGTCTAACCAAGGCTAGTATTACCACACTGGTGAAGTCTAACACAAGGCTAGTAGTTACCACACTGGTGAAGTCTAACACAAGGCTAGTAGTTACCACACTGGTGAGGTCTAACACAAGGCTAGTAGTTACCACACTGGTGAGGTCTAACACAAGGCTAGTAGTTACCACACTGTTGAGCTAACACAAGGCTAGTAGTTACCACACTGGTGAGGTCTAACACAAGGCTAGTAGTTACCACACTGGTGAGGTCTAACACAAGGCTAGTAGTTACCACACTGGTGAGGTCTAACACAAGGCTAAATAGTTACCACACGGGGGAGGTCTAACACAAGCTAGTAGTTACCACACTGTGAGTCTTAACACAAGGGTAAGTAGTTACCACACTGGTGAGGTCTAACACAAGGCTAGTAGTTACCACACTGGGGAAGGTCTAACACAAGGGTAGTAGTTTTCCACACTGGTGAAGGTCTAACACAAGGCAGTAGTTTTCCACACTGGTGAGGTCTAACACAAGGCTAGTAGTTACCACCACTGGTGAAGGGCTAACAAAAGGCTATAGTTACCACACTGGTGAAGTCTAACACAAGGCTAGTTTGTTACCACACACTGGTGAAGTCTAACACAAGGCTAGTAGTTACCACACTGGTGAGGTCTAACACAAGGCTAGTATTTACCACACTGGTGAAGTCTAACACCAAGGCTAGTATTTACCACACTGGTGAGGGCTAACACCAGGCTAGTAGATACCACATGGTGAAGTCTAACACAAGGCTAGTAGTTACCACACTGGTGAAGTCTAACACAAGGCTAGTTAGTTTTCCACACTGGTGAAATTCTAAACACAAGGCTAGTAGTTACCACACTGGTGAGGGCTAACACAAGGCAGTATTACCAACTGTGAGGTCTAACACAAGGCTAGTAGTTACCACACTGGTGAGTCTAACACAAGGCTAGTAGTTACCACACTGGGAGGTCCTAACACCAAGGCTAGTAGTTACCACACTGGGGAAGTCTAACACAAGGCAAATAGTTACCACACTGGTGAATCTAACACAAGGCTAGTAGTTACCCCACTGGTGAGGTCTAACACAAGGCTATAGTTTTCCACACTGGGAGTCTAACACAGGTAGAGTTACCAAAATGGTGAATCTACACAAAGGGTAGTAGTTACCACACTGGTGAGTCTACACAAGGCTAGTAGTTACCACACTGGTGAAGTCTAACACAAGGCTAGTTTGTTACCACACTGGGGAATCTAACACCAAGGCTAGTAGTTACCACACAGGTGAATCTAACACAAGGCTAGTAGTTAAACCCCACTGGTGAAGTCTAACACAAGGCTAGTAGTTACCACACTGGGAAGTCTAACACAAGGCTAGTAGTTACCACAAATGGTGAGGGCTAACACAAGGCTAGTAGTTACCAAACGGTGAAGTCTAAAAACAAGGCTAGTAGTTACCACCTGGTGAGTCTAACAAAGGTAGTAGTTACCAAACTGGTGAGGGCTAACACAAGGGTAGTAGTTTACCACACTGGTGAAGGGCTAACACAGGGATAGTTACCAAACTGGTGAGGGCTAACACAAGGCTAGTATTACCACACTGGTGAAGGTCTAACACAAGGCTAGTAGTTACCACACTGGTGAGGGCAACACAAGGCTAGTAGTTACCCCACTGTGAATCTAACACAAGGCTATAGTTACCACACTGGTGAAGTCTAACACAAGGCTAGTAGTTACCACACTGGTGAAATCTAACACAAGGCTAGTAGTTACCACACTGGTGAGATCTAACACAAGGCTAGTAGTTACCACACTGGTGAGGTCTAACACAGCTAGTAGTTACCACACTGGTGAGGTCTAACACAAGGCTAGTAGTTTTCCACACTGGTAGTCTAACACAAGGGTATAGTTACACAAAATGGTGAGGTCTAACACAAGGCTATAGTTACCAAACTGGTGAGGTCTAACACAAGCTAGTAGTTACCACACCCGGTGAGGTCTAACAAAGGGTAGTAGTTACCAACTGGTGGGTCTAAAACAAAGGGTAGTAGTTACCAACTGGTGAGGTTTAAAACAAGCTAGTAGTTTACCACACGGGTTTGGTCTAACACAAGGCTATAGTTACCACACTGGGGAGGTTAACACAAGCTATAGTTATCAACTGGTGAAGTCCCAACACAAAGGGGTAGTAGTTACCACACTGGGGGGAGGTCTAACACAAGGCTAGTAGTTACCACACGAGGAAAAAGGTATAGTTAAACCAACTGGTGGTTTAACACGGCTATAGTTACCACTCTGGTGATGTCCTAACACAAGGCTAGTAGTTACCACACTGGTGAAGTCTAACACAAGGCTATAGTTACCAAACTGGTGAAGTCTAACCACAAGCAGTAGTTACCACACTGGGAGGTCTAACACAAGGCTAGTATTTACCACACTGGGGAGGTCTAACACAAGGCCTAGTAGTTACCAACTGGGGAGGTCTAACAAAAAGGCTAGTAGTTACCAACTGGTGAGGTCTAACACAAGCTAGTAGTTACCACACTGGTGAAGTCTAACACAAGGCTAGTAGTTACCACACTGGTGGGTCTAACCATGGCTAGTAGTTACCAACTGGGGAGTCTAACACAGGCTAGTAGTTACCACACTGGTGAAGTCCCAACACAAGGCTAGTAGTTACCACACTGGTGAAGTCTAACACAAGGCATAGTAGTTACCACACTGGTGAAGGGCTAAAAACCAAAGGGTATTTGTTACCACACTGGTGAGTCTAAAACAAGGCAAGTAGTTACCAAACTGGTGAGTCTAACACAAAACTAGTAGTTACCACACGGTGAGTCTAACACAAGGCTAGTAGTTACCACAACTGGTGAGGGCTAACCCCAAGGCTAGGGAGTTACCACACTGGTGAATCTAACACAAAGGCTAGTAGTTACCAAACTGGTGAGGTCTAACACAAGGCTAGTAGTTACCACACTGGTGAGGTCTAACACAAGGCTAGTAGTTACCAAACTGGTGAGGTCTAACACAAGGCTAGTAGTTACCACACTGGTGAGGTCTAACACAAGGCTAGTAGTTACCACACTGGTGAAGTCTAACACAAGGCTAGTAGTTACCAAACTGGTGAAGTCTAACACAAGGCTAGTAGTTACCACACTGGTGAGGTCTAACACAAGGCTAGTAGTTACCACACTGGTGAGGTCTAACACAAGGCTAGTAGTTACCAAACTGGTGAGCTAACACAAGCTAGTATTACCAAACATCAACACAAGGCTAGTAGTTACCACACTGTGAGGGCTAACACAACTAGTTTACCAAACTGGTGAGGTCTAACACATGGCTATATTACCAAACTGGTGAAGTCAAACACAAGGCTAGTAGTTACCACACTGGTGAAGTCTAACACAAGGCTAGTAGTTACCACACTGGTGAAGTCTAACACAAGGCTAGTAGTTACCACACTGGTGAAGTCTAACACAAGGCTAGTAGTTTACCACACTGGGGAAGTCTAACACAAGGCTAGTAGTTACCCACTGGGTGAAGTCAACACAAGGCTAGTATTACCACACTGTGAATCTAACACAAGTAGTAGTTCCAATGGTAGGGTCTACACAAGGCGTATTACCCAATGGTGAGTCTAACAAAGGCTAGTAGTTACCAAACTGTGAGGTCTAAACAAGGCTAGTAGTTACCAAACTTGTGATGTCAACACATGGCTAGTAGTTACCCCAAAATGGGGAAGTCTAACACAAGGCTAGTATTACCACACTGTGAAGTCTAACACAAGGCAGTAGTTACCACACGGTGAAGTCTAACACAAGGCTAGTAGTTACCACACTGGTGAAGTCTAACACAAGGCTAGTAGTTACCACACTGGTGAAGTCTAACACAGCTAGTAGTTTACCACACTGGTGAAGTCTAACACAGGCTAGTAGTTACCACACTGGGGAAGTCTAACACAAGGCTATAGTTACCACACTGGTGAGGTTTAAAACCAAGGGTAGATTTTTCACCTGGTGAGGGCTAACCATGGCTAGTAATACCACACTGGTGAGGTCTAACCAAGGCATAGTTACCACACTGGTGAGGTCTAACACATGGCTAAGTTCCACACGGTGAAGTCTAACACAAGGCTAATTACCACACTGGGGAGGGCTAACACAAGCTAGTATTACCACACTGGGAAGTCAACCATGGCTATAGTTACCACACGGGGAGGTCAACAAAAGGCTAGTATTTTCCACACTGTGAATCTAACACAAGGCTATATTACCACATGGTGAGTCTAACCAGGCAGTAGTTACCACACTGGGAGGTCTAACACAAGGCTATAGTTACCACCGGGGAGGGCTAACACAGCTAGTAGTTACCACACTGGGGAGGTCTAACACAAGGGTAGTAGTTTCCCACGGTGAACTAACACAGGCTAGTATTACCAAACGGGGAGTCAACACAAGGCTATGTTACCACCTGGTGAAATCTAACACAAGCAGTATTACCAAATGTAGGGCTAACCATGCTAGTAGTTACCCCCACTGGGGAGGTCTAACCAAGCATGTTACCACACTGGTGAAGTCTAACACAGGGTAAAAGTTTTCCCCACTGGTGAGTCTAAAAACAGGGTAGTATTTCCACACTGGGGGGGCCAACACGCTATAGTTACCACACTGGGAAATCTAACACAAGGCTAGTATTCCCCACGGTGAAGTCTAACACAAGGCTAAAGGGACCACCCCTGGTGAATCTAAAACAAGGGTATGTTACCAACTGGGAGATCTAACACAAAGGGAGTATTACCACACGGGGGTCAACACAAGCTAGTAGTTCCAAACGGGGGCTAACACAGGGGTATAGTTACCACACTGGTGAACTACCAAGGCTATGTTACCACACTGGGAGGGCTAAAACCCTGGGTATTTGTTACACACGGTGAGATCTACACAAGGCTATAGTTTCCACACTGAATCAACCAAGGGTATAGTTTCCACACTGTGAGTCTAACACAAGCTGTATTACCACACGGGGAGGTCTAACACATGGCTATAGTTACCACACTGGGATCTAACACAAGGCTAAGTTACCACACTGGTGAGTCAACACAAGCTAGTATTACCCACTGGGAGGTCTAACACAAGCTAGAGTTACCCACGGGGAAATTAACACAAGGGTATATTACCACACGGAGCTAACCACTAGAAAATTCCACACTGGGGAGCTAACACGGGTAGTAGTTTTCCAACTGGTGAATCTAACACAAGGGTAGTAGTTACCACACTGGTAGTCTAACACAAGGCTAGTAGTTACCACACTGGGGAGTCAACCAAGCATAGTTAACCACACTGGTGAGGCAACACAGGCTATAGTTACCACACGGTGAGGTTCTCACAAGGAGTATTCCACACTGGGGAGGTCTAAAACAAGCTAGTAGTTACCACACTGGTGATCTAGCCAAGGGTAGAGTTCCCACTGGAAATTTAACACAGGCAGTATTACCACACTTGAGGTCTTTAAAACAGGCTGTAGTTCCACACTGGTGAATCTAAACAAGGAAAATTACCACCTGGGGAGATCTAACACAAGGCTATAGTTACCACACTGTTTTTTGGGCTTTAAAACATCTAGTATTACCACACTGGTGGAAACTAAAACCCAAGGGAGTATTTTCCACACTGTGAGACTAAAAACAAGGCTTATTTTCCACAAATGGGGAGTCTACACAGGCTATAGTTTTCCCCACTGGTGAGGTCTAAACACTATAGTTACCCACTGGTGAATCTACCAAGGTATATTACCACACGGTGAGATCAACACAAGGGAGTAAAAACCACACTGGTAGTCTAACACAACTAGTAGTTACCACACGGGGGAGATCAACACAACTAGTATTACCATTGGGAGTCTAAACAAGGGGTATTACCACACTGGGGAGGTCAAACAGAAATATATTACCACCGGGGAGTCTACCAAGGCTATTTGTTACCACACTGGTGAGATCTAACTCATGGCTAGTAGTTACTATATTTGTGATAGCTAACACAAGGCTAGTAGCTACCACACTGGTGAGGTCCAAGAAAATGTTACTAGTTACCACACTAGTGGAGCCTAACACTGGGGCAGAAGCTACCACATTGGTGGGGTCTAGCATAGGGCTAGTATTACCAAACTAGTGAGGTCTAAAATAAACCAATAGTTACCAACAGTTGAAAATCTAACAGAAGGCTAGTAGTCACCACACTTGTGACGTCTAACACAAGGCTAGAAGATACCACCCTGGTGAGGTCTAAAACAATTCTAGCAGATACTGTACAGGTGAGGTCCAACACAAGGTTAGTAGTTACCACACTGGTTAGGTCTAACACAAGGCTAGCAATTACCACACTCTTGAAGTCTACCAAAATGTTACTAGTTACCACACTAGTTAGGTCTAACACAGAGCTAGTAGTTGCCACATTGGTGAGATCTAACACATGGCTAGTAGTTATCAAACTGGTGACGTTTAACTCATGGCTAGCAGTTACCACACTGGTGAGGTACAGCATAAGATTAGTAGTTACCACACTAGTGAGATCTAACAAGAGGCCAGCAGTTACCACACTGGTGAGGTCTAACCCAAGGCTTGCAGTCACTACACTGATGAGTGTCTAACACAATGCTAGTAGTTACCACACTAATGAGATCTAACATAAGAATAACAGTTACGACACTGGTGAAGTCTAACTCAAGGTTAGCAATTACCACACTGGTGAGGTCTAGCAAAATGTTACTAGTTACCACACTAGTGAAGTCTAACCCAGGACTGGTAGTTACCACTCTGGTGAGATATAACACAAGGCTAGTAGTTACCAAACTGGTGGGGTCTAACACAATGCTAGTTGTTACCACACTGGTGAAGTCTAACACAAGGCTAGTAGTTATCACAATTGTGAGATATAACACTAGGCTAGTACTTACCACACTGGTGAGGTCTTACACAAGGCTAGTAGTTAATACACTGGTGAGGTCTTTCAGAAGGCTAGCAGTTACCACACTTCTAAGGTCTAACACAAGGCAAGTAGTCACCACCCTGGTGTGATCTAGCGCAAGGAAGGCTAGTAATTACCAAAGTATTCGCTGCCTGACCACGGTAGAGTGCGGTTGTGCTCTGCACCCCTCTGCTGTTTCAGGCGAGCTACACCAGTTCGTCAACAGTCATTGAGTAGTGAGGACGTGTGCTGCTCATTTTCCAACATGGCGCTGCATAGCAACAGGCGCATCAACACTGTTTGCGTTGAGTTGACCCGTGGGGCTGTCACGGGAGCCACGATGGATTTGTTACTACCGGCGATTATCCGTGATACCTACGGTAATCGCAAATGAAGAGATATGTGGTGTAGCACTTAATGGGACGACACGGATTTTCGTTAAAATGACGTCAGCAAATGTCTACGAAGCAGTGGTGGATAAGTATCAAGAGACCATTATAGCCGTCAATTCAGCTGTATCAGTACTCTTCATGATGTATCAAGTACTACACATGGTAAAAATCAAGATGTGCCTTTTGAAGCGACTGATTTTGTTATAAAAGATGAACTACGTAATTATGGTACGGTTCATATGGCCTCTGCAGGTCGGTGGGCCGCTGGACCTTATGCTGGAAGTTTGGAGGGAACATATTCAGTCAAAATGACCTTACGCCACCCCATACCGTCCTATATTATGCTGCAAGCATTTCGAACTCAGTATATGTGACATATGCGGGGCAAACGTCGTACGTGTCGGCTGTGTGGGTCGTATGACCACATAGCGGCACAGTGTGGTAAGCGTCGTGGGAATCTCCAAATATCGCAACAGCAACAACCGGAAGAAGTCGAGGAAGTTGAGGGACGAGAACAGTCTTATGCTCACCCGTCTCGACAACGGACATCTTGGAGTGAAGAGGTAGAAAAGCGCAGGAGAATGCTTTGGAGGATGCAAAACAGCGAGAAGAATCACCGTCACTGGACATAAATAAAGTATTGGAAGAGACTCTGCCCACTATGGGGGAGAGGATGTAGCGGCGTCTTTAGTGAAGGCACTGGATGTTTTGTTAGACGAGTCGATCGTCAACCATGTGGAGGATCCAGGTGCAATTTTGGGATCGGTTGAACATCATGGTGAGGCGACGGATGGAAGCATTGAGTCTAGTGTGTCGCATGGTATGACGGTAAATGTAGCAGAAGTGGAGGTGCATCACGATAGTACTAAAGAAATCCCAATGCAGGTGGAGGGTAGGACGCGAAAGCGAACTGCGACCCCATCAGACTCAGACGACGTGCTTACTCCTGCCCAAAGGCCAGGAAAAAGTCTTGGGCGGATGTACAGAGGACAGGGAACAGAGAATCCACGAAAACAAGGGTTTATCAAGGTGGTTCCCAAAAAAGGGGGGAGGATAGAGGTTGGTGTAAAATGTATAAGTGAAAAGTCTATACCTAGAACGAAAGGAAAACCCCATTAATTGACTTTAAGGTTTTGACAATAAATATTAACGGTTTGAGATCTGAGCGGAAGCGAAAGTGGTTTAATGAATTTTTGGTGCGTTCTAGATGTGGATGTGGTATTTATCCAAGAACACAATTACAGAATTGGATATGAGTTAGAAATGGATGGTTATGATGTGTATATGGAATATGCGACGAGGTTAAAAGGAGGCGTCGCCATTCTGGTAAAGGAAAATAGCCCGTTTGTAGTACGCCATAGTGAAAGGGGGGAGGGGAGAGTGATTAGGGTGGATGGTTTATGGGGTAGAGCACACATAAGTTTTGTATGTGTATATGGGCCGGCCGAGGGAGATGTACGACTTAAAACTCATTTTGTACAAGATGTATTAGTATATTATCTACGTAGTTTACCAAATGTAGCGATAATAGGGGCGACTGGAATTGTGTAATACGACGAAAAGATGTGGAGCCTCGAGGAGCAGGTTTGTTGCTTGGGATTCCTGGGAGATTTATTGACGAGTGTGGGTTTAATGGATGTGTGTGGGGGGGTGGCATGGTGGAGCATAACTTTTATTAACGAGATTATGCGGCGAGATTGGATAGAATGTACGTGTCTAGTGCGGTTACAGTGCGGAGAGTGAATGTGATAAATGTGGTTTTTTCGGATCATAGAGGAGTTGTAATGGATGTAGATATTAGGGTGTGCCTAGAAGGGGTCCATCTTTTTGGAAATTAAATGTAAAGTTATTGAAGAGGGAGGAAAGTCTTTTGTCTTTTGGGCATATGTGGGAACGCCTTGTGTTGAAGCACCTAGAGATGTGGATTTGGTTAATTGGTGGGAAACGATAGCCAAAAACGAATTAAGGATATTATATTAGTCAAGGAGTGAGATATAGTCAGTTACAATACGGTTTCCAACGATATTTAGAGGGGCAGTTCGCGACTGCTATGTACAAGCGAATGCTAATTATCCTGTTATAGAAATTGAAAGAATTAAGGAGCAACTACGAAATTTACAAAACGAAAGGTTTGATGGGGAAAGGCTTAAGGGTGGAATCGAAGAGGTTTTGTGGGGAGATCGGCCGTCGGCGTGTGTGTGAGGAATCAACACAGACGTCGCAAAGCAATGGAGTTAATGGGTTGAATTTCAGGTAGGTATGCAGGGGTATAGAGTGAATCAGGAGTTGACGAACGACGGAGGGTATGAGTGGGTATATAGATGCATGGGTTAAATTGAAAACGCAAAGTGTTGGAATAAGTGAAATTGCATTGCAGTCAATCGGTAGGTTTGTGCAGTGTGAGCTGGAGGAGCATGATCGTTTGATGTTGGGAGGGCCGATAACGGAGTGTGAGACTTGGGAGGCTTTATCTGGGGCGCAATTGGGTAAGGCGCCAGGAATTGATGGGTTGCCCAGCGACTTTTATCTTCAAAATTGGAACGTTTTAAAGGGGTTTTTGGTACGTTTATTCAATATAATGAAGCGGGATGGGGTTTTAGGGGAACAACAAAGGTTGGCTGTGGTCGTCCTAGTTCCTAAAGGCGAGCCATTAACGGTTAAAGATTATCGTGCAATCTCGTTATTATGTGGTGACTATAAAATTTTTGGAAGGATCTTGGCTAACAGAATAAAAAAAGTCCTGGGCAGAGTGATTGACAGGGACAAATATGGGGTGCCGGCAGGTCTAGTATGAAGGTCACGGTATGATTAGAAGTTTTATTGAAGAAAGAGTAAGATTAGGAAAGGGGGGGGGTATTGGCTATAGATTGGGAGGCGGCATATGATAGTGTGGAACGGAGACGTTATGGAAGATCATGAGATGGCAGGGGTTTGGTGCGGAAATTATATCATGGGCCAAATTAATGTATCAGGAGGCAACCTTGCGTGTGCAGGTGAATGGGAAGGTTGGGAGATCGAATTCAGATGGGAAGGGGTTTGCGTCAAGGTTGTCCCCTTTCACAAATTTTTTTTGCTTGTTTTCAAGATCCCTTTTATAGAGGGATAAGGGTTTTATTGGAAGCAAAGGGATGGGTAATGTAAGGGATGGGGAGCGGGCATGTTGGATATGTCGACGATACGACGATTTTGGTGAGAGAAAACATGGATTTGATTCGGGTAGAAACGTTAATGAAAGTTTTTGAAAAAGCTACTGGCATGACGATCAACATGGGGAAAACAAAGTATATGAATCTTGGAAAAGGGTCACGTGAGGACGGAATGGTTGCTGAAAGGTGGAAAAGGGTGGACCAAATAAAGATATGTGGGATCGTTTAATGTAAATGATTTCAAGTTAGCACAGCAAATAAATTCCGTGCGTATCGTTGACAGTGTTCTGAAGCGCCTCAGTGGTTTAAGAGCTGCTAATTTAAGTTTGCAACAAAGGGTGATTACAACGAATGTGCTATTATATAGTAAACTATGGCATGTTACGGTAATATTTCCGATACTTCGTTGTGAGTTAAAAAGGCTACAAAAAAGTGTTTTTAGATTCATTTGGGGAACAGGGAGCGAATGGTTAAGTAGAGCGGTTGTCACACTCCCGGTTGGCCGTGGAGGCTGGGTCTTATAGATGTCGAAAGAGAGGATAATAAGTATGTATTTAAAAACATAGTTATAAGCGGGAGGGAGGGGTGAAAGGAGACGGTCTTCATAGAATACATCAGGATATGCGACGGTGTGGGGGGGTAGGGAGTTCATGATAGGTGAGGCAATGTTACGGGTATTTATAAACGTGAGGATCCTTTACATATTAAATTGAGAAATCTTGATAGGGCAGATGGTAAGGCTTTGGTAGCGGCGGTAGAAGGAGTATATCCGATGTATGATTGGCGTAATATTTGGGGGCGTTTAAACAAATTGCGTTTAAAACCTAAAGTCAGAGAAGTTATGTATAGATTTTACATGGAATATTGCCGTCAGGAATGGTTTTATTCTATAAGAGAAATACGAGAGGATGGGGAATGCAAGGATTGTGGAGGATTGGCGACTATTTATCATACGGTGTATTTTTGCGATTGTATTGAACTTATAAGGGTTTGGATGGGTAAGGTTTTAAGGTTAGTGGGGGGAGGGGGTTTGCAGGTCTTGAGGGTTTTAAGTTTAGATATAACTGGGGTGAATAAAAGGTTGAGAATGCGATTGGGTATATGATTACGGATTATATATACATGATGTGGGCTATGAGGAGGCGGACGTGCGTGCAAGAATTAATGCGTTGCAGCAACTTTTTATAGGACACAGTGTAGGAATAAAGGGGTGTATGGAGGGAGATGGGGAGAGATTTTAGTGAGGGTTATCGAAATTTCACATTAAGGGATTTAGGATTTGCAAAATGGGTAAGGGGACACAACGGGCTATTTTCCTAGACTTGGGTGTGAGCATGGAGTGCTGTTTATAAGGATGTATAATTGAGTTTTGATATCTATGGGCAATATGGTTATTGCCCCGAGGGTTTCAGGAACTAAAAAGTTATCATTTAGAAATGTGTTGTACTACGATTGCATATTATCATTTATCATGCATAAATCATTTCAAGGACTTTATGATGAAAATTTTCAATGACTCAAATATGTTATAGGTGTCTTTAATGATTTTGATTCAAGTGTAATGTTTATAAAAAAAAAAAAAAAGTTTTTCCTAGCATAAGCTACTGGTTCTTATTTTGTTATATTTTATGCTGTGTTACAGTGTGCTTTTCAGTAATATTATATTACATGTAACTACTTGCATCATTTTTTCTTAGTTCCGCTGAGATGTAAAATTTCACATCGTAGTTTTGTTTTGTTATATTGGATGTTTTTATTGTGACTTTTAGTATTATCCCGTTTCCTTCTTTGTATCCTAAATACCTATGTATGTTAAGATCTTGTGATAATCGCCTAAATTAATGTTTGAGTATCGTGGTGCTCTGTTAAGCACCTGAGATCTTAGATTTAGTCTCTCATACGTGTGTGTTGACAGCAGAAACCTCACCTATGTGTGCTTGTGTATGTGTGTCATTGTGCGTGTTTAGTTTTTTTTTTTATATCTCTTCTTTTATTGTACAATCTTTATAATTTCCAGTGTTTGATGTTTTGTATAAGTAACCTTGTTAGAGATGTTCTTTAACAAATAAAACAATATCACTGTAATGTATAGTGTTGAGTGTGAGTGTATTACCACTGTAATATACGGTGTGTTGTGTGTGAGAGTGTATTACCACTGTGCAGTATGGTATCAATATTAGGTTTCGGTTAAGTGAGATTTAGTGCAGTAAGCTTTTGTCGTGTATCTTTTTAATATATTTCTGCTATTTGTATCGCACTGTTTTTAAATAAAAATAAAAAAAAAAAAAAAAAAAAATTACCAAACTGTTGAGATCTAACGCAACCCAAGCAGTTATCGCAGTGGTGAGATCTAACAAAAGGCTAGCAGTTACCACACGGGTGAGTATAAGACAATGATAGTTGTTACCACACTGGTGAGCTCTAACAGAGGGCTAGCACTTACTGAACAATTGAGGTCTAAGATAAGGTATTAGTTTACCACACTGGTGAGGTTCTAACTCATGTCTGTCAGTTACCACACTAATGAGGTTTAACACAAGACTAGTAATACCACACTGGTGAGATCTAACACAAGGCTAGTAGTAACCACACTGGAGAGGTCTATTTCAAGGCTAGCAGTTACCACACTGGTGAGATTTAAACCAAAGCTTAGCAATTATCACACTGCTGAGGCATAATCAAAAGATTACTAGTTACCACACTACAGGGGTCTAACACAGGGGTAGAAATTACCACACTGGTAAGATCTAACATAAGGCCAGTAGTTTCCCACTAGTTAGATCTAGCACAAGGCTAGTAATTGCAACACTAGTGAGGTCTAACATAAGTTACCACACTAGTGATTTCTAACACAAAGTTAGTACTTACCACACTTGTGAGATTTAATAGAAGATTAGTATTACCACATAGTGAAGTCTAGTAATTACCACCCTAGTGAGATGTAACACAAGGAAGGCTAGTATTTACCACACTGGTAAGATCTAATATAACTCTAGCAGTTATCACACTGGTGAAGTCTAACACAAGGTAGGCAAGTATTCTCCACACTGGTGAGACCCAAGACAACTCTAGCACTTACCACACTGGTGAGATTTACCACAACGCTAGCAGTTACCACACTGGTAAGGTCTAACACGAGGCCAGTAGCTACCACACTAAAGATGTCTATCTCAAGGGTGGTAGTTATCAGTTTTTTGAGATCTAACTCAGGATTGTCAGTTACCTCGCTGGTGAGGTCTAACATAAGGATAGAAGTTACTGCACTCGTTAAATCGAACACAAGGCAACCAGTTACCAAACTGGTGAACTCTAACAAACGGCTAGTAGTTACCACACTGGTGACATTTACCACAAGGCTAGTAGTTACCAAACTGGTGAGGTCTAACACAAAGCTAGTTTGTTACTAAATAGTGAGGTTTAGCATAAGACTAGTAGTTAGCGCACTAGTGAGGTTTATCATATGGCTACTAGTAACCTCACTAGTGAGGCCTAACACATAGCTAATAGTTACCGCACTGGTGAGATCTAACGGGGCTAGAGTTCCCAAAATGGGGGGCTAACCAAAGATATACTTAGCATACTGGAGGTCTAACACAAGGCTGGGGTTCCCACATTGGTGAGGTCAAACGCAAGGCACTTTATACACGGGTAAAGGGTCAACAGAATGCTAGTAGTTCCCCAAAGGGTGAGGTCTAAACACATTAATGTTACCAACTGGTGAGATCAACACAAGGCTAGGGTTACCACTCTGGTGAAGCTAAAAAGGTAAGATTACTACACGGGTGAAATCTAAACAAGGCTAGTGTTCCACACGGGTGGGGCCCAAAAAAGACTAGTGTTACTTCACTGGTGAGATCTACCCAAACTTTGCAGATACCACACGGTAGATTTAACCAATAAAAATTTTCCCAAGGTGAGGTTAAAAAAGGGGTTACTAGTCAACACACCAAGTAATTTAAAAAAAAAAGGTTTGGGTCTACATAAAAATAGTAGTTAACATGCAGGAGGTCTATTTTTGGGCCACCCTAAGATCTAAGAAAAGGGAAAGGCTAGTATTTGCCTCACTAGTGAGATCTAAAATAAAAAAGCAGTTTCCATCGGGTGAGTTTACCACAAGGTTAATAATTTTCCCTAGTAGTGAGGTCTAAAGCAAGGCTAGTAGTTATCCAAAATTTTTTGATCTAACAAAGGGGTGGTAGTTACCACACTGGGGTGCTAACCTAATTTTGTAGTTAAAACACTAGTGACGTCTAAGCAACTAGTTAATTTTATACTGGGGATCTTTCACAAGGCTAAAGTTCCATGATGGTGAGGTTTGCATAAGAATATAGTTTCCACCAAGTGAGGTTTAAAATATGGCTATGGTTACCTCATTGTGAGGCCCAACTCAAGGCAGTAGTTACCACACTGGGATTAAAAGAAGCTAGTTGTTTTTACACTGGTGAAGTCTAACACAAAACTAGTAGTTACCACACTCGTGAGGTCTAACACAAGGCTAGCTATTACCACACTGGTGTGGTAATAGCTAGTAACTACTAGTAATGGCTAGTAGTTACCACACTAATGAGATCTAATTCAAGGCTAGTAGTTACCACACTGGTGAAGTCTAACACAGGGTTGGACTTACTGCACTAAAGATTGAAACACTTATGCAACAGATGGAATCTTTATTGAGGAAAAGTTTCGCCACTCAGTGGTTTCATCAGTCCAATACAGATCAGAAAGGTGTAAGGAGAGGAAGAGTTTGAGGTAATCAGTCCCTCAGCCTGGAGTCGATGTGTTCAGTCTATCGATCTTGTAGAAAGTACAGCATATGTATGTATGTATGTATGTATAATGTTCGCCAAGACAGTAGTCTGGAACGGGTCTTCAACCTTATGTTCAAGTAGTGATCTCACACAGTATCAGCAAGAGTCTAATGTTCAGGGAGTGATCTCATTTAGTAACAGCATGAGCCTTATGTCAGGGAGTGATCTTACACAGTATCAGCATAAGCCATATGTTCAGGGAGTGATCTCACCCAGTATCAGCATGAATCTAATATTCAGAAGTGATCTCACCAGTAATAGCATTAGCCTTATGATCATGGAGAGATCTCACCCAGAATCAGCATAAGACTTATGTTCAAGGAGTGATCTCACCCCAGTATCAGCATCAGTTTATGTTCAGGGATTGATCTCACCCAGTATCAGCAAGAGCCTTAACGTTCAGGAGTTATTTCACCCAGTATTAGCATGAGTCTAATGTTCAGGGAGTGATCTCACCCAGTATCAGGAAGAGCCTTATGTTCAGGGAATGATCTCACACAGTGTCACCAGGAGTCTTATGTTCTGGGTGTGATCTCACCAGTGTCAGCAAGAGCCTTATGTTCAGGGAGTGATTTCACCCAGTATTAACATGAGTCTAATGTTCAGGGAGTGATTCACCCAGTATCAGGAAGAGACTTATGTTCAGGGAGTGATCTAACGGAGTATCAGCATGAGTCTTATGTTCAGTGAGAGATCTCTCCCATTATCAGCATGAGCCTTCTGTTCAGGGAGTGATCTCACCCAGTATCAGCATGAGACTTATGCTCAGGGAGTCATCTTACCCAGTATCCATATGAGCCTTTATGCTCATGGAGTTATACCACCCAATTTCAGCAAGAGCCTTATGTTCAGGAGTGATCTCACCCAGTATCAGTATGAACCTTATGTTCAGGGAGTGATGTCACCCACTTTGATCATGAACTTTATGTTCATGAACTGATCTCAGCATGTATCACCATGAGATTTATACTCAGGGAGTGATCTCGCTCAGTATCAGCATGAACCTTATGTATAAGAAGTAATCCTTCTCAGTGTCAGCATGAACCTTATGTTCAGGTAGTGATCTCACTCAGTATCTGCATGAGTCTTGTGTTCGGGGAATGATCTCACCAAGTATCAGCATGAGCCTTATGTTCATTTAATGATCTCACCCAGTATCTGTATGAGTCCTACGTTCAGGAAGTGATCTCATCAACTATCAGCATGAGTCATATGTTCAGGATATGAACTCACTCTGTATCAGCATGAGCCTTATGTTCTGGGAGTGACCTTACCCAGTATCAGCATGAGCTTCATGTTCAGTGAGTGATCTCACCCAGAATCAGTATTAGTCTTATGTTCGTGAGGTCATCTCACCCAGTATCAGCATGAGTCTTAAGTTCAGGGAGTGATCTCACCCAGTATCAGCAAGAGCCTTATGTTCAGGGAGTGATCTTACACAGTATCAGCATGAGTCTTATGTTCATGGAGTGATCTCCCCTAGTATCAGCATGAGTCTTATGTTCTGAGAGTGATCTCACCCAGTATCAGCATGAGCTTTATGTTCAGGGAGAGATCTCAGCCAGTATCAGCGTGAGTCTAATGATCAGGGAGTGACCTCACCCAGTAATAGCATGAGCCTTATTTTCAGAGAGTCATCTCACCCAGTATCAGCAGGAGCCTTATGTTTAGGGAGTGATCTCTCCCAGCATCAGCATTAACCTTATGCTCAAGTAGTGATCTCACACAGTATCAGCATGAGCCTTATGTTCAATTAGTGATCTCACCAAGTATCAGCATAAGCCTTATGTTCAGGGAGTGATCTCACCCAGTTTCAGCATGAGCCTAATGTTCAGGGAGTGATCTCACCCAGTATCAGGAAGAGCCTTATGTTCAGGGAATGATCTCACATAGTGTCACCATGAGTCTTATGTTCAGGGTGTGATCTCACCCAGTGTCAGCAAGAGCCTTATGTTCAGGGAGTTATTTCACCCAGTATTAGCATGAGTCTAATGTTCAGGGAGCGATCTCTCCCAGTATCAGGAAGAGACTTATCTTCAGGGAGTGATCTCACCCAGTATCAGCAAGAGCCTTATGTCAGGAGAGATCTCAGCCAGTATCAGCATGAGTCTTATGTTCAGGGGAGTGATCTCACCCAGTATCAGCATGAGTATAATGATCAAGGAGTGATCTCACCCAGTAATAGCATGAGCCTTATTTTCAGGAAGTTATCTCACCCAGTATCAGCATGAGCCTCATGTTTCACCGAGTGATCTCGCCCAATATAAGGATTAACCTTATGTTCAAGCAGTGATCTCTCACAGGATCAGCATGAGTCTACTGTTCAGGAGTGATCTCATTCAGTAATAGCATGAGCCTTATGTTCAGGGAGTGATCTTACACAGTATCAGCATGAGCCTTATGTTCAGGGAGTGATCTCACCCAGTATCAGCATGAATCTAATTATTCAGAAAGTGATCTCTCTCAGTAATAGCATGAGCCTGATGATCATGGAGAGATCTCACCCAGTATCAGCGTGAGCCTTATGTTCAAGGAGAGATCTCACACAGTATCAGCATCAGTCTTATGTTCAGGGAGTGATCTCACCGAGTTTCAGCATGAGTTTTATGTTCGGGGAATGATCTCTCCCAGTATCAGCATGAGCCTTATGTTCAAGTAGTGATCTACCCAGTATTAGCATGAACCTTATGTTCAATGAGTGATCTCACACAGTATCAGGAAGAGCCTTATGTTCAGGGAGTGATCTCACTCAGTATCAGCATAAACCCTTCGTTCAAAGATATCTCACCGTATCAAGAGCCCTTTTGTTTGGAAGTGTCTCACCCATGTTAGCAAAGCTTTTGTTCAGGGGGTATTTACCCGTTTGCGGAATTTTTTTTCAGGGAAATGACTCAACCCTACACAAAGAGTTTATGTTAGGGTGCGATCTCACCCGTATCACAGAGCCCATGTTCAGGAAGTGATTTTACCCCGCATAGCAGAGCTTTCGTTCAGGGAGTGATCTCACCCCCTAATATATGAGCCTTTGTTCAGGGAGTGATCTCACCCCGTATAAGCAGAGCTTACGTTAGGGATGTTTCCCCCGAATATCAGAGCCTTATGTTTAGGGAGTGATCTCACCCCGTATCAGCATCAGTCTATATCCCGGGAGGTTCACTATGTTTTGCAGAGTTTAGTTCAGGGAATAAACTCTCCCGTTCAGCATGGCCTTTGTTAAGAGTGATCTCAACCGTTCAGCAAGGGGCCTTTTTTTCAGGGGTGACTCTCCCATTTTCGAAGTGCCTATGTTCAGGGGGTGATATCACCCCCGTGTCGCAGAGTTTATGTTCAGGGGGTGATCTCACCCAAAATTTAGTGAGGTTATGTTTGGGGAGTGATTCACCCCGTATCAGATGAGTCAAAGTTCAGGAGTATCTCACCCGTATATATGGGCCTTATGTTCAGGGAGTGATCTCACCCCTATTTGCACGAGCCTTTTGCTCAGGGGTGGTCTCTCCAGTCTCACGAGGTGCCTTTGTTCAGGGAGTGATCTCACCCAGTTCACTAGTCTTATGTTCAGGGGGGTGATCTTACCCCGTATAGCAAAAAGGGCCCTTTTTTCAGGGGTGATCTCAACCCCGAAACAGGGAAAAGATTTGTTCAGGGAGTGATCTCACCCAGTATCAGCAGAGTCTTATGTTCAGGGGTGTGATCTGACTCGTATCGCAAAAGGGGCCCTTTTGTTCAGGAAGTGACCTACTGATCGCAGGTCTTATGTTCAGGGAGTGATTTCCCCCAGGATCAGCAGGTCTAATGTTCAGGGATGATCTCACCCCGAATCAGGAAGAGATTATGTTCAGGGAGTGATCTCACCCATATCCATGAGTCTTTATGTTTGGGGTGATCTCCCCATTCAGCAAGGCCTTATGTTCGGAAAATGACTTACCCAAATACAGCATGGGCTTATGTTCAGGGGTGATCTCACCCATTCGGGTACTTATGTTAGGTAGTGATCTCACTAAGTATCATATGATAATGTTCAGGAATGATCCACCCCAGTAATATCATGAGCCTTTTGTTCAGGGAGTGATATCACCCGTATCAGCATCAGTTTATGTTCTGGAGTGATCTCACCCAGTATCGCATGAACCCTTTTTCCAGCAGCGCAGACAAGTCGCTGTTTGCTTGGGCACGAGTAAAAGAAAAGGAGCCTCAGAATCTCATTTTGGGGTTTGCTGCCCCCATCAGCCTTTGCAGCCCAAACTGGTGGCTGCCGACCCATAAAAAACTGTTGGAGTAGATCTTGGGTGAACCCCATCTCAACATGGTCCCGAGCAGCGACTCAGGGAGAACCCCCCCTCCATAATAGAAGCGGGTTCGGGGAGCGGGGTGTACGCCTTCCATCGGGTTCGTTTGGGGTTTCCCCAACCCAAAATGAGGTAGAGAAGGCTGAGGAGTGTGCCAGGATTTAAATTGTCTGAGAAAAGTAAGATTTTATTATTGGGGTCACATGAGTTACAATAAAAAGGAAAGTGAAGAAATTGAGGCGATTAAGATACACCTTCCTTTATATTTATAATTTTTTTTCAAAACATTATTTTTATTGTCATCACAAATTTTGGCTCCCCGCACGTTGTCCAGCGGGTACCAGCACTTTGTCCAGCCCCCGTAGCACACTAGAGTGCGAAGTTCCCGAGACACCCCGGGCACGCAACTGGCACTGATATCCCCTCCCTAAGAGGACCCAGAGATAACTGCGGCCACACTAGATGTACCGTGAACCCAAGTAACCAGAAAAGGGCTGTTGTCCGTGATAACGACAACCTCGCCCTCGCTAGTGTCCATTTTAGGAGTACATATGGTGTTGTCGATTATGAGATGCACCAGATGAATGACCAGAAGAGTGCTTGAGCAGCATACGTCGCATCATTGTAAAAACCCCTTTTCTCCCTCGGGAGCCAGAGACGGGTCATCGCAAGATTAATGCTGATAATGGGAGAGATCCTCCCGAAACAAAAGGCTCATGTTGATACTGGGTGAGATCACTCCCTGAAAATAAGGCCAAGCTATTACTGGTTGAGATCACTCCCTGATCATTAGACTCATGCTGATACTGGCTCAGATCTCTTTTTGAACAAAGCTCATGCTGATACTGGGTGAGATCACTCCCTGAACATAAGACTCATTCTGGTACTCAGTAAACTCACGCAGTGAACATAAGGCCCTTTTTGATACTGGGTGGTATTACCTCTGAACATAAGGCTAATGCTGATTTTTGGTGAGATCACTCTGTGAACATAAGACTCATGCTGTTCTGGGTGAGATCACTCCCTGAACATAAGATTCAAAGCTGATACTGGGTGAGATCACTCCTAACATAAGGCTCTTGCTGATACTGGTTGAGATCATTTCATGAACATAAGACTCATTCTGATACTGTGTGAGATCACTCCCTGAACATAAAGCTCCCGTCTAAAACTGGGTGTGATCACCCTCTGACATAAGACTCATGCTGGTAAAAGTGAAAACACGCCATAAACATAAGGCCTATTCTGATACTGGGCGTGGTCACTCCCTGAACATGAGGCTCAGGCTGATACTTGGTGAGATCACTCCCGGACAAAAGACTCAAACTGTACTAGGTGAAATCATGCCATAAACATAATGCCTATTCTGATACTGGCTGGATCACCCCATGAAAATAAGGCTATTACAACCTAGGATTTCAAAAGGTCTGTTATCCCAGTGTTTTAATGGGAGCAAATAAACACAGTAGAAAAAGTTGACTTATATTATCCTTCACCAATTTTAGACAGCAATATGTACACTATGTACAGTAATAAAATATAGTGCACTCCACGGTAAGCAAGGGGAGAAAATAGAAGCCACAAGATAGAGGGCCGTGCTTCAACCAGCTCTAGAATGGAAAGACAAGGGGAGACAGGAGACGGTATCCACATAACTCTGCGATTGCCAATCCCACCTTCTTATTGGCTAGAACCTGGTCCCCTAGTTGAACGATGGGGGCCCCCTCATCAACTCTTAGCAACCCGGTTCGCTGGTTGGGGGAGATAACCTGTAAAAGAGGGTGTGTCCATGCGCCGAATAAATGTTCGTACTCTTTGCATGCCACACCCCCCCCCGAGAAGGCTCGGATTAGGCTGCCACCCCCCAGTGGTAACCCGTGCCGCCATGGCACAAAATAATGGGACCCCTATCCCCCACCATAAAAATTTAGAAGAGCCCCTTTTCCCTAGTGCCCAAAAAACCCAAAACCCTAAACTTAGGTGAGACAGCATCAGACAGGCTGCATGGGTCCAAGATACGGCGGACGGTACCCCGCACCCCTCACTAAAAAAAACCCCCCTCGGGGGTAAAAAAAGAGTTAAAAGGGGGGGTTACCACAAATACTCCAACCTAAATAAAATATTAAATGACTCTTGAAAAAAGAGCTCCCAACACATTTTATTTTCCGGCAAAAATTTTTAATTTTTATTCTGTAGGGCTGAGCCGGTGTAAAACGCATAACCTTGTATTGTTCTTCAGGGGTTTTTGAGATAGACTAACGGGTTGTGATCACTGTAACTGTGACCACCTGCGATGCTGGCCCAATAAAATCGAAATGCCCAAAACCCTTTCCCAGTGGGGGGCCCCCCTTTTTTTTCAATGGTAGAGAAGTTTTCCTGATGTGGCGGGAACTTGGTAAAAAAGTATGCGTTGGCTGCAGCTCCTTGTTCCCCGTTTGAATAGTACCCCCCAAACCCCGACTCACAAGCATAAACCTGTAATGAAAAATTTTTGGAGAAGTCTGGGGGACAGGAAAAATGGGCAGAGCACAATAATCTTTTTGCTTTTTAAAAGCATGTTACAATCTGAAGCCAAATAAAGGGAACTTTATGATGGTAAGAGAGGTAAGGGGGGGACAATATCTGAAAATTCTTAAAAATTTTTCTTTAAAATCCGATTGCCTGGGAAAAACTTTAAAAGAGATTTCCATCTGAGGAACGGGAAATTTTCTTTAATCGAAAGAACTTTGCAAGTTTGGTGCAACATTCCCACTCCCTACTTCTGGCCTAGGAAAAGTGACGTGGCCTCCCAAAGGAAAATTTAGATAAATTAATTTTAAATTTGGGATTTTTAAAAGGTTAAAAACAGAGTTTTAAAGCTAAGTAGGTGTTGCCCCCAATATCAAAACCCCACAACAAAATCTGGGTATGCTGCCGTCCCTTTCGTCCTTTAATACCCGATGGATGAGTTTCGGGAATGAAGAGGGGGAATTTTTTCATTCCGGGGGGGGAAACTGTATAGTTTATGACCTCCGGGAAATTACGAAGGCAGAGTTTTTCCTTCGCCTTATCGTCAAAGGTACCTGATAGAAACCCTTTAAGGAGATTAATTTGCCCAAAAAAAGTAGCCTTACCCAAAAAGTCAATTACGTCATCCAACGAGGAGAGGGTAAGCATCTGAAATTGTGACCTCGTTCATTTTCGGTTCTGTGCACATACGAAACCCCATCACCTTTTTTTTACTAGGAGCCGGTGAAGCCATGGACTAGATGATCTCCACTAAACCATGTTTAACAAGAAGTTACTTCCTGTGAAGTAGTTTGAGGATTGTCTGTGGGGGGAAGTTTAAGGGTTTTAGACCCCACATCTACATCTTGGAAAACCTAAGTCTTTTTTTCGGCACACCCGAAAAAATATTAGGATATGACTGTAAAAGCTCAGTTAAAGGGTTGTTGTATTTCAGATAATCCATCCATTAACGGGCTAGGATCCTTGGGGAGGAAAAATTTTGAAAGTTTGTAAAATTTCGAGATGAGTGCAAAAGAGTCAGAGTCCCTCAGAGGTAGGGACAGTCATTAGGGGGACTTTATCTGGTGTATAAAGGGCCTTGATTTGATTATTGGGGAAAGTTTTTGGGGAGGCTTATCAATGGAGCTCCCACAAAATTTTAAAATCAATAATCTATTACTTCTGCATAGGCCCCGTAAATCAGCTTTAAAGGGTGTGGCCCAGGAAAGGTTCCTGCACCAACACCTTGTCCCTGGATGGAAGGAGGGGAATTGTGCATTTCTTCATCCCTTGTTTCATCTTACTTTGAGTATTTTTGGGTTTACCCGTGGCTAATCCGTGCCACCTGAAACCTTGAAGACGGGTTTGGTGCTAGCTTACGTTTCTCCATCCATCCTTCTTTGAGCACCGAAGAGGACCTCGTACATTGTCCCCAAGATCAGCTCAAAGGACTATACCGTAACCTTGCACCGCTTGTACGAGACAGCAACAATGGTAGATTCATCCCAATCTGGGGAAAATGCATCCCTTTCACATTGTTTTTAATGTTTGGGGGGAATTTTTCCCAAGGGCCTTTGGGGACTGGGGATGATCAGGGGAAATTGTTGTGAATTACCCAAACCTAGTTTACTTCCCAATGCTTTGGCAGTGAAGTTGTCCCTTGTCATTTGTATGTTTTAGGAAGCCAAAACTAAAAATGAATTTGTTAAAGTTTTGAAAATTAGCTTTAGTTTTAACACGATTGGGATCGTTGGGTATCGGTTACTTTACCCCTAATTGTAAATACTGATTTCCAGACTTTGACTTAGGTAGTGGACCTACACAATTTAATTAAATCGAAAAAGGTTTCCCCAAAGTGGGTATGGGTTGGGAAAAGTGCAGGTTTAAGGGAATGTCCAGTTTTCCAACTTGCTGACATTCTGGGAACACCTAATATGATTCTTCAATCTTTTTTAATTTTGGCCAATAAAATTCTTTTGATTCTATACAAGGTTTTTGTAATTCCAAATGACCTCCTAATGACGTATTATGAGCTATATTTAATTCTGAGGTCTATATTTTTTGGAACCACTAACCCGTCGTATAATTGCCGGGCCCTCTACTCCCTTTCCAGTCCAGTGCAAACCAAATAATTTTTTTAACTTTATATTGACTTTGGGTGACCCCAAAAAGGATTTACCCCCGGCTGCCTGAAAAGCGAATTTTAAAGAAGGGGGCCTTTTGTTGTTCTCCCCGGGGGCATCCCCGGGCATGGAAACAAGACATCTGGCAATCCCCCACCTGGGAATAGGAAGGGTTGTCGGGGTTGTTCACTTGATTTTCGAGACCCGGCCGGTTGTCTATAAAAAAAGTGGGTATTCCGAGATGGAGTCGTCCAAGGTGGTCAAAATTTCCCCCGATCCCTTGGGGTGTTTCCCCGGGTTTTGGCCAACACTGGGGAAGCATTAATCATTATAGGTTTAGGACTCGAAATAACAGAGTAAAGTTTTACCCAGTAATAACATGGCATTTTTCATGGGAAATCCCTTTTTAAACCTACGTAAGTACCCAGTGTAAAATTTGCACTGTACTAAATTTTATGAAAGGGAAAAGAATAAAAGCTCCTCCAATGCTTCCAAAAAAAGAGGGAATTCAAAGAAAATATTCTCTGAAAGGGGTAAATTCCTTCTCTGAAAAATGAAATATCTCCAGTATCTCTTTAAAAGGGATTTCTTTAGTTGGTTCTGAGTTTTCCTGAAGGGAAATAAGACTTTCGCAATAATAAGGGGCCCTACCTTTTTCTACTTCTTAGGGGGAAATGTTACTAGGGATTTAGAGATTTTCCCCAAAGGGGTTTAGGTTTTTGGGGGGGTTGGAACTGATGTGACCTATTTATTGCACCTGAAGCAGACGACAGGTTGCCCCTTTTCTCCCCGATGGTGCAAGTGGGGTCGTTTTTGGCTTGGGGCCCCTTGGATATTTTTGTCGAGATGCCCAAAATAGTTTTTGCCTCCCGCAGGGGGGCATTGTTGAGAAGGGGGGAAACCCGGGGGATTGGGTTTGGGTGACGTAGACCTCTCCCCCCGGCTGGCACTTCATTCTCCAAGTTTTCGATCTCTGCTCAGCCGACTGTTGAAAAAAGAACGGAGGGCCTCGGACGGGCATTTTTCGAAAGGGATAACCCCCCTGGCTGCCCCCCAAAGCAGTGTTAAGTCCGATCTGCAGAAGACACGAACCCCTTTGGCCCCAACTCCACGGTTATCAATCAGAAAAAGCTGCACCATCCTCAAAGTAGCCACTCGCTTTATAAGTGGTAAAAGCTTTGGTTTGCTGTCTACAAAGTCCACCCGGGGTTGACCAAGCCCCGCCTGTTTTAATTTGAAGGTCTTACGTATTTTGCTGGATAATGTATATGCCCCAACACTGTGGTCTTCACTTTTGTTTAATAGAGAAAACAGGCAGTTATACCGACGTAAACCTGTGCCTTACCCAAAAATGCTGTATGAACCAACGCGCCCAGCGCTGTTCCGGCCACCTCAAGGGTCGGCCCGTTTTTGAAGCTTTCGAAAAATTGCTCTGGTTTTGGGCCCCATTGAAGCGGGAACAAGCTGTACTGCTTTTTTTAAAAATAAATCGTTTACAGAATGCGAAAATGCCTCCTTTCCTTTCCCTATCAATTTTCCCCTTCGAATGCTCTCTTTTCTCTGTTTTGCTCCAGCGTGATTTTTGCCAGCCAAGTGCCAAAACCTGATTCACCCGAGACAACCCACGCACTATTTTGACCATCTTGCTCCGTGGGATCATCTCCTCTGCGGGAAATGAGTGTTTTTTCCCCAGCTCCCGTAGAGGGAGGAGTTTGATGTGCCCCCTCTTCTTCAATAAGTATGTCAGCAATAAGTGAACGCGTTGCGCAGCTGAAGAGTGCGTTTATAGGGGAATCCATGGAACGAGCAATTTTCCAACAACGCTGTAGGGGCAATTATAGGTTTGCAAAGTATATGCCGACACCAGGCGTCTGACTGGGCTTGGGGGATAAGATTGCTTGCACAGTCGAAACCCAACTACCGTTAAATTTTTCAGAAAACCTTGTTCCAGTACATTTCAGAATACGTTCAAACAAAGGTGCAACAAGATTGACCGAGCGAACGAGCCACTGAACAAGTGTGCGAGGTTTAACGATCACACAATGCAAGGGGATCATAAGAAATGACACGAAAATTGAAAGCGAAAGCGGACAGCAAGCACACAAATGTTTTTTGTACAAGCTTCACCCCAAGCTCAAAACCCTTTCTCTAAGTCCAGCTCCCGCTCTCGACAGGCTACCCCTATTACAACCTGGATTTCAAATGGCCTGTTACCCAGGTGTAATGGGAGCAAATAAACACAGTAGAAAAAGTGACTTTTATTATCCTTCACCAATTTAGAACACAATATTACACATGTACGTAAAAAAATTAGTGCACTCCACGGTAAGCAAGGGAGAAATAGAAGCCCAAGTGCAACCGGCTTCAACCAGCTTAGAATGGGAAAGACAAGGGCAGACCCCCCCGGAGAGCGGTATCCACATAACCTTTGCGATTTCCAATCCCACCCTTTTTATTTGGGTGAACCTGGTCACTAGTTGAAAAGATGGGGCCCCATATCAAACCCAGCAACCTGGGTTGCTGGTTTTGGGGGGGTAACCTGTAAATGGGGGTGTCCTGCGCCGAAAAAGGTTACGTCTTTTCATCCACAAGGGTCATGTGATCTGGGTTTGATCACTCCCCGAAAAATAAGACTCATGCTGGGAAATGGGTGAGATGACTCCCTGAACATAATTTCATGCAGATATGGTGAATCACTCCTTTAAAAATAAAACTCATGCTGATCTGGGTGGGACATACCTAAACATAAGGGTCTTGCGGATCTGGGTGAGATCACTCCCTGAACATAAGACTGATTCGATACGGGTGAGACACTTCCTGAACATAAGGTTTTCCGATACGGGTGAGATTTACTTCTGAACATAAGATCATGCGTTACGGGGGAGTTTTCTCCCCGAACTTTAAGTCTGTGTAGAGTGAGTATTCCCGATCAAACATATTGTGATAGTTGATGAGACACTTCCTGAAAAGTAAGACACAGCCACACTGGGTGAATCACTCCCTGAACGTAAGGTTCATATGATTCTGGATGAAATCATTCTCTGAACAGAACACTCATGTTGATAGTGGGTGAGATCAATTCAGAAGGTAATACTCAAGCAGATATGGGGGGGACGCTCCTGAAAAAAGTTCATGCTGATATTTTTGGGGAGTCATTTTTCAAGAACAAACTCTGTGTACTGGGGGATCCCTCCCTAACATAAGACTCTGCTCATCCTGGGTAGATCATTCCAAACATAAAGGGTCAGCTATAGTGAGTGGAAAACCCCGAAAAAAAAGATTCATGCGATACTTTGGGAGTCACTCCTTTAACATAAGGCTCTTGTGATACTGGTTGGATATTAAAACAAAGACCATGCTGTTCTGTTGAGTTCACTCCCTGAACATAAAGTTTACTAATACTGTGTGAGATCTTCCCCGAACTAAAACTATGCTGATACTGGATGAGATCACCTCCTGAAAATAAGATCATGCTGGTACTGGTGAAATCATGCCATAAACATAATGCCCATTTTGATACTGGGGCCTGGATCACCCATGAAAAATAAAACTCATGCTGTTTTGGGGTTTTTGATTTACTCCCTGAACATAAAACTCATTTTGGGGGACTGGGGGAGGGTTTACTCCATTAAATTAGGTTTAGATGATTTTGGAAAGAAAAAATTTTTTCCCGAAAGAACACTTTATGGTTTATATGTGGGGGAGGGAAAATTTTTTTTCCCTTTTTTTTTCCCCCCTGGAAAAAAAGGGAAAACTTTAAGCAGATACTGGGGTTGAGATCGCTCCTTTAACATAAGTCTCATTTTCTGATATTTTTGGGGGAGGGGTAAATTCCCCAAAACACCCAAAACCATGCTGTTTTTGGGTGAGATCACTCCCTGAACAAATTTTATCATGCCGAAAACCTGGGGCTTGACATTCCATTTTAACATAAAGGTCATGCCCCATAGTGGATGGGGAAATTTCTCCCCCGAACATAAGGGCTCATGCTGGTACTAGGTGAAACACGCCAAAAAACCCTAAGCCTATTCTGATACTGGGTGGTTTAAAACCCTTTAACAAAAAGCTCATGGTGAAATTTTGGGTGTGTTTTTTTAACTTTTTCCTAAATAAGAATCATGCAGACTGGGTGGGGATGACTTCCTGAAAAATAAGTTTAAAGCGATTTGGGTGTGAGATTACTCCTTGAAAAATAAAAAATCTGGTGATGTGGGGGGATCACTTTCATGAAACCCTAAAATTTTTTTTCAGAACTGGGGGGTGAGATCACCCCTGACCCCTAAGGGCTTTATGCTGATTTTGGGGGAAAAAACCCACCTAAAACATAAAGGGTCTTGCGGATTTCTGGGGGGAGATTTATCCCTGAAATTTAAAACTGTTTTTGATATGGGTGATTCATTCCTGGAAAAAAAAGGTTTTTTCCTGATTACTGGGTGAGATCACTTCCCGAACATAAGGGGCTCAGGGGGATACTGGGGGGAGATTACTCCCTGAACTTTTTAAACTCATGTGATACTGAGTTAAAATCATTCCTGTTTATAACACTCTTGTTGATAGTTGATGAGTTTACTTCCTGAACGTACGACCCCATGCCGACACTGGGTGAGATCACCCTTGAACATTTGGGTTTATGATGGGTTCTGGAGAAAAACATTCTCTGAAAAAGAACACTCATGTTGGGTATGTGGGGGAGTTTACTTCATGAAAGGGAATTTCTCAAGCAGATACTGGGGGAGATCGCCCCCATGAACATAAGTCTCATGCTGATATTTGGGGGTTCCATTCCCCAAGCACAAGCTTTCTGATTCTGGGTGAGATTTACTTCCCCGAACTTATGGGCTCAGGGCCGGGTCCTGAGTAAAAACATTCCAAAAGAAAATTTTTGGATTATGCTGATAGGGGGATGGGGTTTTTTCCCTGAATTTAAGGGTCATTTCTGGTTTAAAAGGTGAAATCACGCCCCTAAAAATAAAAGCCTTTTTTATACTGGGCCCCGGTCACTCCATGAAAAATAAGCTCTTTCTGATTCGGGGGGTGATCACTCCCTGAACTTAAGGGTTTATGCTGAGACTGGGTGGGGGATTTACTCCCTGAAAATAAGGGTTTTATGGGAGATATGGGTGAGAAATTTCTTCCTGAAATTAAAAAACATGGATACTGAGTAGTTTATTCCCTGATCATTACACTTTTTGTGATAGTTGATTGAAACACTTCCCGGACGTTTTAAAACAATGCCGACCCCTGGGTGACACACTTTCCCTGAACAAAAGGTTCCCTGATGATTCTGGATGAAAACATTTTTCTGAACCCGAACACTCATTTTTTGATAGGGGGGTGAGATCACTTCCCTGAAGGAAATTTTCAAGCAGATACTGGGTGAGATCGCTCCAAAGAAAAATAAAAATCTCATGCTGATATTTGGTTTAGATCATTTCCCCGCCCAAGACTCATGCTGATCCTGGGCTAGATCATTCCCTGAACATAAGGGAAAGTGATAGTGGGGGGGGATTACCCTGAACATAAGTTTCATGCTGTAAGGGCGGGATCACTCCCCGAACCCAAAACGTTCATGCTGATACTGGGGGAAAACACTTCCCCAAACTTTAAAGGGTTTTACTGATACTGGGTGAGATCATCCCTGGACATAAGACTTTGCTAATTTCTGGGTGGTTTACTCCCTGAGCATTGGCTCATGTGATTTTGGGGAGATCTCTCTTTTAACATAGAGCTCACGCTGACACTGGTTGGATCACTCCACGAAAAATTAGACTCATGCTGTACTGGGTGAGATCCCCGCCTGAACATAAGGCTCATGCTGATTTTAGGTGGGATCATTTTCCCCGCACTTACTTTAAGCTGGGTACTGGGGAGATCGCTTTATGGGAAAATAAGGGTCATGTGATACTGGGGGGGGGATTACTCCCCGAATTTAGGGTTTTATGTCGTTCTGGGTGGTTTACCCCTGAAATTTGTCTCATGCTCATTTTGTGGGGATATCACTCCCCGAAATAAGGTTCATGATGATTCGGGAAAGAGAGTCACTCCCCTTTAACATTTGACTAAAGCTGGTTAAAAGGGTGGGGTCCCTTTCTGAGCATTTGGGGCCTTTTTTTTGGTGCTGGGTGAGATCAAAATCTAATGGCATAGGTCTCTTTTTGATAATGGGGAGATCCCCTCTCTGAACTTACGTTTCACACTTTATACTGGTTTTAGATCCCCTACTAACCCGAGTCTCATGCTGATGCTGGTTTACTTAACCCCCCAATTTTAACATAAGAAATCACCTGGGTTCTGGGGAGGATCCCCTCCCCGAAAAATAAAGCTGATGTGATTTAGTTGGGATCCTCCCTGGTATAAGACTCTGCTTATCAGGGGAAGATCGTCCCCGAAGTAAGACTCATGCTGATACAGGTTGAGTTTGCTCCCTGAACATAAGGTTTATGCTGATGCTGGTTGGGATCATACTGAAACAAGGTTCCGCTGATACTGGGTGAGGGTTTTTCCCCCGAACTTTAAGGGTCATGCTGAAGTGGTTGGTTTACTTCCTTTAAAATGAGACCAAGCAGATTGGGTGAGTAAATTTTCCCCTGAAAAATAAGCCTCATGTGAAAAATGGGTTAGATCGTTTCCCCGAACGTAAAGTTCATGCTAAAACCCTGGTGATATCAATCGTTTAACATAAAGCTCATGCTGATAACTTTTTTAAATACTTCATGAAGATAAGATCCCTACTTTAAAAATTTGTTGGGTCATTCCCCCGAAACATAAGGGTTTATGCAGTTTTGGGGGGTTTTGAAATCACCTTCCTGGGGAATAAAGTCATGACTGAGGGTGGGGGAGATCACCCTTTTGAATTTTAAGACTCACAGTGTTACAGGATGAGTTTAAATCCCCGAACTTGAAAAATTTATGGTGATTTCTGGTTTGAAAATCATTTCCCAAAATCAGGCTCTTGCCCGACACTGGGTGGGTTTAAACCTTGGGAAAAATAAAAACTCTGCTGTTTTTAGGGCGAGATCATCCCAGAAATAAAATAATGCAGATAATGGGTAAGATCCTCCCTGAAAATAAGGTCATGTGGGCAATGGTTGGGGGTCATCCCCAATTTAAAATCTCATGCTGTTTAAATTTGGGGGAGGTCAAACCCTAAAAATAAGCTCATGCTGTTTCTGGGTTAAAATCACTCGAAAAAAAGACTCCCGCCTTTATTCTTTTGGGGATTCACTCTTGGCTAAGGCTTTATGCGAAAATTTTGGGTGAAAATAATTCGCCCCAAAAAAAAGGGCTCATTTCTGTTACTGGATGGGGAAACCCCTCCCCGAACAAAAGCTCAAATGATTCTGGTTGAGATCACTCAATGAACATAAAAGTCATGCTTATACTTGGGGAATTTACGCACTGAACATAAGGGTCATGCTTCGGGTGACATCACTCCCCGAACTAAGTCTTATGTGATATAGGTGAAATCACTCCCTGAACATAAGGTCATGTGATACTGGGTGAGCCACTCCCCCGAAATAAAACATGCTGTATGGGTGAGACACTCCCGGGCAAAAAAATCTTTCTGATACTGGTTTTAAGATCATCAATAAAATTAAAATCATATTTAACTGGGGGAGATCACTCCCCCAAAAAATAAAGGTCATGCTGAAATGGGGAGATCATCCGAATAAAGGTTTTCTGATATTGGGGTGAAAACACTTCCGAACTTTAAAACTCATGCTAATTTGGGGAGGTTTCCCAACTGAATAAGCTCATGAGGATGTGGGTGGATCACTCCTGGCATTGGTTCAGCTGAACTGGGTGAGTCACTCTCTGAACCGGTCACGTTTATAGGTTGAGATAACTCCTTGAACATAAAACCTGAGTGGGGTGAGATCACTCCCCGAACATAGGATATACTGTTACTGGGTGAATACCTTTTGAAAAATTAGATCCAAAACTATACAGGGTGAGATCACTTTGAATATAAGACCATGATATGGGGGAAAAATCACTCCAAACTTAGGTCAGCTGATACTGGGAGATCACTCCCCGAACAAAAGGTCATGGATACTGTTTTGGGTCATTCCTGAAAAAAAAGATCATTGTGATACTGGGTCTTGACATAAGGCTTATGTTTATACTGTGTGGGTGACCCCCTGAACTAAGGGCCCTACTGATACAAGGCGAATCACTAATGAACATAAGAGTCTGCTATAAAGAGTGTTCACTCCCTGAACATAATGCTCATGTTGGACTTTGGGAGATAACTCCCTGAAATAAACTCATGTGAACTGGTTGAGATAAACCCCCTGAAAAAAAAGGCTTTTGCTGACACTTGGGAGATCATTCTGAACATAAGGGTCATGTGTACTAGTGAGATCACCCCCAATATAAGGTCATTCTGATATCGGTGAGATCTTCTCTGAACATAAAGCTCATGCTGAAAGGCGGGATCAGTCCTTGAACTAAGGCTTTTGTTGATACTGTGAGGGATACTCCCTGAACATAAGGGTCATGTAGATACAAGGGGATACTTAATGAACAAAAGATCATGTGATACTGGTTTGATCACTCCCTGAAAATAATTCCCCCATTTTGATCTCTTAGAGTACTCCTTGAAAATAAACTCATCTGATTTTTGGGTGAGTCGCTCATGAACATAAGGCTTTAAGTGAACTGGGAGTTTCAATCCCGAACTCAGGCCTGCTGATACTGGGTGGATAAATTTCCCGAACAAAATCTCGTTTGATTGTGTTGATTCACCACTAACATAAGGCTATGCTGATACTGGTGAGATTATTTCAAAAAAAAAAATGATTTTATATGGGTGAGTTACTCCATGAACAAAAAAACTGTGCTGATTTTGGGTTAGATCACTACATGAAAATAAGACCCAACTGATTTTGGGTGAGATCTCTCCCGGGGCTAAAACTATTGGGTAAATTGGAGGATCACTCATTGAAAATAAGCTGGGTCGGGAAATGGGTTTTGGGCACTCCCTGAACAAAAGGGCTCGTGTGTAAAGTGGCATACTCCTTGTACTAAGGCTCGACTAATACTGGGTGAGATCATTGCCCAAAAATGAAATCGTGCTGAAAAGGGGAGATCACGCAGGATATAAGCTATTCGATATGGGTGAGATCACCCCCCCGAAAAATAAAACTCATGCTGGTACTGGGTAAATCGCGCCCTGAACATAAGGACATTTTGATACTGCGGGGACCACTCCCTAAGCAAAAAGCTAATGTGATTTGGGTGAGGGGTCAATCCCGAAAAAAAAGACTCATGTGAAGGGGTCAGATCACTCCCCGAACAAAGTCCATGCTGATTCTGGGTGAGATCACCCCCGAACTAACCTCATGCTGATATTGGGTGAATCACTCCCTGAATATAAGGTCTTGCTGATACTGGGTGAGATCACTCCCTGAACAAAGCCCTGCTGAAATTTGGGGAATCACTCCCCGAACTAAAATTTCATGCTGGACTGGGGGAAAAACGCCTGAACATAAGGGAATTTTAAATGGGTGAGTAATCCGTGAAAATAAATCTCTTTTTGAATTGGGTAGATCATCCCGACATAAACCCCATGTGATACTGGGGGAGAACACTCCCTAAAAATGAAACTCAAATGATAATTGATTGACACTTCCCGAAAAAGACATTTGCAGATTCGGTGAGATCCCCCATGAAAGTAAGGCTCATGCTGGTACTGGTTGAGATCATTTCTTGAACAAAACTCATGTTAATAGTGGGGGGAGATCACTTCCTCAAAGTAAACTCAAGAGAACAATGGATCACTCCATGAACTAAGGATCAGCTGATACGGGTGAGATCTTCCCCGAAAAACTAGATCATGCTCATACTGGGTGAGATCATCCCTGAACATAAGACTCATGCTGATAGTGGGTGAAAACACTCTATAAAATAAGGCTCATGTTAAATGGGGGGATTACTCCCTGAAAATATGTATGACGCGATATGGGAGAGTCTCTCCCTGAACATTAACCCAAAGGGTTTTTACTGGGAGAATGATCCCCGAACATAACGTTTTGCTCATATGGGGGAAAACATCCCTAAACATAAAGGGTCATGTGATACTGGGAGAGATATTCCCTGAACTTGACCATGTGATTGGGTGGGATCACTGACGGCATAAGGCCATGTGGTGTGGGTGAAATCACTCCAGGCATAGGTCTCATGTCATCTGGGTGAGATCACTCTCGAAAATATTTTCACGTGTACTTGTTGAGATCACTCCCTGAAATAAATCCCAAAGCTGATGCTGGATGAGATAACTCCTGCAAAAGACTTTATTTTTATGGCCCGGTCACCCCCTTGAAAATAAAGCTGATGCTTTTACTAAGGGGATCACTCCCTGATAGCTTAAATGCTATTTTAACATGAGCCTTATTTCAGGGGAAAAGATCTCACCATTTCCGCATTAGTCTTTTTGTTCGGGAGTGATTTGACCCTGTGCAGCTGAGCCTTATGTTTTGGATTTGTTTTTAGAAGTATCAATTTGTTTATGTTCTGGGAGGATCTCGCCTGTATCCATGAGTCTTTGTTAGGGATGATATTTCCCAGTTCGCATGAATCTTTTGTTCAGTAAAAGATCTCCCCAAAATTTAGCATGAGAATGTTTTTGGGAGGTTTTCCCCCAGTACAGATGAGACTTATTTTCAGGGAGAATCTCGTGTGTTCGCTTGCCTTATGTTCACGAGTTATCTTACCCGTATCAATGAGTCTTTTGTTAGGGAGTGATCCACCAGTATAACTGAGTCTTATGTTCAGAAAAAGGTCTCTCCCGTATCGCTTGAGCCTTATGTTCAGGGGGTGGTTCCCCCCAAGAACAGCAATAGTCTTATGTTCAGGGAGTGATTCCAAAGTATCAGTATAGCCTAGTTTTAGGGGTGATTCGCGGTACAGATGGGCCTTTATGTTAGGGAGTGATCCCCCCCAGTTCACGTGAGCCTTCTGTTCAAAGGGTGGTCCCCAGCAGTTCAGCAGAGGTAATTTTTAGGGGGTGAATCACCCAGAACAAGCGTGACTTTAGTTCAGGCGTGATCTCACCAATTATCAGCTTTTAGCCCTTTGTTTAGGGGAAAGTCTCACCCCTTATCAGTAGGTTTTTTGGTTCAGCGAGAATCCACCTAGTGTAAGCATGAGCTTCATGTTCAGGAAGTGATCTCACCGATTTCAGCATTTCCTTGTGCTTAGGGGTGATTCCTCATTCAGCGTGAGCCTTCTCTTTAAGGGGGTGATCCCAACAGTAAACACGAGGTTTTGTTCAAGGGGTGATTCACCTTTTATCAAAACAGTGTTTCGTTCAGGGGTGATCTCAACCCGTATCAGAATGCCCCTTTTGTAGCCGGGGAGATCCACCCAGAAATCAGCTGAGCCTTTTGTTCAGGGAGTGTTCCCCAGTATCAGCGTGAGCCTTCTGTTCAATGAGTGATCCCCCCAGATCAAAACCAGGCTTATGTTCAAGGATTTTTCTCACCTTTTATCAATACGGGTTACGTTTAGGGAGTGACTCAACCGTATCGAATGCCCCTTTTGTAGCCCCTAGAGATTACAGAGAATCAGCATGAGATTTTTTTCGAGGTGATATCGCTGTGTATCACATGTGTCTTTTATTTAACGGTGATTCACCCGTTCTTCATGATTCTTTTGTTCAGGAGGGGTCTACCCATTAATCATGAGCTTTATTTCAGGCGGTGATCTAAAAGATTATCAGCCGAGCCTTATGTTAGGGGTGATTCACCCATATCAGCAAGCTTATTTAGGGTGTATCTCACCCCCTTTCGTCTGAGCCTTTGTTCAGGAAGATTCCCAAAGTCACAGAGTCTTAGCCAGGAAAATTTAAACTCAGAGGTATCAGCAGGAACCCTTTTGTTTTAGGGGATCCACCCAGTATCAGCATAACCTTAAGTCATGGGGATCCCACCGTATCGTTGGTCTTTTGGGTTTAGGGGGGTGATTCACCCGTATACTATGGCCTTATGTTTGGGATTGACTCACCATATCAAATTGGAAATTTGTTCAGTGAGGATTCGCAGTGTTTAGCAGGTTTTTAGGGAGTGATCTCACCAGGTCGCATGAGTCTTTTGTTAGGGGTGATCCAAAAGTATAAGCATTAAACTTCAGTTAAGGGGTGATCTAACCCCGGTTCATAATGTGCTATGTTCAGTGAGTGATCCGCAGTGTATCCTGAGCTTTTGTTCAGGGGTGATCCCCACCCCCTCAGCTGAGTCTTTTGTTTAGGGAGGATCTCACCCAGTTTAAAAAATTTCTTTTTGGTTTAGGGGGTGATCTCACCCAGTATCAGCTTAGTCTTATGTTCAGTGTGTGATCTCACCCGAGTCAGCTTAGCTTAGTTGAGGGAGGATTTTCACCCGTATCATAGAGTTAAAATGTTAGGGGGTGACTCACCCATGTCGCATGATCTTATTTTAGGAACATCATGGCGTTCAGCAATGTTTTTGTTCGGGAGAGATCTACCCATATCAGTATGAGTCTTTGTAAAGTGTCTATCTCAGAGGGTTCCGTGAGTCTTAAGTTTTAAGGAGTGCACACCCATACATTTTCATATTTAAAAGTCCCCCCAAATCATTGGGGACCAACACCCCCCCTTTTTCCCCCAAACCACCCCAAAAAACAACACCCCGAAAAAAATTTTAAAGGGAAACCCACACAAAATTTCCCCCCCCCCCCCCCCCCCCCCCCCCCCCCCCAAAAAAGATTAAAAAAACCCCACACAGACCACAATTTCCCAAAAAAAAAGATCAGCATTAGCCTTGTGTTCAGGGGGGTGATTCACCCAGTTAGTAAACCCTTTTGTTCAGGGGGTGATCTACCGGTATCAGCAGGGGCCCTTTTTTGTTCAGGGAGTGATCCCGCGTATCAGAGGACCTTTGTTCAAAGTGACCCAACCCCGTATCGCAAGGGGTTTTTTGTTTAGGGAGTGACCCTCACCCCGAAAAAAGCTGATCTTTTTTTTTTTAAAGGCTTTTGATTTCACCAATTTTCGCATAGCCTTTTTCAGGGGGTTATCTCCCCATATCATAGAGTTTTGTTAGGAGGATTCACCCGTTAAAATGGCCCTTTGTTCAGGAATGATCCCCATTTTTCAGGTAGCCTTTGTCAGGGGGTGATCCACCAGAAAAGCATGGCCCTTTTGTTAGGGGGTGACTCACCGATAAAGCTGACTTTTTTCAGGAGTGACCCCCATTCAAGCGAGCCTTGTTCAGGAATGATCCCCCCATATCAGAGAGGGTTTTTTTTAAGAGGACTCATTTCAAAGGGTCAGTTCAGGAAGTGATTCACCATTTTTAGAAAAACCTTTGGCCCCGGAGGGGATCTCACCCGATCACATGAGTTTTTTGTTAGGAGTGACTCGGGTTTTCAGCATGAGTTTTTTTAAGGAGTAAACCCCCAGTATCAAGCGCTTTGTTCAGGGGATGATCCACCCCCAATCAGCAGGGCTTTTTTTAGGGGTGATCACCTTTTAAACATAGGGCCCTTTGTTCAGGGTAAATTTACCCCTATCGATTACCTTGTTCGGGGGATTCACCCTTTTAGTTTAGTTATGTTTAGGAGTGATCTTTCCGTATAAACATGGTTTTTTAGGTTTGTTTCCAGAACTTTTGCGGCTGTGTTCGGGAGTGATCTCACCCAGTTTCCATAAACCTTATTTTATGGGAAAGATCCCACCAGTAAAAAAAGTTTATTCCCTTTTGTTCGGGGGTGATCTCATTTTCCTTAAACCTTATTTCCGGAGTGATCCCCAAAATATAGAATGGTTATGTTCGTATTTTTCTCGAAAGGGTTTAGCAGGCCTTTTTTAGGGAGTGATCTCCCCCATACAGCATTAGTTTTAAGTACAGTGTTGATTCAGGAGTATCGCCATAGCCTTATTTCGGAGTGATACACCCCCTTCAGTTGATAAAAGTTCAGGAGTGATCTACCCCGTATCAGATGGCTTTTTAGGGAGACTCACCGTATCACAATTACCCTTTTTTCAGGGAGGGGGTTTCACCCAGTAAAAGCATGATCCTTATGTTCAGGGAGTGATCTTGCCCAGTATCAGCATGAGACTTATGTTCAAAGTTAGAACTCACCCAGTATCAGCAAGAGTTTTATGTTCATGGAGTGATCACACCCAGTACCAGCATGAGTCTTATGGTTATGAAGTGATCTTGCAGTGTATGAGCATGAGTCATATGTTCAATGAGTGATCTCACCCAGTATCAGCATGAAACTTATGATCAGTGAGTGATCTCACCCAGTATCAGCATAAGACTTGCGTTCACGGAGTGATCTCTCACAGTATCAGCATGAGACATATTTTCAGGGAGTGATCTCATAGTGTGTCAGCACAAGCCTTTTGTTCAGGGAGTGATCTCACTCAGTATAAGCATGAGTCTTATGTTCAGGAAGTGATCTCGCCCTGTGTCATCATGAGCCTTATTTTCAGGGAGAGATCTTACCCAGTATCAACATGAGTCATTTATTCAGGAAGTGATCTCACCCTGTATCAGCATGAGTCTTGTGTTCAGGGAGTGATCTCACAGTGTTTCAGCATAAGCCTTGTGTTCAAGGTGTTATCCCTCAGTATCAGCATGAGCTTTCTTTTCAAGAAGTGATCGCACCCAGTATCAGCATGACCCTTATGATCAGGGAGTGATCCCACACAGTATCAGTATGAATCTTTTGTTCAGTGACTGATCTCACCCAGTATCAGCATGACACTTACCTTCAGGAAGTAATCTCTCCCTGTATCAGCATGAGCCTTATGTTCAGGGAGTGATCATACCCAGTATCAGCGTTAGTCTTTTGTTCCGGGAGTGACCTCAGCCAGTATCAGCCTTAGACTTATGTTCAGGTAGTGATCTCACCCCCTGCATCAGCATGAGATTTTGTCCAGGTAGTGATCTTACTCAGTATCAGCATGAGTCTTTTCTTCTGTGAGTGATCTCACCCAGTATCAGCAGGAGTCTTATGTTCAGGAGTGATCTCACCCAGTATCAGCATGAGCCTTATATTCAGGGAGTGATGTCACCCAGTGTTAGCATGAGCCTTATGTTCAGGGAATGATCTCACCCAGTATCAGCATGAGCTTTATGCTCAGTTAGTGATCTCACAAAGAATCAGCAAGAGTCTTATGTTCAAGGAGTGATCTCACCCAGTATCAGCATGAGCTTTATGTTCAGTGAGTGAGCTCACAGAGAATCAGCAAGAGTCTTTTGTTCAGGGAGTGATCTCACCTATTATCAGCATGAGCCTAATGTTCAGGGAGTGATCTCATCCAGTGTCAGCATGAGCCTTATGTTCAGGGAATGATCCCACCCTGCATCAACATGAGTCTTATGTTCAGGGAGTGATCTCCCAGTATCAGCATCAGTCTTATGTTCAAGGAGTGATCTCATCAAGAATCATCAAGAGCCTTATGTTCAGGGAGTGATATCACCCAGTATCAGCATGAGCCTTATGTTCAGGGAATGATCCCTCCAGTATCAGCATGAGCCTTATGTTCAAGGACTGATCTCACTCAGAATCAGGAAGAGCTTTATGTTCACAGAGTGATCTCACCCAGTATCAGCATTAGCTTTATGTTCAGTGAGTGATCTCACCAAGAATCAGCGAGAGTCTTTTGTTCATGGAGTGATCTCACCTATTATCAGCATGAGCTTTATGGTTAGGGAGTGATCTCACCCAGTATCAGCATGAGCCTTATGGTTAGGGAGTGATCTCACCCAGTATCAGTATGAGTCTTATTTATTTTGAGGGAGTGATCTTACCCAGTATTAACATGAGCCTTATGTTCAGGAAGTGATCTCACCCAGTGTCAGCATGAGCCTTATGTTCAGGGAATGATCCCACCCAGCATTAGCATGAGTCTTATGTTCAAGGAGTGATCTCACCCAGTATCAGCATCAATCTTATGTTCAGAGAGTGATCCCACCCATTATCAGCATGAGCCTTATGTTCAGCAAGTGATCTCACCCAGAATCAGCTTGAGCCTTATGTTCAGTGAGTTATTCCATCCAGTATCAGCTTGAGTGTTATGTTCAGGGAGTGATCCCACCCAGTATCAGAATGAGTCTTATGTTCAGGGAGTATTCCCTCCCAGTATCAGCATGAGCCTTATGTTCAGTGAGTGATCCCACTCAGTATCAGCATGAGTCTTATGTTCAGGGAGTATTCCCTCCCAGTATCAGCATGAGTCTTATGCTCAGGGCGTGATCCCACCCAGTATCAGCATGAGTCTTATGTTCAATGAGTGATCCCACCCAGTATCAGCATGAACCTTATGTTCAGGGAGTGATCCCACCCAGTATCAGCATGAGTCTTATGTTCAGGGAGTATTCCCTCCCAGTATGAGCATGAGGCTTATGTTCAGGAAGACACTCAAGTGGTAGAAATTTTCCGACTATCTGAGGTGTCATAAGTTTTGATACCGATTCCAGGGATTCCAAGTTGTTTTACTCTTTTACTACATCAACTAATTTGACTGGACATAAATGAAATTTAAAAGGTACTATCCTGACCCTTAAGATACGTCAGTCAATAAATGTCAAAATCGTTCAGAAAAGGTAAACTTAAAAGTAATTAATGTTGTTTAACGGGGAATAAAATTTTACAATATTTTATGTATATAATCATCATTTTCTTATTATTATCAATATTAATATTATAAAAAAGCGCTAAACGCACAAGGGTCATACAGCGCAGTGTAAAATCGTCTGACCATCTATGCACCTGAATTTCACTCTCAGCCGTCTCCGTATTTTATGGCACCTTTCATAAGTATTTTAATCTCCGCCACTGAGGGTTTTGGAAGTTATCTGAAACATTCCAGGAAACTGATTATTACGAACACAGGTATAGTATTGCCAGCAGCCTGGTCATAAAGACCTTCAAAATGTAGCAAGCAAACTTAGCATTAGAATATAAGTTGTATTTCCTGCACCAGACATAATTTGCTAGATTTATCCATTACATTTATGTACACTGTGTACAGAGGGTGAATAGTAACTGTACCACAAGGTGTCCAAAGATGGTAAAAGTAGAAGCCAGAGAGAGAGAGTGCACCGTGTCAACCAGCAACACAGGCAAGTCTGACAGTTTGCATGGCACAAGTAATCCACGTTACCTCAGCTTTGGCGGGCTTGCCTATGATTGGGCAGTGAACCAAGGTACTGATTTAACGACGATTACCCTATTAATCGTTAAACCC
>NC_069404.1:23805952-23813452 GCF_026875155.1 Cherax quadricarinatus
GGGGGACTGGAGATGGGTGTTGGAAAGAGTAGTTTTGAATGCTAGGGAGAAGGAATATGGGAGATTTTGTTCCAAGGAATTGGGAGCTGGATGGCGGGGTGAAGGTGGGTGTGAAAGTGGTAAAAGGCTCTGGTTGGGAGAGGAAGTGAGGGGTGGATAGTCTTGATTCGAGGTGAAGCATGTTCTTGGGTGGGTAGAGGGTAGAGGGAGAGGCATGGAGTGGGAGAAAAAGGAATGTGGTCTTGATGTAAGGAGCTGGACAAGGGTGGAGTTGTAGGGTGGTCTTGAAGTTGATGGTAAGGTGGGGGGAGGTCGGAACTCCTGGCTGCTCTGAGACAGTGCTAGATAGGTATCTCTGGAAAAGATCCCCGAATCCACCCCTCTTCCCCGCCTAGCAAAAAACGCGTCACTCCGGGACTTTCTTCCCTACTCACATCGTTTACGATGACAGTTGGCCAGAATCTCGCAAATCATGTGAAACCTTCCTGGCCAAGCCTTCCTATTCCTGGGCAGCAGGAATATCAGATTTCCTGATTCCCTGCTTGACGGACCGACCTTAAAAAAAGAGAAACAGTGGGACACTTCTGTTGCCACTTCTTTTAAGTCTTAAGTTGACGCGGTACCTCTTCGTAATTGCTATTATTATAAATATTATTTAATTAGGAAAAAATACTGGTGAGGAGTTAAGGGAAACCTTGTACGTGTACCTAGTTACACCTTAATTAAAGATGAGGTTTAGTGGCGCAACGCAGGTGATGCAAAAAATTTCAGATCATAATTATGTGGTGGCCCCTCATGGCAAACCTTGTTTCAAAAAGACTGCTTAACACAATCCTCCTAATAGAGGTTAAATGGTTCAGATATGTTGATGATATTTTATGTTTTATGCCCAAGAATGTAGTTATACACCATTTCCTTGGCAAATTAAATAGCTTAGCCCATTATATAAACTTTACTGTTGAGTTTGAGAAAAATAACTTATTACCTTTTCTAGATGTTTTAATTACTAAGGGTAATAATGAATTCAAATTTAAAATTTACAGAAAACCTACAAATAACTGTTCCTATGTACACTATTATCCTTCACATCAAGATAGAGTTAAACTCTCTGTTTTCTCATCAATGTTTTTGAGAGCTTTGCGTATTTGTAGTCCAGAGATCATAGATGAAATATCCAAAATTAATGAAATAGCTAATGATATGAAATAACCAAGAAACGTAATTGATAAATCTTTTAAAAAATTTCTAGAAATACTTTTTACAATCCAAAAAGGGACAACCAGCCTTATTCAACTAAAAATATGTTGGTTCTCCCTTACCATGAAAACTTGGTTGATATGCCTTCTCTTCTTAAAACTTTTAATATTAAAGTTGGTATAAACTTGGTAATAATACCGACAAGTTGGTTTAGAAAGACACGTAAAACAAACACTATGACATATTTATTAGAAAAACGTTTCGGTCCTGGGACCTTGATCACTTCTAACATACAGAGGTAGAAAGTCATTTTATATATAGGTGGAGAGTGAGGTGTGAGTGACGCATGGTGACCTGAAAAATGTCATGTCGGGATGAGGACGGTAGACGATGAGATCATGTGACTCCTGTGTTGTTGAGTTGGTGGTGCTTAGCCTGTGTAAGTAAAATGTATGTTAATGTTATTGAAATTTTGTAGTTTCCAGTGTTACGTTCTATAGTGTCGGTGACGGCGATTAGTGAGGCTTCTAGGCACCATCGGCGTCTGAGGTCTGGTTCGGTGAGAACGAGTTGTGCCTCGTTCCAGTTCATCAAATGCCCCGTGGAGTCTCTGTGGAGGACACAGGCGTACCTTACATCGTCTCTGTTACAGGCACTTCGATGCTCGTTCAGACGGACTGCAAGATCTCTGCGTGTCTCGCCTACATATTTCTTGGGACAGAATCCACAGGGGATAGTGTAGACTACGGCTGTAGAAGTTAGAGGTGTGGGTCTGCATTTCATAGTGAGGTCTTTCAAAGTTGCATTTAAAAATCTTGACACAGTAAAAAAAAACTTTTGATTAAGAATTCCCCCTGAAATGCTGACGGGTTTTGTCTATAAGATTCCTTGTAAAATTTGCGATAAAGCTTATTACAGTCAAACTGGTAAAAGTCTCGAACTAAGATTAAAACAACATAAATATAGCATTAAAACTGACAAGATTCCAATCCTCTATTTATTCATGTGAAGATTTTAACCATCCAATTGATTTTCAAAAAGTTGAGAAAGTTTTATCAAGCAAGTCCATGGTTGACAGGAATATAATTGAATCTTGTTTCATAAAAAGCAGTTTTGAAAATAATATAAATATTTCGTTTGGTTTATATAAATTAGATCCATTTATAATTAATAAAAATTTGGGAGAATTTAATAATAAATTGGACAAATAATTAATCTCAATTCTTGGGTAGAAATATTTTGTTAGTGGAATGTCATGAAGGACCTGTCTAGTTGGGCCAGCGGGCCTGTCTCATAAGAGACACCCGACTCTTATGAGTCGGGTGTCGTCGCGCGTCAGGTGTTGCTTTGTTGGGGGATGTGATGGTGAGGTGTAGTCTTGACCCTTTATATGCCTTCCTTTGAGGTATTGCTTTTATAGTTCCTTGATAATGTGAAAAATCATGAAAGTGCTTGGAATTTCACTATCCTTTCACAGTGGTTGTTTTGCATATTCTGATATCACCTGTTTACTGTGATCTTTTTGCATATACTATAAAATGAATTTCGTAAAAACACAGCAAGTTTTTTTGGGTGAGGTAATGCAATGTTACTGTCCGTAAGTGACTTGAACCATCGTCAACCCTATTGTTGTTTGTCTCACCCTGTGACGAGTACTCGGCCTTAAAGGAATTCTCTAGAAAATTTAACATTTTTTAGTCTAGCACTCCCAGCGGGATTTTGATGGTATGAAAGAACTTCTGGTCCATTAGCTATTTTTCTTTTTTCGGGTCATAGGGACATGCAACCCATATGAGGGACGCTATTTCCCAGCTATTGCAGTGTTCTAGGGGTGGAGATGTGGCCTACACCGAGTACGTTATAATTTATTCGACGTCAGTCACACACTCATTGGTTTGCCCTCTCGACCATGGCAACTCAGAATAGAGAAAGTTATTAGGAGCTCCACTGCTCGACAGTGTTTTAGTTTAATCACTAGTAGCTTTAGAACTGACTTGCTAGCCCAGGTGACGGTGTGTTTGAGCTCTCAGCTGTACGGTCAGATGCTCTTTAGTCTATTTTGAGGTGTCAGTCACACTGTTATGAGCTTTCTTTGTTTTCCCGGCTTTTTATTAACGCCTTTGATTTAAATCAGTACAATATATATCTTGGTGAAGGAATTTATTATTGAAAAAAATCACTTCCTTTGTGTTTGTCTTTATTTTTGAGTGTCTGGTTGTCCCCTTGAGTGAAGACTTGAGTACTGGCCAGGTACACCAGGTCTTGAAACTGCTGCTTGTGTGTAATAATAAAATAAGAACTTGTAACATTTGGTGAAAATAAGCAGATTTAAGTATAATTTATAATCTCTTATTGACAACTATGCTGATAATTTCCTCAACATACTTTTGTGAGTCGGGATTCTTCAGACTGTTGGTAATGAGGACGAAAACACTGAACCTCAACTTTGTTTGTGCTCTCTCTACCTCTCAGTTGTATACACAAACTCCGGGGAAGAAAAAAAAACAGCGTTAAGTCAACTCTTTAAATTTTCATCCTCGCCCCCTTTTCATTCCTAATTTCTTTCCCTCACTCTAATTTCATTTTTTTCCCACTTACATTTGCTCTTCCCGCGTTCTCTTTCCATCTCTGCTCATTTTCCTTTCCTCTTCTCTCACCCTCCTTCCTTCTTTTCACTTTCCCCCTCCCTGATACCCCCGTTTCATTCTTTCTCCATTTCACTTCTCCCCTTCCTTTGTTCTCATCAAATTCATCTTCCAAAAGATAAATTTTGGGTTATTTTGTGGAAATAATTATTGTTTTGGGTCAGATATTCCCCAAAGGGGAAACCTTTAAGTTTTTTGCCAGATCTTTTTGCTTTTATCCTTCCACTAACCTTTTTTTTATTTTCCTCATAACTCAAGAAAGCCTCTTTCGATCGGCTTCAAATTTTCCCGTGTTTGTGCACAGTAACGAAGAAACCCTATTCTTGGAACAGTTGTAAGTGTAGGTATCCTACTCCAAAGTATTTAAACCAAATTTCCCCAAAATCGTGTAATGGCTCTAACTCTTCCAAAATCCACAAGACATACTTGCAAAAAGTATAAAAACAGTTGCCTCCCGAGAGTGAAATTTAAGTGTGTAGGAGCAGATCTGATTACTTTACAATAGTGTAAAATTTTTCATTTACGCTATATACGTTAAATATATCTCCCGTTTACCTCTTCTGGGTCGGTCTGAATATTTAATGGCTGACGCAGGATGGTACCCATTAATTTTTGTTTTTTTATGCGTAAATTCGTAATTATAATAAAATAGTTAAAAAATATCAGAATCAATGGAATCCGTGCCAAATTTGGAAAATTAATTTTTTAAAATTAGCATGGATTCCATGTCTTTAATAAATGTAACGAACTGTGCACATGTGGCCTTTTATCAATGTGGGGGTATTTAAATCTTATCGGTACGACCACGAAAGAGACAAACATTCACTTCCTCACTACCATTATGTATTTTTCTTCCCCTGGATGATTCACTTCAACAGAAAATTTCTGCCTACTTCTTGGTCGAAATGTTTGCCGACAAATTTCCACATATGTGGCATACAGAGTTGAAGTTGCAAACTTGAGCAAAGGTACTCTGTGTAGTAGTGAGCCACCATTACGTACATAAGGGATCTCATCTCCACTCGGACCAATCATGATATTGCCTTTGTCTATAGAAGTCAACACTGCATTAGCACTTACTGCCTCGTTTGCATGTCTAGGCATTCCCGAGGATTCAAAGCGTGAACTTAGGAACTTGCACAACTCATTCTCGAAGATGCTGGCTATGCTTCACCAGCATGGGCAGAAAACAAACCACTGGAAAAGTAACTGAAGATCTAAAACATTTGATTCTCCGTCAACTTTTATACGCGTTATTCTATCCATTGTTTCTATTTGTACACTCATATGCATTAGTACCTGCAATCACACCTGCTACAAAGGTGATCTCTTCTATGCGTCATTGTAGAAGCCTTGTGCAATCTTTGCCATCTATGCAGCACAGTTGAATCTTGATTCTTCATATACGTAGATTGTTCCCAGCTTCTGCCTAATATGGCCACATTTTCTAAATAGCTTTGAGATGGAGCTTCCAGTTTCCCGTTCTCTCAGACTCATAATTCATCATCGACATTTTTTCTTGTTCTAGCCATTGCCAAATCTTGTCAAGATTACCATTACAGCAACAGGTTTCTGCAGAAATTTACTCTCTTATCAGCTGGTCATACATCTTTATTTTCTCACCAGTCTTCATGAATTAATGCACCTTCGGAATCACTGGTAAATTTTTAGTTTAAAAAACTGCTTGTGCTGTCCTCCGGGTATCCAGATATATTTCATTTCCTTCAAACAAAAAGAGTTGGCAATAATCATCGTTCAGTTTTTCATGAATAGTGTATTCACTGGCTTTTTGAATCTTCTTGACAAAAATTTGTTGATTTTTTGTTTTTTTTTTTAAGGGCCCTGAATCTGCACTCTCTCGAAAAGGCGTAGAATTAGGGGGATATGATCGAGGTGTATAAATGGAAAACAGGAATAAATAAAGGGAGTAAATAGTGTGCTGAAAATATCTAGCCTAGACAGGACTCGCAGCAATGGTTTCAAGTTGGAAAAATTCAGATTCAGGAAGGATATAGGAAAGCACTGGTTTGGTAATAGAGTTGTGGATGAGTGGAACAAACTCCCGAGTACAGTTATTGAGGCTAAAACGTTGTGTAGTTTTTAAAAATAGGTTAGATAAATACATGAGTGGGTGTGGGTGGGTGTGAGTTGGACCTGACTAGCTTGTGCTGCTGGGTCTGGAGCCGTGCTCCTTCCTTGAGTGGAGGTGGCCAGGCTGGGTGGGTCATTGGGCTAATCCGGGGGGGTTGGGTCATTGGGCTAATCCGGGAGGGACACATGGACCTGCTTCCCATGGGTCAGTAGGCCTGTTGCAGTGTTCCTTCTTTCTTATGTTATGTTCTTAAATAGTCTTTCCACTGAGCATGTGGGTAACCTCTTGGGGAATATACTAATTTCTAAAACTCTTTGAGGCCTGAAACTGGCAGGATATGACCTATGCATCAGTGACAAAAAAAGGCACAATACCGTGACTGGGACGATACACAAATAACCCGACTTGGACCATTTACAAAGTCACACTAACGAAAAGGAGAGCAGGAAGGGTATATATAGGCAGGAGGTAGTAGTAGTATTAGTAGTAGTGGAGGTGGAAGAAATTAGTAGTGTGGAGGTAGTAAGAGGAGGAGCCAGTCAAATACTAAGAAAGAGGAGCACTGCAAGGAAGCTAGGTGCCCACAGAGGGTTATTTGTGTACCTATGCATCCTAAGAAACACATCCCCGTGTGGAACCCACTGAGGCGTAATACAATCGAGTGAAAGTCAGTGATTGCTGCTTCACAAGAGATTATCAGGTGTTCCTTCCACCATAAGGGCTGGTTAAAGGAAATTACTCACGAAACATTATATCGTCGCTTGCTTCTGTGCAGACAAATTTCAGGGTTTAATAGACACAATTTCTGTTATTTCAACTCATGTCTAACACTGGCAGAAAAAAAAATAGAAGACTTTCCAGGATAGTCTCCTAACTAAAAGTCAGCATTATTCTTGATCATCAAGACCTTAATGAGCGTAACGGTCGTGCCATTTTCCACAAAGGTCTTGTGATCCTGATCAATTCAATATTCTTTTCTTTCTTAATTATCAAGAGATCCAGAGGTTTTTGTGATGATTTATGAGAGATGTTCTCACCGTGTCCCTTGCTTACAGACGCCATCTTGTTAATATTTGCTATGGTTTAGAAAGACACATAAGTAAACACTATGACATATTTATTAGAAAACGTTTCGGTCCTGGGACCTTCATCACTCTAACATACAGAGGTAGAAAGACATTGTATATAGGCGGTGAGTGAGGTGTGAGTGGCGCATGGTGACCTGAAGAATGCCATGTTTGGATGAGGACGGGTAGACGATGAGATCATGCGACTCATGTGAAGCTCACTGAAAACCACGACTTCCCTTTCCCTCTTCTAGATTTCATCAGTCTAGTGGATCTTTGTGTTAATTTCAACTTCTTCAAGTATCAGGACAACTGTTACAAACAGTGCTTTGGGATGGCAATGGGCAGCCCGCTCAGTGCTGTGCTTGCCAACCTCTTCATGGAAAACCTAGAAACAGAGAAATTCAGCACCCTCATTCCCATCACCGTTACCTGGCTAAGATATGTTGATGATATACTGGTTTTCTATCCGAGACGTCTCAGTATCCAGGCCCTTCTC
>NC_069404.1:23815952-23844739 GCF_026875155.1 Cherax quadricarinatus
CACCTTTCTCCATCTCTCTTCCCCTCCCTGCAGCAAGATTTGACTGCGTGTGTTGCCTTCCTCAAAGCTCTGCGCTCCTCAGTGGTGAGCTCTCATTTGGGGTTTCTTCCACCAATTCTTCCATATCCCCCAAAACTCACATCCAACCCATGGAACTCCCCAGTCCCACAATTGATTTTTAAAAACAACTGGGCAATTGGGACAGTCCCAAATTTTTTCAAAATCACTCTTGTCGACACATCTGGCCACAATTTTCCCCAGGCAAGTTCAAAGTCCTGGTTTCACCCCCTCCCAACCTACCTATAAGGGTTATGCAGTGGGATGCTAAAGTGTTCTCCCAAAATTCCCTTGGGGCCCATGAGTTTTTGTTGTCACAGTAAAGCCCCTTTTGAAACTTGCTTTGGTAATTTTTTTTAAATTTGCAAAAAACCTCGGGTCCATGGGTTGGAGGAGAGGAGTGGTATTGGGGGGCAAGAACTTTACTTGATAAACCCAAACTCCTCGGAAATTGGGCATCCAATTTTGGGAATGAGCAGGTGCATTGTCCATTACTAGCGGGCCTTGGATCCAATTTTTTTTTAAATTTACTCCTTCACACTGGGGGCCAAACCTTCATTGAACCACTCGACGAAATTTCCCCGTGACCCATCCTTCATTAGATTTCCAAAAAACCAATTTACTCTTCATAACATTTTTTTTTCCTGAACACTCTGGGATTTCAAAATTTACAAGAAATGGCTTAAATTTTAAAATCCCACTAGCATTAGCACAAAAACATTAGCGCAGCCTGTTTTCATAGGCTTGTGTTGGGATTGCCCCTTTTCCTCTTGTGTAATAAGGGCCTTTTGGCATTTTTTCTTCCAAAAAAGGCCTGTTTTTGTCACAATTGAACCTTGTTCAGGTTTCACTCCCTTTAGCCCCTATGTACTCCCGGGAAATTCATGCAATTTTTTCAAACCGCCTTGTGGGCCGAAAAGGCAGCCCACCATGCCTTACCACATGTGTATGCCAGTACGGTCTTAAACTCTCAAACCCCCTTTGCTGCCTTAAAATTTACTCACTTTACCACTATTTGCAGGGAATTTCTTTGCTAAATCTTCATGCAACTGCCTAGCCTTTTCACAAATAAACAAATCAAAAAGTATCTCCTTAATTTTTTCCATTTACCAACCAATAAAACTTCTCAAACCCCTTCCATACTGGGGTTTTCATTTTGTCAGCATGTTACTCCCTTTGCAACAACAAAAATCATTTTTTTCATTTTTTTTTGGCCCTATGGAACTAAAAGGGTTTTGTAGGGTTTCTTATACATCCCGGACAGTTTCGGCCCCACTTGTAACCCCCTTTTATATTGTTCAAGATGGTTTTTTTTAATTTAAAACGTATTTTTCACCTTCTTTACCAAACTTGGGATAGGGGCTTTCTTTGGAGCCATGGGACTTATTTAGTACTTGAACATTAAAATAAATGGGAAAATTTTGAATATTTCGCTGGAGCACGTGAGGGGGCCTTCGTCATGGAAACAATCAACTGGCTGCCGCCCCGGGCCAAAGGGGGGTACGGTCCGATGAACTACGACTCGCGGTCAACTATGAAAAGCGGTCCATGTTTAAGAAAAACCCCTATGATTGGGGAATTTTTCGATTTTCAGGGGAAATCGAAAAGGGGGGGGACCCCTGTTAATAATTATATATATAATTTTATTATATAAAAATATAATATATATATATATATATATATAATATAATATAATAATATATAATATTATATAATTAATATTATTTATAAATAATATTTTATATAATAATATATATATAATTATTATATATACTAATATAATATATTATTATATATAATATAATATATATATATGTGTTGTGTGTGTGGTGTGTGGGTTTTTGTTTTGTGTGTGGTGTGTGTTTGGGGTTTTAAAAGCTTCAGCGAGGGGGATTGGGAAAAAGTTGTGTCTAAGAGCAAATTTTGGTGTAAAATTTTTTTCAAAAAATTCGTAGAGTGTGAAATTTTTTTTGCCTTTTTTTGCGAATTCCAAAAATTTTAAAAAATCTCTGGTCGTTAAAACCCTGCAGGGAAGATGAAATAGTAACACCACCTGCCTGAATGCTGGCTGCCCTGGATCAAAACGTCTAGCGTTTTGTAATGTAAAAATTAATAATTTTGTACCAAAAGAACCTTAGAAAAGTTACCTAACCTTATTATACAAGCTCAATTTAATTTAGCCTAATTCAACTAAATATATTTTAGATAAATTTACAATAATTTTATAATAAATAAACAAACGCAATGAAATATTTTTTTTCGTTAGGAACAGAATAATTTTTCCGAAATTATTGCATACACAAATTTTTGCTTACCTTATTCGGCAAGAAGAGCGTTGCTAATTAAGCCAAAATCGCAAGTTTTACTTATTCGGCACGACATAGTTACATAAGCAATAAAACATTCACACTTGCATAGACATGCATAAACATACATAGACATGCGCACACATGAACATGATTAAGGATACATTGACATGCGCACACATGAACATGATTAAGGATACATTGACATGCGCACACATGAACATGCATAAACATATATTGACATGCGCCCATAATTTTTTTTTAATTCGCTGCATTTGAAATTTCCCGACTAACCTACACTGTTCCTTTATGGTACACTGAGATAGAGGAACCTGGGATAATAGGCTACGGTATTCCTGTATCCCGTAATCCTAGTACCTGGAAGACATCTATTTGGCATTGCATCAGTAGGGAAGCGCTAAACCCTTGAAGGTCATAAAGCGTCTGGGAAATGGAAGGCAATGAGGCTCGACCGAAGTAGATAGAGGATGGGTGAGATACATTGAATCGAGAGCTTCACCAGTACCAAAATATTTCTTTTTATTCAAGTAATGTCAGCAGGAAGCCTATTGGCATGTTTCATCCAGTGAACAACGGCTGCTAAGCCTCAGTAGTGCCGGCAAGTGTTTCAGATGTCAAGTTCTGTCCGATATATCATGTTCTGCCTAGCCTCAGAAGTATCAGTGAAGGCCTACAGGAATTTTCTACTCAGTGAATCTCCTTCTGCTGAGCCTCAATAGTGTTAGCTACATGATCGACTGACAAGTTCTATTCAATGAACAATGGGCTGGATAGCCTCATTAGTGTCAGCAGGATAGCTTACTAGGATCCACTGAGTGTTTAGACTCAGAAGAGTCAGCAGAGGTGATGCTGGCATGTTCCATCTGGCTCACTTAAGGCTGTCTAACCTCAGTTGAATTAGACACATGTGCAACTCTGGGTAGCTTTATTGAGGAAACGTTTCGCCACACAGGGGCGCCACTGTGTGGCGAAACGTTTCCTCAATAAAGATACCTAAGAGTTGCACATGTGTCTAATTCAACAACATGTCGGTTCTCTGAACCATTTATCTGCAAGCAGGAGACTTGCAGGCGGGCGCCATCTGAAGAACCAAGAGCTACATTACTTGTCAGCTGGAGACTTGGTGGCAGGGTCATCTGGTGAACTAAGGGGTGACTAACCTCAGCAGGAAGCCAGCAGACAAGCTCCACGTGGATCACCCCATGCTCTCCAGATTATAAGCAGACTCTCTCAAGGAAACACCGTTTTAATTAATCCTTTCACATGATGCATATCAATCAATACGCAGACTCTCCTCTCCCTCTCTCTCTCTCTCTCTCTCTCTCTCTCTCTCTCTCTCTCTCTCTCTCTCTCTCTCTCTCTCTCTCTCTCTCTCTCTCTCTCTCTCTCTCTCTCTCTCTCTCTCTCTCTCTCCTCTCTCTCTCTCTCTCTCTCTCTCTCTCTCTCTCTCTCTCCTCTTTTACACAGGATTTGACAAGGTTAGGTTAAGGATTCCTAACTTTATTGACAAGCTAAGAGCTGTTACCTACATCAGCTCATTTGAAAGTATTTTTATTGTTATGAAACACACAGGTAGTGAACAGTATGAAGTTGGAGCCATCTGCTGGCCAGCTTTTTCATTTGATCAACTGACTTTATCTTGTTGATAGCATTATGCTGTAAGAACATGTTCCAGACTTGAGTCATCCTGGGAGTAAATGATCTCAGATGAAGTGATGCTCTGGAGAAGGGTACAGCTTGGAGTATACCTTGAGAGTGCTTTGTACACTCTCCTGGTCAGCAATTTCACCTGCCTTCAAGGGGGCAGTTAGTGTACAACAGTATTCCAGCCTAGAGAGAACAAGCGATTTGAAGAGAATCATCATGGGCTTGTCGTCCCTAGTTTTGAAGGTTCTCATTATCCATCCTATCATTTTCCTATCAGATGCAGTAGATACATTGTTGTGGTCTTTGAAGGCGAGATCCTCTGACATTATCACTCCACGTTCCTTCACATTACTTTTTCGTTCTACTGTATGTTTAGAATTTGCTGTATAACCTGATACAGTTTTAATTTCTTCAAGTTTTCCATATCTGACTAGTTGAAATTTCTCTTCATTGAACTTCATATTGTTTTGAGTGACTCATTTGAAGATTTGGTTGATGTCCGCTTGGAGTCGCGCGGTGTCTTCGATGGAGGTCACTGCCAATGGTAATCCGGGTGTCATTCGAAAAGGAAGACACGGAGCTATGGCTTACATCTCTGTCTATGTCAGATATGGGAATGAGGAATAGAATGAGAGCGAGTACTGTGCCTAATGGAACAGAGCTTTTCACATAAGTGCATAAGAAAGATGGAACACTGCAGCAGGCCTACTGGCCCATGCGAGGCAGGTCCAATTCTCCTACCGGTTTAAGCCAACGCACTAACCTAGTCAGGTCAGGTCACATTCACTTAAGAAGCACTGCATCTGACCTAGTAGCACAAGCTAGTCAGGTCCAACTTACACCACCCACACCCACTCATTTATTTATCTAACCTATTTTTAAAATTACACAACGTCCTACCTTCTATGACGGTACTCAGAAGTTTGTTCCACTCATCCACAACTCTATTACCAAACCAGTGCTTTCCTATATCCTTCCTGAATCTGAACTTTTCCAACTTAAAATCATTGCTACGAGTCCTGTCAAGGCTAGATATTTTTAGCACGCTATTTATATCCCCGTTATTAATTCTTGTTTTCCGTTTATACACCTCAATCATATCCCCCCTAATTCTACGTCTTTCTAGAGAGTGCGGATTTAGGGCCCTCAGTCTGTCCTCACAAGGAAGATTTCTGATACATGGGATCAACTTTGTCATCCTCCTCTGTACTTCTTCCAGTGCATTTATATCCATTCTGTAATACGGTGACCAGCATTATGCAGCATAATCTAAATGAGTCCTAACCAAAGAAATACAGAGTTGAAGAACACCATGAGGACTTCTATTATTTATGCTTCTTGCTATGAAGCCAAGGATTCTGTTAGCTATATTGCGAACACTTATTCACTATTGTCTTAGCATCGAATTACCGCTAACCCGAACTCATAAATCCATTTTACAATCAGTATTAGTTTATATGTGGCATGGTTATTTTCCTGTCCAACATTCAGAACTTTGCATTTGTCTATATTAAACTGCGTCTGCCACTTCTCCGACCACTGCATCAGTCTATTCAAATCATCCTGGAGTGCTCTACTGTCCCCATCAGAATGAACTGGACGGCTTATTTTGGTGTCAATGGCAAATTTACTTATGTCGCTATTTATTCCCTCATCTATGTCGTATATGTAAATTGTGAACAACAAGGGGCCCAACACTGACCCCTGAGGAACACCATTTGTGACATGCCCCCATTCTGATTTCTCCCCATTTATGAAAACTCTCTGCTGCCTATTTGTCAGCCATGCCTCTACCCAGGAAAAAAATTCTCCTCCTATTCTGTGTGCCTTAAGTTTTCTCAATAGCCTCTGATGTGGAACTCTATCGAAAGCCTTACTGAAGTCCTTATACACAATACCATATTGAATGCCATGATGTACCTCCTCAACTACCTTAGTGAAAAAAGTTAGTAAATTCGTAAGACAGGAACGCCCCTTTGTAAAACCGTGTTGAGATTCATTAATCAATTTATGCCTTACAAGATGGTTACGAATAGCCTCGGCAATTAATGATTGCATAAATTTTCCCACTATGGAGGTAAGGCTAATTGGTCTATAGTTCGAAGCTAAGAACCTGTCACCTGCCTCGTAAATATGTATTACATTTGCCATTTTCCACTTGTCTTGCACTATGCCAGTTAGTAGTGATATATTGAAAAGATTAGGCAAAGGTATACTAAGCCCTTCTTTACATTCCTTTAAAACCCTTGCAAACAGATCATCAGGGCCTGGGGATTTGTTAGACTTAAATTTCTCTATTTGTCTGAGTACTATGTCACTAATTACCCTAATCGTGCAGAGTTTATTATCATCCTGTTCAACATAATATATTATATTTGGAATTTCGCTAGTATCTTCCTGAGCAAAAAACTGAGAGAAAATAAGTTTTGAAAAGTTCACACATTTCCTTATCACTGTCAGTGATCTGACTGAGTTACTCTTTAGTGGGCCAATCTTGTCCCTAATCTTACTTGCGTACCTGAAAGAACCCTTTTGGGTTAGTCTCCGAATCCCTTGCAACTTTAGCCTCATAATCCCTTTTTGCTTTTCTTATTCCTCTTTTTATATCTATCTTTTATTGAATATATTGATTCCTTAACTGCCCATCCCCTCTTTTGATACGCCTATATGTGCCTCTCTTTTGACCACTGAACTGTTTTAATCTATTGTTTATCCATCTGGGATCATTTTTGGAAGATCTAATTTCCCTACTCGGAACAAAAGTTGTCTGGGCAGCTAGACCTATGCTCTGAAATACGTCATATTAGCAACCAACACCACCTACCTGATCCATAGCCAGGTCATCCCAATCTAGCCAACACAGGAAATTTCTCAGTCTCATGAAGTCGGCCAAGCAGAAGTCTGGGCCAGAGACTTGATTGTAGTTATCTGGGTAATTCCATGATATTTGAAACTAAGTGATTTGTGATCACTTTCCCCAAGTTCATCATTAACTTCAAGATTATTAATTAGTGATTCTTTGTCGGCAAGAACCAAGTCAAGCAGGTTGTTTCCTCTAGTTGGTTCTGTCACAAACTGTTTTAAAAAGCAATCCTGAACCGTATCAAGAAAGTCACTAGATGAACCACATCCCACGCATACATATCACGTTTGCATAGAATTTGTCCCAATTATCAATGAATGGGATTGCAAGTTCCTTATAGTACGTGTCTAGTCAGCAATTTATTCCAATTGCCCTAGATATCGAGTCATTGCCCACTCCCCTTCTAGGCACGATGCTACATATGACTGGGATCCCTCCCTTAGACCTGATATCATCTATGGCTGACCTGTACTTATCCATCAGCCCCTGTCTCCTACCATTCCATCGCAAAAACTGATAATGGGCTTGTTCCCATTACCTGTCGCAACATTATCCAACCTGCTTACTATGTTACCTTGATTAGCAGGGGAGTCAGTGGTACCTTTAACCTCACTAACCACTGAAGTACACTCATCCTGGAGAACAGAGAATCGATTTCCTACCTTCACATCTTCTCTATTAACCTTCCTTATGTTCCTTCTTCCTGAATTGTGTACCACTTACCACATAAAGCGGTTGCCACTCTCCAACTCACTGCTGGTAACCTTTTCCTCCTTACCAGCTCCAGCCATCTCACACTTACTCTCACACCCATCTAGGCGAAGCTTCAGCCTCCTATTTTCCTCCTGAAGAAGAAGAACCTCCTTCTTCATCGCTTTAATCTGAGACTCCAAAACACTACAGCAAGCCATGGTGCTCGGTAACACCCCACGCTAATTCCCAGACAGCTTAGGACAGGATAACCTCACGTGACCACTGACCACACCGTACCAAATGAAAATAACAAATTTTGTCAAACATAGCCCAAAACTAATTCAAACCTTTCACTAGGAAACATCGACTCTGAAGCCAGATTGAAGAGGCATTATCTTGTTATCTCAGAGAGACCAGTATCTTAAAATACAGCATACTAAGTTTCAATCTGCTCACAATTTAAATAATCAAGTTATTACAAGTGAAGGATGAAGTCTACCGGATGAGGAATCCTGAGTCTTCGCGACTACGGTGATCTTCACACCAACTCCAGGGCTGAGGGGCTGATTTATTTATTTATTTGTGTTTGCAAATGGTACATTGAGATTACTTTATCTTTTGTATATAGTTCTTCTGTCATCTAATTATGTCTTTGAATTTGTATTGATAAAGCCACAGGATGGCGAAACGTCTACGATAAAGATACCCAGATGTTGCATATGTGTCTAATTTCTCAACATGCCGGTATTGTATACAGTTCATTTCTACCAGTCTTTGTTCACGAGAAAGGGCCAAAATCACCGCAACTTTTCTCTGTGTACGACTGATAGGTATTAAAGGTCTAAATAAGAACTTAAGTTGGATACACAAATAACCCGCACATAAAAGAGAGAAGCTTACGACGACGTTTCGGTCCGACTTGGACCATTGACAAAGTCACACAGTGTGACTTTGTCAATGGTCCGACTCGGACCGAAACGTCGTCGTAAGCTTCTCTCTTTTATGTGCGGGTTATTTGTGTATCGTTCCAGTCACGGTATTGTGCCTTTTTTGTTATTAACTTAAGTTGGAGTATAATAATTACGTATGTTTTATTTAAATTATAGATACATTGGAGTTTTGTTTTCCAATAGTTTTGAGGGCACACAGATGTTAAGTACATATTAAAGTACCTTATATGTACTCAACTTATAACAAAAAATCAATAGTTGTGGCTTATTTGAGGTCAGAAGAGACATTATATAATTATTTCACAGAAAACACGCTTCATTGATAAAAATGGCGCAACAGAACTTTCTTAACCTACAATCAAGAGGAAGTTTCCTGTGAGGAAAAACACATCAACACTTAAAGTTTAAAGTTGAAGTTATTTCACAGAATCCACAAATTTGTGCCTACACAGCCTAAACCCAAGAAATATTTCGCCTGTTTCCTAAGATGAATCAGCTGTTGCAGATTGATGCTGCTCATGGTCGTTTTATATTAATCAGGTAGATCGCTAAATCAATTATTGTAGCACTTGCTTAATATAAGTCATTCAGATTCCGTCCAAAGAAGGGATGAATAAGTTGAATTCCTTGGAACAGAAGCCACTCACCTGCATCAAAGAAAAATAGTGAAATAATGCAATATACTGCCATATCCTTTAAAGATTAAAAGGGGCATCATGACTCCTATTCACTCTAAAAAGAACCAACTTTTTTCCAAGTATGATACAATAGTCTTGAAATTTTGAAGCCAATCAAAATAGGTCTTTCTAAAAGTTATCGATTAGAAGCCAGTTTCAGGAATGGTCTATGAAAATGAGAAAAGTTGTGGAACAACTGACACCTTCACGTATCAGTTGATCCACAAAACCTTCACTAAGTAATTATTGATCTGAGTTGAAAAAATAAAGAAAATAATAACTAAAGACAGTAATAGCTAAAATACTGGAGTAAATTAGTGTTATCATATAAATAGAAAACCATCTTCCACCATCCCGGTACTGGACTGAAGAATCCACTGGAGGGCGAAACGTTTCCAGAATAAAGTTACCAAATGTTGCACAGGTACCTTATTTATTAATTATTCAGTTTCGTAAAACATTAATATAAATTATGTTAGACACATCAACATCTTGGGCTCTTGATACTAGTGGATATTTCCACTAGTGAAAGTAGGTCACTTCTACCAGTGTTTCACTTTATCTCTCTGAAGTATATAAGTCACTTCTCTACTTATATAAGAACATAAGATGGAAATAAATGGTATAAAATACCGACACAATGGCAATATAAACACAAATGCAGTATAATGTGATCCTTTAGTGACTACGTTTCGCCCACTCAGTGGGCGAAACGTAGTCAATAAAGGATCACATTATACTGCATTTGTGTTTATATTGCCATAAGAACATAAGAACATAAGAAAGGAGGATCACTGCAGCAGGCCTGTTGGCCCATACTAGGCAGGTCCTTTACAATCCCTCCCACTAACAAAACATTTGCCCAGCCTAATTTTCAATGCTACCCAAGAAATAAGCTCTGATAACTCTACTCATGTGCAAGTCCCACTCAAATCCAACCCCTCTCACTCATATATTTATCCAACCTAAATTTGAAACTACCCAAAGTCCTAGCCTCAATAACCCAACTAGGTAGACTGTTCCACTCATCAACTACCCTATTTCCAAACCAATCCTTTCCTATGTCCTTTCTAAATCTAAACTTGTCTAATTTAAATCCATTACTGCGGGTTCTCTCCTGGAGAGATATTCTCAAGACCTTATTAATATCCCCTTTATTAATATCCATCTTCCACTTGTAAAGTAAAAGGACACAAGTGCAACTAATGTGACATTTTATTGTATATGCTGTACTTTTATCTAGACTGAAGGGACTGAACACATGCAACTTCTGACTGAGGGACTGATTACTTCAAACTCCTCGTCTATCAGCATTCTTCTGTGTATTGGACTAAAGAAGTCACTGGCTGACATAACGTTTCCTGAATGAAAATACGCAAATGCTGCACAAGCGTCTTATTCTGAAGGTTTTCTTAAACATTGATAAAAATAAATTTCATTGTGGAAATGTTTCACCAGCAAGTGGCTTCATAAGTCAAATACAGATAAAAACGGTGGCAGTAAGAAGGTTGAAGTAATCAGTCTCTGATCCAGCAGTTGGTGTGTTCAGTCCATCATTCTCGGTAAAAGTCCAAGATGCGGTTTATCTGTTGCAGAAAATCTACTAGGAAAAGTAGGCCATAGGTAGCAATACTTATTGCTGAGCAATGCGATAGCTGGTTCCCTGACACACCAGCAACAATACTATGGCTGGTGCCCTGACACACCAGCAACAATACTATGGCTGGTACCCTGACACACCAGCAACAATGCTATGGCTGGTACCCTGACACATCAAAACAATACTATGGCTGGTACCCTGAACAATCAGAAACCAAATACTATGGCTGGTACCCTGGCACACCAGCAACAATACTGTGGCTGGTACCCTGACACATCAGCAACAATACTATGGCTGGTACCCTGACACATCAGCAACAATACTGTGGCTGGTACCCTGGCACACCAGCAACAATACTATGGCTGGTACCCTGGCACACCAGCAACAATACTATGGCTGGTACCCTGGCACACCAGCAACAATGCTATGGCTGGTACCCTGGCACATCAGCAACAATACTATGGCTGGTACCCTGGCACACCAGCAACAATGTTATGGCTGGTACCCTGGCACATCAGCAACAATACTATGGCTGGCACCCTGGCACACCAGCAACAATACTATGGCTGGCACCCTGGCACACCAGCAACAATGCTATGGCTGGTGCCCTGGCACACCAGCAACAATGCGATAGCTGGTGCCCTGGCACACCAGCAACAATGCTATGGTTGGTACCCTGGTACACCAGCAATAATGCTATGGCTGGTGCCCTGGCACACCAGCAACAATGCTATGGCTTGTGCCCTGGCACACCAGCAACAATGCTATGGCTGGTGCCCTGGCACACCAGCAACAATGCTATGGCTGGTGCCCTGGCACACCAGCAACAATGCTAGGCGGTGCCCCTGGCACACCCAGCAACAATGCTAATGGCTGGTGCCCTGCACACCACAACAATGCTATGGCGGGTGCCCTGGCACGCTAGCAACAATGCTATGGCTGGTACCCTGGCACACCAGCAACAATGCTATGGCTGGTACCCTGGAACACCAGCAACAATACTACGGCTGGTGCCCTGGCACACCAGCAACAATGCTACGGCTGGTGCCCTGGCACACCAGCAACAATGCTACGGCTGGTGTCCTGGCACACCAGCAACAATGCTGTGGCTGGTGCCCTGGCACACCAGCAACAATAGTACGGCTGGTGCCCTTTCACACCAGCAACAATGCTACGGCTGGCGCCCTGGCACACCAGCAACAATGCTACGGCAGGTGCCCTGGCACACCAGCAACAATAGTACGGCTGGTGCCCTTTCACACCAGCAACAACGCTACGGCTGGTGCCCTGGCACACCAGCAACAATGCTACGGCAGGTGCCCTGGCACACCAGCAACAATACTATGGCAGGTGCCCTGGCACACCAGCAACAATGCAACGGCTGGTGCCCTGGCACACCAGCAACAATGCTATGGCTGGTGCCCTGGCACACCAACAACAATGCTATGGCTGATGTCCTGGTACAAGAGCAACAATGCTATGGCTGGTGCCCTGGAACACCAGCAACAAAACTATGGCTGGTGCCCTGGAGCACCAGCAACAATGCTATGGCTGGTGTATTGGCACACCAGCAACAATGCTATGGCTGGTGTATTGGCACACCAGCAACAATGCTATGGCTGGTGCCCTAGCACACTAGCAACATTGCTATGGCTGGTGCGCTAGCACACCACCAACAATGCTACGGCTGGTGCCCTGGCACACCAGCAACAATGCTACGCGGGGTCCCTGGCACACCAGCAACAATACTATGGCCGGTGCCCTGGCACACCAGCAACAATGCAACGGATGGTGCCCTGGCACACCAGCAACAATGCTATGGCTGGTGCCCTGGCACACCAACAACAATACTATGGCAGGTGGCCTGGCACACCAGCAACAATACTACGGCTGGTGCCCTGGCACACCAGCAACAATACTATGGCTGGTACCCTGGCACACCAGCAACAATACTACGGCTGTTGCCTTGGCACACCAGCAACAATACTATGGCTGGTGCCCTGGCACACACCAGCAACAATACTATGGCTGGTGCCCTGGCACACTAGCAACAATACTATGGCAGGTGGCCTGGCACACCAGCAACAATACTACGGCTGGTGCCCTGGCACACCAGCAAAAATGCTGTGGCTGGTGCCCTGGCACACCAGCAACAATACTACGGCTGGTGCCCTGGCACACCTGCAACAATGCTGTGGCTGGTGCCCTGGCACACCAGCAACAATACTATGGCTGATGCCCTGGCACACCAGCAACAATACTATGGCTGGTGCCCTGGCACACCAGCAACAACACTATGGCTGGTGCCCTGGCACACCAGCAACAATATTATGGCTGGTGTCCTGGCACACCAGCAACAATACTATGGCTGGTGCCCTGGCACACCAGCAACAATACTATGGCTGGTGCCCTGGCACACCAGCTACAACACTATGGCTGGTGCCCTGGCACAGCAGCAACAATGCTATTGCTGTTGCCCTGGCACACCAGCAACAATGCTATTGCTGGTGCCCTGGAACACCAGCAACAATGCTATGGCTTGTGCCCTGGAACACCAGCAACAATGCTATGGCTTGTGCCCTGGAACACCAGCAACAATGCTATGGCTTGTGCCCTGGAACACCAGCAACAATGCTATGACTTGTGCCCTGGAACAACCAGCAACAATGCTATGGCTTGTGCCCTGGAACACCAGCAACAATGCTATGGCTTGTGCCCTGGAACACCAGCAACAATGCTATGACTTGTGCCCTGGAACACCAGCAAACAATGCTATGGCTTGTGCCCTGGAACACCAGCAACAATGCTATGGCTTGTGCCCTGGAACACCAGCAACAATGCTATGACTTGTGCCCTGGAACACCAGCAACAATGCTATGGCTTGTGCCCTGGAACACCAGCAACAATGCTATGGCTGGTGTATTGGTGTTACGCCCTTTGTGCCCTTTGTGATTAGTTTATATGTATTATGCACTTAATATTATACTCTGAGTTTCTTTAATATTAGCTAAATTAAAGATTCCACTAGTTTATAATATTATCTGATTTAGGAATATACCCGGGTATGATGTGTATATATATGTATATCTTGAGTAATGTGTACATAACAATGTATGTCCATTGGTGGGTAGTTTGCACCGCTCTACCCTCTCCCCCTATTGACGAGTTGATGTCAAGAAGGGATTGACCGTCTGTGGCAGTTCACTCTCTCTGCTGGCTGGGTGAACAACGTCTTGGCAGACCTTCTAGTACGGTTCTCTCCTGGTATCTTGGAGAATCTAGTTAAGAAACTCCTGAACTGGCTCGAGTTGAAAATTCTCTGGTGGAGTTGGCAGAAGTCATATCCAGATATCTTCAGTATACGAGGTGTCAAAGAGTGTCATGTGTAGAAGTCACAAGTGATATTGACCTTACTCAGTGAAGGAGTTCCTTTTGATGGACATTCTCATTAAAGCCATGTTATTATAGAGGAAATAGTTCTACTCCTCTGAATATTTTCGAGTGTAGTGTCCGTATAGACATTGAAAGTGCTAATTAACTGTTGAAACCTGTATTATTGTATACCTACAATGTAGGACTTTTAATTTATTGAAAGAATCTCATTAATTAATATTTAATAGATATTTACGAATATCCAAGGAAAATATTTTAATAAAAAGCCTGCAAAATGCTGAGTAATCCTCATTTGTGCCTTATATTTCCAATATTGGAAGTTCCTATGTGTTCTTGGAAGTGATTTAGTTACGGTGGGCACTAAACCTGGCAACGACTAATATTCGAACCGTAACAATTGGCACACCAGAAACAATGCTATGGTTGATGTCCTGGTACAAGAGCAACAATGCTATGGCTGGTGCCCTGGAACACCAGCAACAAAACTATGGCTGGTGCCCTGGAGCACCAGCAACAATGCTATGGCTGGTGTATTGGCACACCAGCAACAATGCTATGGCTGGTGTATTGGCACACCAGCAACAATGCTATGGCTGGTGCCCTGGCACACTAGCAACATTGCTATGGCTGGTGCACTAGCACACCACCAACAATGCTATGGCTGGTGTCCTGGCCCACATGCAACAATACTATCGCTGGTGTTCTGGCCCACATGCAACAATACTATTGCTGGTGTTCTGGCCCACATGCAACAATGCTATATCTGGTGTTCTGGCCCACATGCAACAATACTATGGCTGATGTCCTGGCCCAACACCTACTATGCTATGGCCGGTCCCCTGGCCCAACACCAACAATGCTATGGCTGGTGCCCTGGCCCACCAACAACAATGCTATGGCTGGTGTCCTGCCACACCACCAACAATGTTTATGGCTTGGTCCTGGCCCACCAAACAATCAAGGCGGTCACTGGCCCAACACAACAATGCTATGGCTGGTTTCCCCTGGCCCCACCAACAATGCTATGGCTGGTGCCTGGCCACACCAACAATTTTTATGGCTGGTGTCCTGGCCCACCACCAAAAATCTATGGCTTGGGCTGGCACACATGCAACAAGTTTGGGCGGGTGTCCGGGCCCCAAACAAAAAATGCTATGGCTGGTGCCCTGGCCAACACCAACAATGCTAGGGCTGGTCCCCCTGGCCCAACACCAACAATGCTAGGGGCTGGTTCCCGTGGCCCCCACCAACAATGCTATGGCGGTGCCCTGGCCCCCACCAAAAATGCATCTGGTGCCCTGGCCCACCACCACAATTGAATGGCTGGGCCCTCCCCAACATGCAACAAGCTAGGGCTGGTGCCTGGCCCACATGCACAAGCTAGGCTGGTGCCCTGGCCACAGGCACAATGCAATGGCTGTGCCCTGGCCCCCACCAAAAATGCTATGTTGGTGCCTGGCCAAACATGCAACAATGCTAGGCTGGTGCCTGGCCCCAACAAAACAATGTCCACGGGTTTGGTGCCCTGGCCACATGAAAAACAATGTATGGCTGGTCCCTGGCCACATGCACAACCTAGGCTGGTGCTGGCCACCAGCAACAATGATGGCTGTTGCCTGGCCACGCAAAATATTTGGTGCCCTGGCCAACAGCACATGCTAGGCTGGTCCGGCCCAACCAAAACAATCCTAGGCTGGCCCTGGCCCACCTGCAACAATGCTATGGCTGGTCCCTGGCCAACAGCAACAACCTATGGTTGTGTCCTGGCACACCAGCAACAATGGTATGGTGAGTCCTGGAAACCCCAGCAACAATCAAATGGCTGCTGCCCTGGCACACCACCACAATGTATGGCTGGTCCTGGCCCCAGAACAATACATGGCTGGGCCCGGCCCCACAACAAATCTATGGCTGGTCCCTGGCACACCCAACAATGCTTTGGTGGTACCCTGGCAACACAACAATGCTATGGCTGGTTGCCCTGGCCACACCACAACAATGCAATGGCTGGTGCCCTGGCCCCCCACCAACAATGATATGGTTTGGTGCCATGGCCCACATGCAACAAACAATCGGGTGCCGGGCCCACAGGGAACAATCTATGGTTTGTTGCCTGGCCCAACACAACAATCTTTGGCTGGTTCCGGGCCCCAACACAAAATGCTTTGGCTGGTCCCTGGCCAACACCAACAATTGCTATGGCTGGTGCCCTGGCCCACCACCCAAATGCTATATGGGGGCCCTGCCACAGCACAACGCTATCCTGGTGCCCTGGCCCACAGGGAACAAGCTATGGCGGGGTTCCCTGGCCCATGCAACAATAATATGGCTGTTGCCTGGCCCCAAACCCCAACAATGTTTGGCTGGATGCCCTGGCCCACCCAACAATCCCATGGTTGGTGCCCGGGCCCAAAACAGCAAAATGCTATCCTGGTGCCGGGCCCAACCCCAAACAATTTTGCTTTTGGCTGGGGGCCTTTGGCCCCATGCAACAACGCTATGGCTGGTCCCGGCCCATAGCAAAAATCAATGGCGGGTTCGTGGTCCACACAATAATGTTATGGCTAAAGCCTGGCCACCCCAACAATCCAGGGTGGTCCCCTGGCCAACAGCACAATGCTATGGGGGTCCGGGCCCAAACACCAACAATGCTATGGCTGGTCCTTGGCCCCAGCAAAAATCTATGGCTGGTAAACTGGCCAACACACCCATGCTGTGTCCCACCACACAATTGTTTTGTGATCCTGGCACACCAGCAACATCTTTGAGCCCTGACACCACCAACAATGTATGGCTGGTACCCTGGCACAACCAGCAACAATGTATGGCTGGTACCCTGGTCACCAGCATCAATCTATGGCTGGTCTGGCCCCCAGCAAAAATTTCTATGACTGGTGGTTCCACCCCACCAAAATTGCTATGGTGGTTCCCTGGCCCACAAGCAACAATCTATGGTGGTACCCTGGTCACCAGAAACAATGCTAGCTGGTTGTCCTGGCCCACATGCAACAATACTATGGAGGGTACCCTGGTAACCAGAAACAATGCTAGGGGCTGGTGTCCGGGGCCCACATGCAACAATACTAGGGGTGGTACCCTGGTACACCAGCATCAAGCTATGGCTGGTGTCCTGGCCACTTTGCAAAAATACTATGGTGGTACCCTGGTCCCACCCAGCAACAATGCTAGGGCTGGTGTCCTGGCCCACATTGCAACAATACTATGGGGTACCCTGGACACCACAACAATGCTAGGGCTGGTGCCTGGCCCCATGCAACAATATAGGGGGCTGGTCCCTGGCACACAGAAACAATGCTATGGTGGTTCCCTGGCCCACATGCAACAATACTATGCTGGTACCCTGGCACACCAGCAACAATTCTATGGCTTCCCTGCTTGGCCTGGCCACAGCAAAAACGCTATGGCGGTTTCCCTGGCCAAACAGAACAAACCTTTTGGCTGGTCCCTGGCCACCCAGCAACAATCTTTTGGCGGGCTGCCCTGGCACAAAAGCAACAATGCTATGGCTGGTACCCTGGCACACCAGCAACAACTTGGCTGGTACCCTGGCACACCAGCAACAATGTTTGGCGGGTCCCCTGGCACACCAGAAACAATGCTTGGTGGTACCCTGGCACCCAGAAAACAATGCTATGGCTGGTACCCTGGCACACCAGCAACAATGCTGTGGCTGGTACCCTGGCACACCAGCAACAATGCTGTGGCTGGTACCCTGGCACACCAGCAATAATGCTATGGCTGGTACCCTGGCACACCAGCAACAATGCTATGGCTGGTACCCTGGCACACCACAACATTGTGTGGCTGGTACCCTGCCACACCAGCAACAATGTATGGCTGGTCCCTGGCACACCAGCAAAAATTTCTAGGCTGGTCCCTGGCACACCAGCAACAATGCTATGGCTGGTACCCTGGCACACCAGCAACAATATAGCTGGTACCCTGGCACACCAGCAACAATGCTAAGGCTGGTACCCTGGCACACCAACAACAATACTATAGCTGGTACCCTGGCACACCAGCAACAATGCTATGGCTGGTGCCTGGCACACCAGCAATAATGTTATGGCTGGTACCCTGGCACACCAGCAACAATACTTATGGTGGTCCTGGCACACCAGCAACAATCTATGGGCTGGTGCTCGGCACACAGCAATAAGCTATGGCTGGTACCCTGGCATACCAGCAACAATACTATGGCTGGTACCCTGGCACACCAGCAACAATGCTCTGGCTGGTACCCTGGCACATCAGCAACAATGCTATGGCTGGTACCCTGGCACATCAGCAACAATACTATGGCTGGTACCCTGGCACACTAGCAACAATTCTATGGGTGGTACCCTGGCAATCAGCAAAATGCTATGGCCGGTACCCTGGCACATCAGCACAATCTATGGTGGTACCGGCACATCAGCAAAAATTTACTAGGGTTGGTACCCTGGCACAAGCAAAAATATATGGTGGTACCCTGGCCACATCAGCAACAATGCTATGGCTGGTACGCTGGCACATCAGCAACAATACTATGGCTGGTACCCTGGCACATTAGCAACAATACTCTGGTGTACCCTGGCACATCAGCAACAATACTTGGCTGGACCTGGCACATCAGCAACAATACTATGGTTGGTACCCTGGCACATCAGCAACAATACTATGGCTGGTACCCTGGCACATTAGCAACAATACTAAAACTGGTACCCTGGCACATCAGCAACAATACTAATGCTGGTACCCTGGCACATCAGCAACAATACTATGGCTGGTACCCTGGCACATTAGCAACAATACAAAACTGGTTACCTGGCACATCAGCAAAAATTTACTATGGCTGTGCCCTCCACATCAGCAACAATACTAGGGGCTGGTACCCTGGCACATCAGCAAACAATTACTCTGGGTGGTACCCTGGCCCCATGCAACATACAAAATGGTACCTGGCACACCAGCAACAATACTATGGCTGGTACCCTGGCACATCAGCAACAATACTATGGCTGGTACCCTGGCACATCAGCAACAATACTATGGTTGGTACCCTGGCACATCAGCAACAATACTATGGTTGGTACCCGGGCCACCACAGCAACAATACTATGGTTTGGTACCCTGGCACATCAGCAAAATACTATGGTTGGTCCCCGGGCAAAACAGCAACAATACTATGGTTGGTACCTGGCACACAGCAACAATACTATGGCTGGTACCCGGGACACATCAGCAACAATACTATGGTTGGTCCCCTTGGCACATCAGAAACAATACTATGGTTTGGTACCCTGGCACATCAGCAACAATACTATGGTTGGTACCCTGGCACTTGAAAACAATTACAAAGGGTTTGGGTACCCTTGGCACATCAGCAAAAATACTATGGTGGTACCTGGCACATCAGCAACAATACTAGGGTTTGGGTTTCCCTGGCACATCAGCAACAATACTAATGGCGGTTTTACCCTGGCAAAATCAGCAACAATACTAGGGTTTGGTACCTGGCACATCAGCAACAATACTTGGTTGGTACCCTGGCACATCAGCAACAAAAACTATGGTTGGACCCTGGCACATCAGCAACAATACTAATGGTTGGTACCCTGGCACATCAGCAAAAATTTACTATGTGTTGGTACCCTGGCACATCAGCAACAATACTTTTGGGTTGGTACCCTGGCACATCAGCAACAATACTATGGTTGGTACCCTGGCACATCAGCAACAATACTATGGTTGGTACCCTGGCACATCAGCAACAATACTATGGTTGGTACCCTGGCACATCAGCAACAATACTATGGTTGGTACCCTGGCACATCAGCAACATATTATGTTTGGTCCCCTGGCACATCAGCAACAATACTATGGTTGGTACCCGGGCAACATCAGCAACATTATATGGTGGTACCCTGGCACATCAGCAACAATACTATGGTTGGTACCCTGGCACATCAGCAACAATACTATGGCTGGTACCCTGGCACATCAGCAACAATACTATGGCTGGTACCCTGGCACAAAACCAACAATACTATGGGGGGTTACCCTGGCACATCAGCAAAATACTTGGTGGTACCTGGCACATCGCAACAATATTATGGTTGGTACCCTGGCACACCAGCAACAATACTATGTTGGTACCTGGCACATCAGCAACAATACTATGGCGGTACCCTGGCACATCAGCAAAAATACTATGGCTGGTACCCTGGCATCAGAAAACAATACTTTTGGTGGTACCCTGGCACATCAGCAACAATACTATGGCTGGTACCCTGGAACATCAGCAACAATCCCAGGGCGGGTACCCTGGCACATCAGCAACAATACTATGGTGGTACCCGGGCACATCAGCAACAATACTATGGTTGGTAACCCTGGCACTTCAGCAACAATACTATGGTTGGTCCCCTGGCACATCAGCAACAATACTAGGGTGGTACCCTGGCACATCAGCAACAATACTATGGTGGTACCCTGGCTATCAGCAACAATACTATGGCTGGTACCTGGCACATCAGCAACAATACTAGGCTGTACCCTTGGAAACATCAGCAAAAATACTTGCTAGTTACCCTGGCACTTCACAACAATATTTGTGTTACCCTGCACACACAACAATACTATGGCTGGTACCCTGGCATCAGCAACATTCTATGATATACCTGGGCACATCACAACAATATATGACTGGTACCTGGCACATCAGCAACAATACTAGGCTGGTACCCTGGACATCGAACATACTTATGACTGTACCTGGCACTTTTCACAACTACTATGATTGGACCCTGGCCACATCAGCAACAAATACTAGGGACTGGTACCCGGGCAATCAGCAACAATACTATGACTGGTACCCTGGCACATCAGCAACAATACTATGGTTGGTACCCTGGCACATCAGCAACAATACTATGGCTGGTACCCTGACACATCAGCAGCAATTTACTATGGGCGGGTTACCCGGGCACATCAGCAACAATACTATGACTGGTACCTGGCACATCAGCAACAATACTATGGCTGGTACCTGACACATCAGCAAACAATACTATGGCTGGTCCCTGAAACATCAGCAACAATACTATGGCTGGTACCCTGGCACATCAGCAACAATACTATGACTGGTACCCTGGCACATCACAACAATACTATGGATGGTCCCCTGGACATCAGAAAAATTACTATGGTTGGTCCCTGGCACATCAGAAACAATACTTGGTGGTACCCTGGCACACCCAGCAACAATACTATTGGTTGGTACCCTGGCACATCAGCAAAAAAATACTATGGTGGTCCCTGGCACATCAACAATATATGGTTGAGTCCCCGGCACACAAAAAAAACATTACTTATGGCTGGTACCCTGGCACATCAGCAACAATACTATGGCTGGTCCCTGGCACATCGCAACATTTAATATGGTGGTACCCTTGGGCACATCAGCAACAATACTATGACTGGTACCCTGGCACATCAGCAACAATACTATGGCTGGTGCCCTGGCACATCAGCAACAATACTATGGCTGGTACCCTGGCACATCAGCAACAATACTATGGTTGGTTCCCTGGCACATCAGCAACAATACTATGGTTGGTACCCTGGCACACTAGCAACAATACTATGGCTGGTACCCTGGCACATCAGCAACAATACTATGGCTGGTACCCTGGCACATCAGCAACAATACTATGGCTGGTACCCTGGCACATCAGCAACAATACTATGACTGGTACCCTGGCACATCAGCAACAATACTATGGCTGGTGCCCTGGCACATCAGCAACAATACTATGGCTGGTACCCTGGCACATCAGCAACAATAGATGGTGGTGCCTGGCACATCAGCAACAATACTAGGGTCTGGTGCCCTGGCACACCCAGAAAACAATACTATGGTTGGACCCTGGCACACCCAGCAACAATATTTGGTGGTACCCTGGCAATCAGCAACAATACTATGGTTGGTACCCTGGCACATCAGCAACAATACTATGGCTGGTACCCTGGCACACCAGCAACAATACTATGGCTGGTACCCTGGCACATCAGCAACAATACTATGGCTGGTACCCTGGCACACCAGCAACAATACTATGGCTGGTACCCTGGCACATCAGCAACAATACTATGGCTGGTACCCTGGCACACCAGCAACAATACTATGGCTGGTACCCTGGCACAATCAGCAACAATACTATGGCTGGTACCCTGGCACATCAGCAACAATACTATGGTGGTTACCCTGGCACATCCAGCAACAATACTTTTGGCCTGGTCCCCTGGCACATCAGCAACAATACTAGGCTGGTACCCTTGCACTCGCAACAATACTATGGACTGGTACCCTGGCACATCAGCAACAATACTATGGCTGGTACCCTGGCACATCAGCAACAATACTATGGCTGGTACCCTGGCACATCAGCAACAATACTATGGTTGGTACCCTGGCACATCAGCAACAATACTATGGTTGGTACCCTGGCACACTAGCAACAATACTATGGCTGGTACCCTGGCACATCAGCAACAATACTATGGCTGGTACCCTGGCACATCAGCAACAATACTATGGCTGGTACCCTGGCACATCAGCAACAATACTATGACTGGTACCCTGGCACATCAGCAACAATACTAGGGTTTGGTTTGCCCTGGCACATCAGCAACAATACTAATGGCTGGTACCGGGCACATCAGCAACAATATATGGCTGGTCCCCCTGGCACATCAGCAACAATACTATGTCTGGTGCCCTGGCACATCAGCAACAATACTATGGTTGGTACCCTGGCACATCAGCAACAATAGTTTGGTTGGTACCCTGGCACATCAGCAACAATACTATGGTTGGTACCCTGGCACATCAGCAACAATACTATGGCTGGTACCCTGGCACACCGCAACAAATACTATGGCGGGTTTCCCCTGGCACATCAGCAACAATACTATGGCTGGTACCCTGGCACACCAGCACAATACTATGGCTGGTCCCTGGCACATCAGCAACAATACTATGGTGGCCCCCGGCACATCAGCAACAATACTATGACTGGTACCCTGGCCACATCAGCAACAAAAATAGGGTGGTGCCCTGGCACATCAGCAACAATACTATGGCTGGTACCCTGGCACATCAGCAACAATACTATGGCTGGTGCCCTGGCACATCAGCAACAATACTATGTCTGGTGCCCTGGCACATCAGCAAACAATACTATTGGTTGGTACCGGGCACACCCAAACAATAGTTTGTTGGTTCCCTGGCACTCAGCAACATTACTATGGTTGGTACCCGGGCACATCAGCAACAATACTATGGCGGACCCTGGCACACCAGCAACAATACTATGGCTGGTACCCTGGCACATCAGCAACAATACTATGGCTGGTACCCTGGCACACCAGCAACAATACTATGGCTGGTACCCTGGCACATCAGCAACAATACTATGGCTGGTACCCTGGCACACCAGCAACAATACTATGGTGGTACCCTGGCACTTTCAGCAACAATACTATGGCTGGTACCCTGGCACACCAGCACAATACTTGGCTGGTCCCCTGGCACATCAGCAACAATATATGGCTGGTACCCTGGCACACCAGCAACAATACTATGGCTGGTACCCTGGCACATCAGCAACAATACTATGGTTTTTACCCTGGCACACCAGCAACAATACTAGGGGCTGTTACCCTGGCCCCATCAGCAACAATACTATGGCTGGTACACCTGGCACATCAGCAACAATACTATGGTTGGTACCTTCCTCTCCCACTACATTGTAAAATGTTCCAAACTTCAGAACACCCGTGACCTTACCTGATTCCTAATTTTTTCTTTTTCTTTTTCTTCTTCTCCCTCTTCCCTTTTCCCTTCTTTCCTTTTTCCCACTGGGTTGTCTTTTTTTCTTTTCTGTCTCTTTTTTTTCTCCGTTCCTTCATTCGTTATTTCACCACTTCCCCTTCCCCCCGCCTCTGTGCACTTGCTCTCCCTCTGTGGGCACCTAGCTCCCTTGTGGGCACCTAGCTCCCTTGTGGGCACCTAGCTCCCTTGTGTGCACCTAGCTCCCTTGCAGTGCTCCCCTTTCTTTATATTTGACTGGCTCCTCCTCCTTAGTTCCCCACTGCTACCACTACTACTACTACTACTACTAACACCACTACTACTACTACTACTACCACCACCACTACCTCTTCCTGTCTATATATAGCCGTCCTGCTCCACTTCTGATTAGTGTGACTTTGTAAATGGTCGAAGTCGGACCGAAACGTCGTCGTATGCGGGTTATATGTGTAAGTTATTAACATCTTAGACAGCCACCAGGTCATTAACATTTTTTTTTTCCATTCACTGGGTCATTAAAATCTCCAGCCTCCTGGCTATTAACTTCTCCTGCTACCAGGTAATCAGCATCTTCTCCAGTTTCCAAATTATCAGCATCTTCTCCAGCCACCCGGCCATTTGTATATTCTCCAGTCTCCGGGTTATTAATATTTCCAGCCACCACAAGGTTATTAATATCTCCAGCCTCAGTGCCATTAGTATTTTCTCCAGCCTCCTGGTCACTAGCATCTTATCTACCCTCAAGGTTATTAGTATCTTCTCCTGCATCCATGTCATAAGTATCTTCATTAGCCTCCAGGTCATCAATATCTTGCAATATTGTTCGTAGAATCATTGAGAATAAGTTATGTAAGAGGACACATGCACACGTACTGCGACATTTTATTGTAGCAACGTTTCTCTCTCTCCAAGAACTTTGTCAAGCGAAACGTTACCACAGTTTCACATGTTTCCTTTTACCTGACATTAGTATCTCCTTCAGCCTCCAGATCATTAGTATCTCCTCCAGCCTCCAGATCATTAGCATCTCAGCCTCCAGATCATTAGTATCTCCTCCAGCCTCCAGATCATTAGTATCTCCTCCAGCCTCCAGATCATTAGCATCTCCTCAGCCTCCAGATCATTAGTATCTCCTCCAGCCTCCAGATCATTAGTATCTCCTTCAGCCTCCAGATCATTAGCATCTCCTCAGCCTCCAAATCATTAGTATCTCTTTCAGCCTCCAGATCATTAGTATTTCCTCCAACCTCCAGATAATTAGTATCTCCTCCAGCCTCCAGATCATCAGTATCTCCTTCAGCCTCCAGATCAATAGTATCTCCTCCAGCCTCCAGATCATTAGTATCTCCTCCGACCTCCAGATCATTAGTATCTCCTCCAGCCTCCAGATCATTAGTATCTCCTCCAGCCTCCAGATTATTAGTATCTCCTCCAGCCTTCAGATCATTAGCATCTCCTCCAGCCTCCAAATCATTAGTATCTCCTTCAGCCTCCAGATCATTAGTATCTCTTTCAACCTCCAGATCATTAGTATCTCCTCCAACCTCCAGATCATTAGTATCTCCTCCAGCCTTCAGATCATTAGTATCTCTTTCAGCTTCCAGATCATCAGTATCTCCTCCAGCCTCCAGATCATTAGTATCTCCTCCAGCCTCCAGATCATTAGTATCTCCTCCAGCCTCCGGATCATTAGTATCTCCTTCATCCTCCAGATCATTATTATCTCCTCCAGCCTCCAGATCATTAGTTTCTCCTCCAGCCTCAAAGTTATTAACTAATATATTCTCCAGCCTCCTGATTAGTTTTGTCTCTTATAGTTTTTAATATCTTCTCCAGCTTACAGGTCATTATTATCAACTTCAATCATCAGATCATTCAATTCATCAGTGAGTGTTGTCCCTTCATTTGTAATCTATTCCAACACACTTCTTGTGTCTCTCCATTCTTGTCAGACTTTATCTCCTCTTTGTCAGACTTTATGTTCCTGCCTCTCGCTGTATACTGCTGCTTATATTACGAGCCACTCCTCTAAGTTTCTGGTTTGTCTCCATGACCTACATAAGGAAAAAGTTTCTCATTTTCAGACAAGACTCCATAACTACGATCCACCGAAAAATTGGTTCATCACGGCCATCCGAGTTGGTTCAAAGGAGAACATTAATTGTTGTAGCTCGATGTAAATATTTTTCTTTCATATAACTCCAGAGTTTCCAACAGATGTAGCAATGTTACTTCATTACACTTGTTTTACTGTTATTCCTCCTACTTACCAATTTGTGAAAAACTTTCCAGAATGCTTTGTACAAAACAATTTTCGTAATTTCTAAAGTATTGTCTCTTGTTCGTTGTATTGCTGGTACCAATAATCTTTTTACTACGTCCAGCGCCACAAAGCCGCATGTGATTTTTATTATTTGTTTTCCATTGAAGGAATTTCCAAGGACATTTCCAATGATGCATTTCCGGTGATGGCATTTCAAGTGACGTATTTTCGGTAAGGACTTGTCCGGTGATGGAGTATTCCGTGAGTGCATTTCCACTGACATTTCGTGTGAAGGTATTTACAATTGAGGGCATTTCTGTGGAGGAATTTCTGTGAGGGAAATTTCCAGTGACAGCATTTCCACTGACAGTATACCAATGATGGCATTTCCAGTGACAGCATTTTATCTACGGACATTGCCGGGAATGATATTTCCAGTGATGGAAATTTGTAATTTTCTCCAACACACTTCTTGTGTCTCTCTCCATTCTTGTCAGACTTCGTTTCCTCTTTGTCAGACTTTATAGTGATTCTGTATATCTTTATAAATCATATGATATAACTCTTAAATCGTAATTATATTGTTATTATATTTTTCAGCTTTTCTATTTATTTTTTCTAAGTTGTTGACACAGTTCAATAGCAGAATATTGTTTCTGTCACACAAATGTTGTGATATTTTGGGAGACTGAGAGTTGTGTGGCGGCCATATTATATTTCCGTGTACATTAACGTTTATTTACACAGTAAATCCAGAAATCATTAAGAAGATCATTTTCTGATTTATGTTCTGTGATAATATCTTGTTATTCATATTTATTCACAAATCTTCCTCTGCATTATCCTCTAAAATTTACATAAAAATTATTTAAACTCTTTTGTACTAGTGTCATAATTTTATGCGCAGCCTCTTAAAGAAGTTTCCATAAATTTTTAACTTATAGAAATGTTTTGCCTAAAACATTTGTGGAGTGTCTAAATAATTTTGACGTCTGACTGACACAGGTGAACTCATTAATATCTCGTAATTCTCGAGTTTTGTGCTAGAAAAATTCTAAATTTTGAAACGACACTTCACTGTAAGTCACCACCGACTTCTCGTCAAGGACACTTTCTTCAGATGCTTTTAGTGCCTCGGGTTCTTTTAACGATTCGGGTTCTTTTAATGCCTCGGGTTCTTTTAACGATTCGGGTTCTTTTAATGCCTCCGGTTCTTTTAATGCCTCGGGTTCTTTTAATGCCCCGCGTTCTTTTAATGCCTCGCGTTCGTTTAATGCCTCGGGTTCGTTTAATGCCTTGGGTTCGTTTAATGCCTCGGGTTCTTTGAATGTCTCTGGTTCTTTGAATTCCAGCAACAGCCTGGTTGATCAGGCGCTGATCCACCAGGAGGCCTGGTCACAGACCGGGCCGCGGGGGCGTTGACCCCCGAAACTCTCTCCAGGTAAACTCCAGGTAACTCCAGGTTCTTTGAATGCCTCGGGTTCTTTTAATGCCTAGGGTTCTTATAATGCCTCGGGTTCTTATAATGCCTCGGGTTCTTTTAATGCCTCGGGTTCTTATAATGCCTCGGGTTCTTTTAATGCCTCGCGTTCGTTTAATGCCTCGGGTTCGTTTAATGCCTCGGGTTCGTTTAATGCCTCGGGTTCGTTTAATGCCTCGGATTCTTTGAATGCCTCAGGTTCTTATAATGCCTTGGGTTCTTTTAATGACTCGAGTTCTTTTAATGCCTCGGGTTCTCTTAATGCCTCGGGTTCGTTTAATGCCTCGGGTTCGTTTAATGCCTCGGGTTCATTTAATGCCTCGGGTTCGTTTAATGCCTCTGGTTCTTATAATGCTTCGGGTTCTTTTAATACCTCGGGTTCATTTAATGCCTCGGGTTCTTTTAATGTCTAGGGCTTTTTTAATGCCTCGGGTTCTTTTAATGCATCGGGTTCTTATAATGCCTAGGGTTTTTTAATGCCTCGGGTTCTTTTAATGCCTAGGGTTTTTTTAATGCCTCGGGTTCGTGTAATGCCTCGGGTTCGTTTAATACCTCGGGTTCTTTGAATGCCTCGGGTTCTTTTAAGGCCTCGGGTTCGTTTAATGCCTCAGGTTCTTATAATGCCTTGGGTTCTTTTAATGACTCGGGTTCTTTTAATGCCTCGGGTTCTTTTAATGCCTCGGGTTCTTTTAATGCCTCGGGTTCCTTTAATGCCTCGGGTTCTTTTAATGCCTCGGGTTCTTTTAATGCCTAGAGTTTTTTTAATGCCTCGGGTTCCTTTAATGCCTTGAGTTCTTTTAATGCCTAGGGTTATTTTAATGCCTCGAGTTCTTTAATGCTTGGGTTCTTTTAATGCTTCGGGGGTTTTTATAATGCCCTTTGGGGTTTTTTTATTGCTCGGGTTTTTATAATGCTAAACTGGAAAAAACTTTTTGGGTTATTTTTTTTTTTTTTTTTTAA
>NC_069404.1:23845239-23930239 GCF_026875155.1 Cherax quadricarinatus
TTCCCTGTGTCAGCGAGGGAATATCCTTCCTTGTCCCTTCTCCTTCCTCGATTTGGAACTCAGCCGTTGCCTCTATTTGCTTGTGGTCTAGAGGGTTTTTTTTTTTTTTTTTTTTTTTTTTTTGCCAGCCCACATGGGTGTTGAGTGCCCGTGTCCTCTGTGCCACACTCGCTCATCTTGCGAGTGTCTCCTGTGTGCCTGCCTGCCTGCTGAAAGCAGGTGTCCGGGTGGTTGGCGCGGGCTTGGCGAGCACAGTCAAGCAAGCTTGAGGGCAGCACAAAAAAGCTAGCCAGAACAAGCTAAGGCAGCCTGCAGTTATGGGCTGTCCTAGGGCCCAGCATGTCTGTTATACGTTCTGCAGTGCTGTGGCATACCAGTTTTTCCTGTAGTGGCTTGAGAACAATTTGACGAGCATTGCAGTGCTGACATTTTGAGTGGGACATGCCAGAGGTTCACTTATAAACATAGTAAGCTTGTGGTGATTGGCTTGTACACAGTGAACATTCATCTGTCATAGTGTGCTAGAATGTTAAGTGCTGCTTTCCCCAACAGTTAATTGTCATTTGTAAGCCTGTTTTAAGACTTTAAAAGGCTCAGAGTGTACTTCAGTGTAGCGACTCCTACAATTGATAAATAGTGTAATACATGCTTGCTCAGTGTAACTGAACTTTTAAAATACGTTACTTTAGTTAAAGTTGCTTGTCCTAGTGTCATTGCTGTGTTTTCTAATACATTTTCTCGTTCAGACTGAAACTTTACTGTTAAATTCCCCAGTAATATTTCAAATTGCAGTGTTCATCTGTGATGTGAGTGTGTAACTTTGCTTTGTATTTTTACTGTGAACAAGCTTACTGCTGCATAATGTTAAATTTTTCATGAATACTTTCTTACTTGAGTAATTCGGTTACCTTTCAACTGTGTTAAGCAAGAGTCAGCCTGTTAACATCTATGTTCCTTGCCATCTCATCTAGTGGGTTTTAGCGCCCAGTTAAAAATTGTAATAGTAAAAAATTTCAATCATTATACTTCTAGTTATACATTGTGTAAAAATTTTTTTAGACTATTTGATCAACTGGATTGTAGTGTTTAACTTCTGATACACCAATTTAATGACTGCAGACACCACTGACACATAATAAACACATTAAAACGTGGTAACTCCAGAAGCTGGGCCTAGTGTGGGGACCTTGAGAATTGAGTGTGTTTATTACGACCAGCGGTGTACCCACTCTCACCTTTTTTTTACATCAACAAAAGTGTATTCTAAGTGATAAAGTGTACACTTGGTGTACTTGGTAACACTTGTCATACATAGTAATGCGTGTGTAAGTGAGATTGTTTAGGTATGGGTTTATTATCTACAGCTGCCCACTTATGCTTGCATACATGTAAACAAAAGTAATGTGTGAGTTACCCAGGATGGAGGAAGGAAGTCGACCAGAGTAATTTTCTCATTGTCATTGTAAAAATTACCTAGTTTTTTTTTTTTTTTAGTAATACTGTTTACAATCTATGGTTGGGGTAAGAGGTTGTCTTCAGCATTCATTGTGATGTTTCCCTATATTATTTTTTCATTTGGGAAACATTAGGTGGCAGACCCTGAATATCTAAGGGGGAAGTTTCTTTTAAACCCTCATGTTTATGTGATGTAGGGTCAAAATTTCAAATTTTTATGTCAATTTACCTACTTTCTTTCTCTCTCTTTTCCTTCTCTCTTCTTCTATCTTTCCTCTCTCTCTCTCTCTCTCTCTCTCCCCTCTCTTTCTCTTTTTCTTTTTTTCTCCTCTCTCTCTCTGTTTTTTTTGAAATTTTGTGATAGGGTGTAAGACCCCCCCCTGTCCCACCTTATTTATTCATTTATTTTTCCTTTATTTTTAAACACATTTAAAAGAGGTCTCTGAGTGTGTTTTTGGGGGGTGTGTGTCGTTTTGGGAGTGGGGGTGGTTGGGGTTTTGAGTATGGTTTTTTTTGGGGTTAAATTGAACTTGGGACTTGGGTCTTGTGATCTTTTTTTGGACTTCTGATTTGTAGTGAATTTTTGCTTTTGGCTAAGCTAAAAGGGAAAGATAGGGGGGAATTTTGTGTTGTGAGTTTACAACCAGTATTTTCCACTGGAAAACCCTGGCAATTTTCATAGAGGAAACCCTATTTTGCAGGTGAAAAATTGATGTTAGTTTTCCAGATTTAAAAAGTAAACAAAAGAGAAAAAGTGAGAAGGGGCTAGAGCGTGGGAACGGTAGTCGACCCTTGATCTTTAAACAATGTGATAAAAACGCCCTTTGGGGTTGAAAAGGGTGAAAGAAGTCTTTCTTAAAAAAGGAAAGAATGTTTTTAAGTAAATTTCCCCTGAAAAACCCCCGCGGGCCTGCAAGGGGTTGAATGGCTAATGGAAGCTGTAACAAGCATCCAAACTAAAGGGGGGGTTCCCTTTTTAGGAAAAACCACACAACTTTGTGTTTGGGAAAACCGAATAAAAAAGTGATTCAATGATTATTTGGGTAACCTTAGGGGGGTTTTAAACCCTCCCTCGCCCTCAGTCGGGACACTCACATTTTAAAAAAATTGGGTCGTATCTAATTTTTGGAAAATCTTCCCATGGCCCCACCCCATTGACTCTAAGTGGCTATCATCAAGCCAAAAAGACTTAAAGGAAAACCCCAAAATTTTGCCAGTTGGGGGGTCCTGTGGCCCCCCCCCCGGAAATCTGGGTGCATGGTTTAGTTTCCTTTAAAACCCCCCCGAAGGGAACCCCCCAAAAAGTAGGTGTTACAAATGCCGCCTAGGCCCTGTTGCAGTAGACTGTGGAATACTACTTTTTTGGTTGCGGAAAATGTGCTGGGAAAAAATTTCCCCTAGAGAATGCCCGTGGCCTGACAGCCCAAAATTTAAGTGATTAACTGTGGAAAAAGTTGGGGGTTTAAATTTCCCCCAAAAAAAGAGTCAGACCCCAAAAAATTTGAGGTAACCTTTATAAATTTCCCTTTAATTTGGGGGCTGAAGGGTGGGGCCCTCCCGTCTAAACCAAAAAGCCAGATCTGGAACTGAACCCCTGCAAAATGTGCAAGGAACCCCCCTCATGCAAAAAATTTGGTGTACCCCGAATGCCTCACACACAACCCGTGTGGAGGAAACTTTGCCATTCCCCTTTCTAGCACATATTGAACTACTGGTTGCCCCACAGAACCCTTTGGGTTACACCGAATATGGGGGTGAGTTTTTCCTTTCTCCCCCACCCCAAAAAACTACAACGTCAGACGGACACCACACGGGGAAACCCCCTGGAAATTGGAGATGAGGGCAGATGCACAGGGCCCCTTTCAAAGAAAGATGAAACAGGGGAACACAATGTAACCTTGGTATGTTTTAAAGGGGATAGGTGTTAAAAAAAAAAACACTAAAACCCGAAAGGGGCCCTCCTCCCGGGGAGGCATTGGTTCGCCCGACTTATCATTTTATAAAAAAAATTTCCCGAAAAAAAAATTTAGATCTTGAACCCGATCCCGACAAATTTAAATAAAAAATATGTAATTTAGGGGTGATTTCTCTTTGGGAAAAATGATGATGTCAAAAGTGCAGCAATCTCCTTTTTTTCCGCAATTTTTTGGAAAAAAGAAGCCATAAATCTTGCCCTTTAAACTTGCCTCATAAAATGGGGCTGCCAAAATTCCGAAAAAATGCTTAAAAAATAAAAGTTCTGAAGGGTAAAAGACGTACAAAAACTTGCTATTTGCTCTTAAATGTCGGGACACTGTAGTCAAAAAATAATTGTTTTACCATTTTGAGCAAGAGGGTTTTTAATAATCATACAATGGATACTTACAAATTTTTTTTATGGAAAATTTTTCCATTTAGGAAAACGGTTGCCTGGGCTTTTACATCCTTTTTAGGGGCAACCAAGAATTTTTGATGTATCTGTTTGCAGGAATGTAGATTGAAAGATGGGGGCACCCCCACCAAAAATTGCCTGGATAGCAGTTTTAAACCCAAGGTCAACCAAATGTTGTGTGTGTATGCAGAAAGAAATTGCCACATTACTCCCTTTTTTACCGAGTGAGGGAAAATGCAGTAACATGGTGTCAAAAATTTTTATGCAGGGATTTTTTCCCTAAAATTTTTAATTTTTATGCCCCGCGAACCCGTTTGATGATGCTTTTTCCCGATCCCCATCCAAAAGTGAACCCCCAATTTATTCTTTGGGGAAATTTTTAAAGCCCGACATAAAAAATTGGTTTGGGGGCTATTACCCAAAAAAACCCCCGGGAAAATTTAAACTTGGGAGGGTTGTTTAAGAGGTGATAATGTTCGATTTTTTGGGGGAAATACTGAGCCTACTTCCCCTAAAATTTGGGGGCATATAGATTGTGTCTTGGATTTAATACATCTATACGATGCATGACTTTTGCATTTGTTTTTGATCTTCTATCTTTCAAAATTCCCCAAAATAAACAACTGTCAATCCCGATCAATTTTCCCGCAATCAAGGAGCTTTAAAAACAAAGGAGGGGAAAAATTCTAAAAACCCGAAACAAGAAAACCCTTTTTTAACCACTTGGAAACAATGGTATAAAAATTACGAGCCCCCCTGGACCCAAAAATTTAATTTATTTTAAATTTTCCCCTAAATTTAGAGTGTTCTCACTATCAAGTGGGCAGGAATGGAAAAAAAAGGGCCCCCCAAAAATAAATTAAAAATAAAAACCAATGTAAATTTTTATAATTTTTCCACGCTCGCAAACTAACAATTTCAGTAGGGGGGATTTTTAAAGCATACCGTGAAAGTAGAAAAACCCCCGACCTGCCCCAAAGTTTCCCAAATGCACTAACAAATGCAAGGAAAAGAAAGGGAAAAATTAGGGCAACAGGTTTTAAAAAGTTTGGGGGGGGGTGGATTAAATTTGGGCCCCCCTTTTGGGTTTTGGTTGGAAAGGTTTTTTAAATAAATTAAACCCGGGGAAAAAAATGGCAATGTTGCTCATCCCTTTCCCCTTTTAAAAAAAATTGACCTCTTTAAAAGGGTGGTCCAAAAAAAATTCCCGGCATGAAAGCCTTCCCCTCATATTAGAAAAAATTTTAGAGAGTACTTCTGAAGGGAAAAGTTGAAAAATGATTTTTTTATGAGCAAAAAATTTATGGAGGGATTGCCCCCCTTTACCCAGGGTTTGGGAATTTTGATAATGCTTAACCCCCGGGGCGATCAATGGCCCCCTGGAGAGGATGGTATAACCTAAGATTTTTCGAAAATCTAAGGGGCCCTTTCCCGATAACCTTTGTTGGGGCTGTATAAAATTCCGTTACATTGAGGGGGTTTTTCCTATTCCTGGACCCAAAAGTCTCATTGTGGCCCAAACCCCAAGCCCAAAGCCGGGTACATTTTTGGGCCCATTTCCCCTTTTGTTGTTTTTTGCCCAAAAATGTTTTAAAAAAATGATGTTACAGGTTGTACTACAGAATTTAGACATCAATTTCCCCCACCTCTATTGGGGGTTATGAAAAGGTTTAAAATGTGCCCCGAAATGTATTTCCCCCCTTTTCATGCCCCACACCTTATAGTTTTACCCCTTTTCTGATTAAAATCTGCAAAATTTATATTGAAAAAGAAAAAGTTTTTACTAAAGAACTAGCCAAAAAGAATATTTGGGGGAGTTACTCTGCTGGATAATAGGGGTACCCGTAAATAGGGAAACCTCTGTCCCCTTTTCCAAAGGTTTTAGAAGTGTTTAAGAAATGTCTTTAGGGTACACCGCAGGGAGGGGTCCTTTGTCCCATGTTTTTAATTTTGATTAATTTTTCCTCACCTAAAATTAGCTATAAGCTATTGATGATAAAACTGGGTCAAAAAACCCGGGCTAAGAAGATGAAAACCCCTTCTTTTAAAGAAATTAAAACAATTTGTTTAAACGAAAGGCCTTTATAAAATCTTCCTCTAAAAAAAAGATATTAAAAAAGCAAACGCATTTCCCCCCCCAATTTTTTGCAGGGTGGAAAAAATTAGTACGTTAAAATTACAGATATTTTGGTGTAGATGTTTCCCTTTAAAAAATCCACTATTTTCCCCCAACTAAAACAAGAAAAAGTAGAGGTAGGTAAATGCTCTCAAAGTTTTTGTGGTTCAATCCCCCAAATATGGTGCTAATGTGGGAAATTTTAAAAGTTTTTATTAGCCTTGTTAGGTCCCTTTAATTGATTATGTGCTCCCATGTTGTATTAGTAGAGAAAATTCCCTCCGGGCCCCTTTGGGGTTAAAAGAAAAAAGAAGCTCTAGGACTATTTTGGCTGTCCAGATTACAAAAAATTTTAACAAGGGGGAAGGAGTTGGTATTTTAGTATCAGTGATAGGATTTTTTTGAAAATTAAAATTTTCTCGGGATTAGAAAAGTTGGAAACGAACCGACACCGTCCACAGTGAATCTTACCCAAATGTCTAGAGGTAAATACCAAAAGTTCTAAAAGGGGTTGTGAAAAAGTGGGAATTGGGAATTTTAAATTTTTTAACCCGAAAGACTGTTACTGTAGGCCCAAGGGGGATTTTCACCCCTCCAGGAAGATGTGTTCTTTTAATATTTACATACCTAAAGTCCCTCCCAAAAAGCCCCAAATTCTTGTAATCCCCTTTTAAATTCTTGTTAGAGCAAAAGTCAAGAAAAAAATTTTTCGCCTTTGTGGTAGTAATAAGTGAAACACAAAGCTTTATACAAGATGGATCAAAAAAGGGGGTTTCTGGCAGGGGTGCATCTGCTCTTGTTTCCCCTCCCCAGTTAAAAACGATAAAAAAATTTGTTGAGTTAGGGATAAGGGAAATTTTTAAATGGGGGGTCTTTCACTGCAAAAGAAATTTTTTGCAAACCAATTTGGGGTAAAAACTAACCTATTGGACTGAGCTTGATCTATTTTATTATGATTCTAGTAATTTATTGAAAAGGGTCTTGGCCCTTTTAATGACCCCCAAAACATGCTATTTTGGGGAAAACCCCGTTAGTTTTCCAAAAAATTTGGGCAAAAGGGAAATTAAAGTAAATTGTATGGATCCCTCCCCCACATTGGTTTTTCCTTCTTTATAAAGTTGATATGTTTGCCCAAAAAGAGTATCCAGAAGGAGACGTAGAAATTTTAAAATTTTGGTTTTTAAAAAATGTGTTTTTGCTTAGGAAAAAATTTAGGGAGAGAGTAAAAATGAAGATGATTGTTATTGGAATGCCCGTTAGAAGCTGAGTAGATCTTAACCCACTATGATAACATGAAAAATTGATTAAATATGTTTAGGAGCAACTTGCAATTTTGAAAAGGTGGGTGATGTTGTAGTGGCCAGGCTTAGGCTTGGTTCAAGTTCTTCTGGCAGTTTGGGGGGACCCCACAGATGATGAAAAAAACTAAATGTAAATTTTGGATCTGGAAAATTTTGGGCATTCTTGAAATAGGGGCTTAATTGGGCCACCCTTTTTGGGAATACCCGGAGACAGACGTTTTAATAAAACCCTTTTTGACATGTCAAAAATTTCTTATTAATGAAATAAGATTTCAGAAAATTTTTTAAACAAATTTTTCCCAAATTTGCTTGTAACAGATAAGTGAACTATTGATATGTAGTATAAAATCCCTATGTATTTCCCCGTTAAAACCCCTTTTGGGGGTGTTCCTGGCCCTTTTGGGGTTTCCACATGCTCTCGCGCTACCTCCACAGGATGGAAATGGGGTGCCCCAAAAAAAACTTTGCCACTTCGGTGGGAAAAAACTAAAAAAAAAAAAAAAAAAGTTGAATGATTAAAATCTCTGACATGAATAAACAGAGCATTACACTCTTGTACTGTTCTAATGCAATATTTACCTTGTTTTAATATTATAATTCAAGGCTTCTCCAGTTTGACCGTAATTCACATTATTACATTCTTTTTTTAACAAGCAAACTTGTAAACACAACCACCAGCATTTTAGGGGGAATTTTTAAACAGATTTCTCTGGTGTATCAAGATATTTAAACGCAACTTTTGTCTTAAAATTCTTAAGTAGAGAAAGTATATCGAGACGGTATTCATGGTAAGGGAGAATCAACATTTTCTTTGTTGAATATGATTGTCATTTCTTGAATTGTAAAATATATTTCCAGCAGTTTTAAAGGAATTATCAGTTAAGTATTTTGGGTATTTTAGACAATTAGCTATTTCATAAATCTTCAAGATTTCTTCATCTATGAACTCTGCTCCGCAAATATGGATATGTCTAAAAAACATGGATGAGAATACTGAAAGTTTAACTCTATCATGATGTGAAGATCAGTAGTGTAGAAGAGAATAGTTATTTTTTTGGTTTTTCTGTGTATTTCGAATAATTTCGTGGTTCCATTTAAAAATTAAGTCATCTAAAAAAGGCAATGAGTTATTATGTTACAAATCAATGGTAAAATTTATAGAATGGTCTAGACCTTTTAATTCAAGAAGAAAGTGGTTTAAATCTATATTTTTAAGTATTATACACATCAATTTATTAAGTATTAAACATCATTAACATATCTCTACCATTTAGTTCTACTGGGGAGGATTTTATTAATAGTCTTCTTTCAGAATATTCCATGTACAAATTACTAAGGACAGGTAAAAGAGGATCTCCCATTGTCATACCAAACTTCTGAGTACAAAACTCGTTATTAAACCCAAATTTTGGATTAACAATACCAGGTTTAATAAGCTCAGTGATTGAAGGTACTAGCAATGGTAAATCGTAATTACTGAGATCTTCAGATAGGAATATTAATAAATCATCAAGGGGAGCTTTTGTAAACAAAGAAAAGATATAAACACTAAACATATTATAATAATTTAAATGAGTCATGGTACTTCATTTATCAACTAAATTAATATTATTTTTATGGTTAAAATTAGAAATTTTGCCAACAATTGGGCTCAACTTATTTATTAGCCATTTAGATCATTTAAAGGAAACCGAACACCTGGTTATTGTGCTTAAATTTATTAATCCATTCATATACTCACCAGAAATATATTTACATAAAAATATTTAAATAGTGAAATATTCTCATTATTTTCTTACTTTAGGTGAAAAGGATTTCTTCAGAGGATTTCTTTTAAAAGAGATGAGAGGTTACTGGAAGCGTTAAAAGGGTTTCCAGATGTTACACTCTTTCCTCCACCTACCTCTTCCTCTCTCCGTCCTTACCTCCTTAATCCTCCCTACCATCCCTCCTTCCCTTCCTCATTCTTCCCCTTCTTCTCTCCCTCGCGCCCTCTCTTCTGTTCTTCCCTCCGTCCCTTCCATCTTCCCTCCCTCATTCTAACTTCTTATTTCACAACTCTTACTTTCTTCTCTGAAAAATATTCTCTTATGGGATATTTATTTCTATTGTTCTTCTTCTCATAAATAATATTATTATTATTATTATTAGTAGTAGTAGTAATAGTAGTAGTAGTAGTAGTTACAGTAGTAGTAATAGTAGTAGTAGTAGTGGTTGCAGTAGTAGTAATAGTAGTAGTAGTGGTTGCAGTAGTAGTAATAATAGTAGTAGTAGTAATAATAATAGTAGTAGCAGTAACAGCAGCAATAGTAGTAGCAGTAGTAGTTGTAGTATTAGTACTAGTACTAAAAGTAGTGTTAGTAGTAGTAACAATAGTAGTAGTTGTAGTTGCAGTAGCAGTGGTAGTACTAGTATTAGTAATTATAGCAGTAGTTGTAGTTGTAGTAGCAGTAGTGGTAGTAATAGAAATAGTTGTAGTAGTAGTAGAAGTAGTAGCATGAGTAGTAGTAATAGTAGTTGTAGTAGCAGTAGTGATAGTAATAGAAGTAGTAGTAGTAGAAGAAGCAGCAAGAATAGTAGTAGTAGTAGTAACATTAATTATAGTACCAGTAGAGTAGTAGTTGTAGTAGCAGTAATAGGAGAAGTAATAGTACTACTGGTAGTAGTAGTAGAAGGAAGAAAAGTAGTGGTAGTAACAGTAGCACCAGTAGTAGTAGTAACAGTAGCAGCAGCAGTAGTAGTAGTAGTAGTAGTAGTAGTAGTAAGTAATTTTATTCAGGTATACACAAATACAGATACATAGATTATCATACATAGCAGCATGTGTGTAGAGTACTTGGGATAACCCAAAAAAAATCAAAGTAACTTATTTACATTTTGGGTCCTTTTAATACCTTATTATTATACTATAAAGGAGATAATGAGTTATTAATTTACTACAAGGGAGTTATACTAGGAGTAAGGTGAAGTGGAGTCATGTGTGTTAGCTAAAAGTATAAAAAAATCATCCTCCTCCCTTTCTAATGCTACATTCATTAGGTACCTTTTGACACTCTTCGTGAACTGGTTCATGCTATGACACATTCATTAGGTACCTTTTGACACTCTTCGTGAACTGGTTCATGCTATGACACATTCATTAGGTACCTTTTGGCACTCTTCTTGAACTGGTTCATGCTATGACACATTCATTAGGTACCTTTTGACACTCTTCGTGAACTGGTTCATGCTATGACACATTCATTAGGTACCTTTTGACACTCTTCGTGAACGTTGCGTTCTGCCTATGTGTACATCATTCAATTACGGTAACTTTTGACTCTTAGTGAACTCGGTTCATGCAGTGACACATTCCCATTAGGTACCTTTGACACTCTTCGTGAACTGCGTTCATGCTATGAACACATTCATTTTGGTACCTTTTGATCATACTCTTCGCTGAACCTGGCATCTCATGGCTTAGGACACATCTCACTTAGGTTCATTTTGACAACTCTCTAGAATGTTCATTCTATGACACATTCATGGTACCTTTTGACACGTTCTTTAACTGGTTCATAGCTATGACACATTCATTATGGTTCCTTTGGTACTCTTCTTTGCACTCGCCGCTTCATGCTATGACACATTCACTTAGGTACTCTTTGGCCTCCTTTCTTGAATCTGGTTCATGCTTACTATATCGACACATTCAATAGGTACCTTTTGGACACTTTCTGAACTGAGTTCATTTTTGACACATCAATTAAGGCTACCTTTTGCATTCTTTAACTGGTTCATGCCATATGACACTTGTCATTAGGTACTTTTGTACTCTTATTGAAATGTATCATGCTATGACACAATTCTTTAGGTACCGTTTGGCACTCGTCGCTGACGCGTTCAATGCTTGACACATTCATTAGGCTACCTTTTTGCACTCTCGTGAACTGTGTCCATGCTCTACTGAACACTAGTCATTGGTACCTTTGCACTCTTCGTGTTACTGGTTCATTGACTATGACACATTAATTAGGTACCTTTTGGCAATTTCTTTGAACTGCGTTCTTGCTATGACACATTCATTAGGTACCTTTTGGCACTCTTCTTGAAACTTGTTCATACTATGACACATTCATTAGGTTACCTTTTGAGTACTCTTCTTGAACTGGTTCTTTGCATATGACACATATTAAGGGTACCCTTTTAGGCACTCTTCTTGAACTGTTCATGCATATGACACTTTCATTAGGTACCTTTTTGATCACACTTCGTGAACTGGTTCATGCTATGACACATCATTAGGCTACCGTTTTGGCACTCTTCTTGAACTGGTTCCTGCTAAAGCTATGACGCATTCATTAGTACCTTTTGACACTCTTCGTGAACTGGTTCAGGCATTAATGACACATCCATTTAGGTACCTTTTGACACTCTTCGGAACTGGTTCACTGCTATGGAAACATTCATTAGAGTACCTTTTGACACTCCTTCGTGAACTGGTCATGCTATGACACATGCATTAGGTAACTTTGGCACTCTTCTTGAACTGGTTCATGCTATGACACATTCTATTGACTTAGGTACCTTTGGCACTCTGCGTGTACTGGTTCATGCTATGACACATTCATTAGGTTTACTTTGGCACTCTTCGGCAATGTGTTCTATGCTCTGAGGGGGTGGTGGGGGGGTGGGGGGAGGGGGGTCACCAATTCTATATAGGGACCTTTTGGCACTCTTCGTGAACTGCGTTAATGTCTATGACACATTCATACCCCCCAGCGCCCCCCCCCCCCGGGGTTACCTTTTGGCGCTCTTCGTGAAATGCGTCATGCTATGACACATTCATTAGGTACTTTTGACACTCTTCGTTGACTGGTTCATGCTATGAACATTTTTATGTACCTTTTTGCGCACTCTTCTGTGAACCTGGTTCATGCTATGACACATTCATTAGGTACCTTTTGCACTCTTCGTGAAACTGTCGTTCATGCTATGACACATTCATTAGGTACCTTTTGAACACTCTCGTGAACCTTGGTTTCTTGCTTTTTAATGGACCACTTTCATTAGGTACCTTTTGACACTCATTCTTCGATTGGGTTCTGCCTATGACACATTTCATTAGGTACCTTTTGGCACTATTCGTAATACTGTTCATGACCTATGCACTGGCTTCGACATGTGCAGGCTGTCTCTTCATTCCTTTATTGTATGCTACATTAAAGGGTATTTGAAGTCCTGGCCACTGACTGTGGGGACAAGTCAGTAGAAAGTAACAATAGATAGTAGTAGTGATAGCAGCAAGTTACTAGTAGTAATCAGTAAGCAGTTGGAGTCAGTATTAGTAGCAGTAGTAGAAGTATAGTAGCAGACATGATACGTAGTCAGGGAACTAGCAAACTGTATCTAGTAGTAGTAGTCTAGTGGTAGAATCCAATTAATTATTATGTTAGATGCAAGTAGCGAAAGACTCAGCAATAGAGTAGGCTAATTTTAGATAGTAGTAGTAAGTAGTAGTAATGTTAGTAACAACAGTGGTGGTAACAGTATCATAGGTAGTATTGCCTTCTGCTTTTTTGATTTCTTTTTTTTTATTAAACGTTTCTTGTCCAACGTTGTTTTCTATATTTCACGACAACGTTGTTATATTCACGAACTAAGCGTTGTTATTATTCACGAAACAACCTGTTATATTCACGACTAACGTTTGTTATATTCACGAACAACGTTGACTATATTCACGCAACACCGTTGCTTATATTCACGAAACGTTGTTTTCTAATCACGAACATCTTGTTATAGATTCACGTAACTACGTCTGTTATATTCACGATACAACGTTGTTATATCATAGAACAACGTTGTTATATTCACGTACAACGTTGTTATATTCACGAGATCAACGTTGTTATATTCACGGTAACAATCCTTGTTATATTCACGAACATACGTAGTTAATAATTCTCGAACAATACGTTCTGTTACTATCCACGAATCAACCTTGTTATATTCTCACGAACAACTTTGCTTATATCACGAACAACGTTGTTTATATTCACGAACAACGTTGTATATATTCCCGATCACACCTTGTTATTATTCACCGAAAACGTTGTTATATTCACGAACAACGTTGTTATATTCACGAACAACCTTGTTATTTGCACGAAACACGTTGTTCAATCACGAACCAACCTTGTTATATCCGAACCAACGTTGTTATATTCTACCACGTAACAACGTTGTTATACTTCAGAACAACGTATGCTTATACTTTCACGAACAATCCTGGTTATATTCACGATCAACGTTGTTTAAACTTTCACGAACAACCTTGTTATATTCACGGAACAAACCTTGTTATATTCACGAACAACTGATTGTTATAATTCAACGAACAAACGTTTGTTATATTCACGAACAACGTTGTTTTATATTCACGAACAACGTGTTATATGCACGAAACACCGTTGTTATATTCACGAACACGTTGTTATACTTCACGAGCACGTTTGTTATATTCATCGAACAACCTTGTTATATTCACTGGAACAACGTTGTTATATTCACGAACAACGTTATTTTATTAACGAGCTAACGTTGTTATATTCACGAAACAAACGTTGTTATATTCACGAACAACGTTGTTATATTTACGAAACGTTGTTATATTCACGAAATCAACGTTGTGATTTTTCACGAACAACCTGTTATATTCGCGAACAACGTTGTTATGTTCATCGAACAAACGTTGTATATTCACGAACTACCTTGTTATATTCAAGAAAACCTTGTTATTTTCTCGAACAACGTTGTTATATTCACGAAAACAACGTTGTTATATTCACGAAACAACGTTGTTATATTCACGAACAACGTGTTTTATTCACGAACTACGTTGTTTATTTACGAACAACGTTGTTATATTCACGTACAACGTTGTTATATTCACGAACAACCTTGTTATTTTCACGACCAACTTTGTTTTATCACGAACAACGTTGTTATATTCACGAAAACAACGTTGTTATATTCAGAACAACGTTGTATATTCACGAACAACGTTGTTATATTCACGAACAACGTTGTTTATAATTTACGAACAAGTTGTTATATTCACGAACATCCGTTGTTATATTCTCGAACAACCTTGTTATATTCGCGAACAACGTTGTTATATTCACGAACAACGTTTTGGTTATATTCACGAAACAACGTTGTTATATTCACGAAAACAACCTTGTTATATTACGAACAACGTTGTTATATTCACGAACAACGTTGTTTTTCCGATCAACGTTTGTTTTATATTCAACGAACATCGTTGATTATATTCACGAACAACCTTGTTTATATTCACGAACAACCTTGTTTATTCCGAACAACCTTGTTATATTAGCGAACAACGTGGTTATATTCCGAACATACGTTGTTATATTCACGAACATCGTTGTTATATTCCGAACAACGTTGTTTTATTTCACGACAAACACGTTGTATATTCACGATACAAAGTTGTTATATTCACGTAACACACGTTGTTTATTCACGAACAACGTTGTTATAGTTCACGAACAACGTTGTTATTTTCACGAAACAACGTTGTATTAGTCACGAACAAAAACGTTGTTATATTCACTGACAAACGTTGTTATATTCACGAACAACGTTGTTATATTCTCGAAGAACGTTGTTAGATTTCACGAATCAACCTTGTTATATTCACGAACAAACGTTGTTATATTCACGAAACAACGTTGTTTTATTCAACGAACTACGTTGTTATTATTCACGAAAACGACTTGTTATATTTCACGGAAACAACCGTTATATTCAGAACAACCTTGTAATATTCACGAACATCCTGATATATTCACGAACACTTGTTATATTCACGAACAACCTTGTTATATTCACGAACAACGTTGTTATATTCTCGATACAACCTTGTTATATTCACGATACATCGTGTTTTATTCACGACAACGTGTGTTCATATTCGCGAATAACAACGTCGGTTATTATTCACGTAACTCTACGTTGTTATATTCACGAACACCTTGTTATATCCACACGAACAACGTTGATTTATTCAACGAACATACAGGTTGTTATATTCAACGAACAACGTTGTTTTTATTCACGAAACAACCTTGTTTATTCACGAACAACGTTGTTTATATTCACGTACTAACGTTGTTATACTCTTACGAACATACGTTGCAGGTTGCCAGTGTACGAACCTTCACTCTTTGGTTATTACTCATCATAATTTCATTATAAATTTATATTGTATAGTTAATGCAAGTCATGAAACTGATGGTGTTTCTCCACCAGACGCTAAACATAAACCAATGAATTTATTATTGTTGAAACTATTTAGGAAAATGGGACAGATTGTAGATTCCCTATTGCTCTCTCTCTCTCTTCTCTCTCTCTGTCTCTCTTCTTCTCTCTCTAGTCTCTCTCTCTCGCTCTCCTCTCTATCTCTCTGCTAATTTCTTTTCTCTAAGAGTGTGTTACCTACATCCGCTATTAAAATGCCTTTTTATTGTTGATGAAACTTGAAAAAATGTGGATACTGAATTCAAGTTTGGGGGCCATCTCGGGGCCAGCGTTTTAATTTGATTAGCGTATTTAATTTCGCGGATTATCATCTTACAGTTGTTGTACGAATATGTCTACGAAAATCGTAATGTTTTAACACGTGTGCAAAACAAAGCCATTCCACGGGTTGGGGTCTTGAACACTTCGGTGCATCAGAGAGTCTCTAAACTTCAGACCGTCTACGTTAAGGCAACTGGACCAGCTAGCGTCAATAGATTCGTTCCAACTAGGTATATTTATAACACCATAGAAGGTTAGACACAGGCATCCAACTGTGGACCTCAAATGCAAGTTTTTACAGACGAATATCCCTCTGTACGGCCGTGGACGAATACTCTTGCATTTGTCCGGTAACAGGTGTGCCTTTGATTTAATTCCCATGGTGGTAGAAATAATAGTTTGATGGGTTGAATCTTGTTGAAGCTGGCTTGCCCCAGGTGGCTAACGATGCACACACGATCTGGTGTTTTGAGATCTCTCTGTGCGATCGCGGGTTAAAAACCCACCGTGGTTATGTTTGTTCGCACATGTTCCAGGCAACGAGTAATTCGTGAATAAAGGACCTTAGATGAAGTGATGTTCTGGAGAAGGGTTTCTGTTTTTTCAATGAAGTTACTGCTTGCTGCCCATTATTGATGTGCTTATGCCTTAAAGTATACACAAACAAGTGTAACCACATGGAGGGGACCAAGTGTGGTTACCTAGAAAATCATTGAATCAGGTAAATAAACAACTACAGCGACACCCATATTCCTCCATGTGTTGAAGGTTCTACTTGAAATAATAGATGCTTTCCAGTCTGGGTCCAGGCAAGTGATGATTCGTCTTGCTTTGCTCATGTATCTATGTCTCTGTCATAGAAAGTGTAGTCGTTGACAAGGGCAGGCAGTTCAAGTAAGTGGGAGCGTACGCAACGGTATGAGCGTATGGTGTCCTTGTACAGTCTTGCTCTATCTCACCTCCCTGGCGGTATATAAGGCTCCATCCTGTCACTTCAACTCCATTGTGTTTTCAGACTATGGAACATTACTCTTATCACAGAATGGGGACCTGACCACCTTTATACTTCAGGGTGAATGGACTGATTACATCGTCTTCAAGTCCTCTTTTGCCTTCTATTCAACTTTTCTGTACTCCGACTCTGAATCAAGAAGACTTTTGTGTAGGCCAAAACGTTACACGAAAATAAAGATACATAATCTGTCTGCCAGATGTGTCTTTCCTAACAACCGGTCGGTATTTTATACGGATTTGAAAGTTACTCTGTAAGACAATGCAAGACAAGGGTATCTTCGGGTACAGCACCTTCGGAAATCATATTGGACAAAATTCTAACTATTGAGAATGGCTGGAGTTGAGAGGAACTGAACTACACAAAGACTTCTTTTTACCTCTATAGTAGCCTACTCTCACCGATATGGTTCATGATATGGTTCAAACTCCGAGGGAGAACAAATACTGACTTCCTATCAACAGGCGTAATTGCATATCACCTTGACAGATAGTCATTGGAGACAGACGTTACTTCACCCTGGTAAGTATGGATTCTCGGAAGAAGGGTAACCAAGGGTGTAGTGATGACGACTACCGAGCGATGATGCCCATCGAAGGCACTGTAATAAGCTAACCACAGTCTCGTAACGTCGTACTGTACGATCTGCGGTAAAGGGGCCAAAGTCGGCTGGCTATACCAGCACCAACCCGGAAGGTTCCGAATTAAGCATGTAGGACTGATGCCATACAGCGGGACCTCTCGGTTCTTAGGGGCAGGTTCGAGGTCAGTAACACTTCACGGCTGAAACCAGTTCTCGCTGTTTCACAGTGCCAGCGTACAGGCACTACCTGCGGGTGCACTCTGTATCCGTCAGAGTTAATCTTGGGGTCTGCAGCCAAGAACCACCCTTGACGAGGAATGCATCACAAGCTGAAGAAATGCCATCGCCCCCCACTCCACGACGCTAGAATTGAAGGCAGTAAACTAACCCTTGTCCTGGATTCCCTCGATTGCCCCGAGAGTGCTCACAGAAGAATTCGTGAGGCCTGGAAGACCCCCGCCAACGACGTGACCAGTAGGTACGGCCCCAGAGCATCACCCACAAGGCCAGACGATGAGTGCAGAGAACCTGCCTACAGCAGATACTCTTACATCACAGGCAACCACAAACGTACAAATGCCTGGAATTTCCGACCCTTGAAGCACACTCAAACCAGGCGTCATTGAACCGGAGCCATCCCTCCCCATCTACCGCAATCGAAGAATCATTTACATGAGGAATACAAGCGGAAGCCAACAGGAAACATAATTCTGGGCCAAGCAATGAGCAGGATCGGCAACTACACGAGCACCACTCACCCACCGAATCCATTTCGCACTGCACACCTCTTCCCGCTAGATGCCGGGTACACTACTCAGAATACAATCTTAAAACGGCAACGGTGTGCACACGTTGAAGATTTACAACCCTCTGCACAGTACCCACACGATATACTACTGACCCAGATAATATCGACATGCTTCACGATACCCCCACGACAACGCAGGCCCCTCTACAGAAAGATCTCCTAAACAAATCACCAGTGACATTCACGGATTTATTGTATGACAACACAATTCTCACCTCCACGGTAATACAGAGCATGTTCGGTTGTGGTCATGCACACTACATGAGGGAATGTGCGTACTGACAGAGGAGGACAAACAAGTGGATGCCTTGAATCTGCAGATTTATCTGAGCGGACAGAGCCCAAGCTCTCCAAAGATCAGGCAATCTGATCGAGATGGAAGTATACCTCAGCTCTGCTTATCGAGACTACACTTACCTCTGTAACTGTTCCCGTAACAGTGTCTTGAGCAGAATATGCTGCAAAAGAATGAAGAATTCTCAATCTCTGCCTTAGAGCTAAGGACGGGTCATCTCAAGATGAAGAACCCGTGCCAGGGCGACACACTCGGTACTCTTGGAAGAAATTATACATAATACTTCAAATATCCAATATTTGTTTCAGCTATGGAACACATACTATTCTCAAGACTGAGGGACATGACCACCTGAAAACCTTCCAAGGGAGGTTGGAACCTGATCTTCATCGTCTTCATAGTCTCTTCTGGCTTGTACTATCAAACCTTTCTGTTTCGAATGAAGAATCCTAACTGTGTAGGCGTAACGTATTCGATATAGTAGATACTTAACTGTTGCATATGTGTCTTACCTAAAAACCTGTCGGTTATTTTTTTCGATTTTAATGTTCACTCTGTCAGACACTCGCAAACAAATGGGTTTTCTTTTTAACTCAGACCTGAAAATAAAACTTGGACAATACATTACTACTATGTGAGACTGGGCTTACCCTTGCGAATTGTGAAGGGACCTTAGCCAATCCTACCTACGACTTCACATTTTTCACTCTCCCTTTTTTACTGTTGGCATACATCGCACCTCCTGGCGGTTATATAAGGCTCAATCACCTCGTCATCTTAAAGCTCAATACAGGACCAGGGCGTACTTTATTTTCCTTCATGTCGATCTATTTGTTTTAATCTTCTCATTTTCACTCAATCGTGAATGTGTCGTTAAACCAATTTATCTTCTTCAGGCCACACAACATATAAAAATTAATTTAATGGATAATTGTTAGTGTCCTTCCTGTGTATAATCAGGAGAAAAGAAGAGAGAAAATAATTTTTTAAAATCGACGCAAGAACATTTCATTCTCTTTGTCAAGTATAGATGACCTATAGTTTCTTTTTTAGGAACATATCTGATCTCTGACTTTCACATCTATTGACCTGGAACATAACATTTTTGGGTTAGTTATAGATATCCCTAGTAACATTTAATTCTCATTATAGTCCCTTTTTTCTTCTTGCACTTCTCTTACTCCAAGTTTTAACGTACCTTTAATGTCAATATACTGATTCATAAGATGACCCCTACGCCTCATTTTGATCTACGCCCTATTATAATTCTTTCTTATGCCCTAGTAGATATTTCAGCGTATTATTCATCACACATCTATGAGGGCTATTTCTATTTTATTTATTTCTTTATACGTATAAACGTTATTCTGAGCAAGATGTCATGGTGTTCATATTGAATGCTATGGTGTTCTTATTGATTTGCTACTATTAGTTATCTCCAGTCAACAGATGACAAGTGTTCTTCTATGCCCGTTGTTATTGCTAAGCGAAAAATCTGGAAACTGTTACTGAGTTGTCCTACTTATCATACTTCCCATTCACCAATTATAAAGGTAATTGATATGTGATCAGCCTAGTGCCGAGTTCCCTCATTTAATTTCTAATTTATTTAACAAGGGTGTCCTTGTTCGTCCAGAAACCAAATCAAGCAGGTTATTTCCCCTTTGTACGGTTCTTTCACAAATTGCTTCTCTAAAAAAATTTCCTAGAACTACTTGTAAGACGTCATTTGATTATAAATTCCAAGTCAAGAAAATTACATTCACAATTGGCACTAAAAGTATAAAGTCCACTAGATTTACTTTAAATTATTGTGCACATTGTGGCACCTTTAACTCTGTTATCCTACCACAGTAATTTCTCTTGGTCCCTATATTAAGTTTGGGGGTCGTATATCACTCCTAGAATCATTGTTTTTATGCCCCTCGGAATATATTCTATCCAAGACAAGACAGTCCTCTGTTATTGTGGTACTGCAGAACTTAACTTACCCGTTTTAATGCAAAAGATTCAGATGCCGATCTGGAACCATACAGGGCACCACACCCTACCGTACCGAATATTTCTAATCCTACGTGGAACCCAATTTTTAAAACCCTGAATGTCGATATTAAGGATCGGCATGTCCCGAAATTTGGAAATTAAATACTGTGATCACAGTGATTGAAATACATCAATGTTACCTGCACTGCAACTTATCTCAACTCTCTCATCCTTATTCCTTGCACTACGAATCATTAAGCATCAATATAATTTTAATGAACATCCTTTCCATCGTCTGTACCCTTCATGCTCTCATATCTGTATTTTTCACCTATACCGATTTACTTGTTCCTTGTCGCTACAAGTGCCTATTGGCTTTCCAATATCCACACCTAATTTCTACATCATTCTAGTTACCCGAGAAACTCCATAAATTTTACTACCCTGGAACTTCCTTGTATTCTCGCCAAAAAAAGGAGGGACTTTTCAATGTATTTATGATAATAGCCTCCCTCATAGTGATAGGAATGAAGAATGGACGGGTTAGAGATTAGTTGCTAGTGCAGGTAACATTTGATGTATTTGCATTACTGAGACGTGGCTTCATTCAAAAATGTCCAGGGTCATACCTGCAGAATGTCACATTCACGCGGTTTTAAATTGTTCCAAGGTAGTTTGAAGTATACTGGGTCACAAAAAGGGGGGGGTGGGGAACCCTTGGGGCCCCCGGTGGCACTGTATGTCCGAGGAGCGCTTGAAACTGTTGCATTAAAAAAAAGACTTTAAAATCTGAAATATACACATTCAGAGGCTGTTTGGAATAGAATTTTCAGAGACGATCATCGAAATATTGATTTTAGGTGTGATATTACCGCTCCACTAAAATTAAGATAGGGACCACATATGGACCTTCAGGCAAAGATAACGCTGGTCAATTTCTAGGGGACTTAAACTTTATGTCAAGATCTGTTGGTTTTTCATGGTTGGGGAGAATTTAGAATCTAACGATTTTGTAGAAGAATAGTTCAGGATTGTTTTTTTGAAACCAGTTTGTTGATAGAGACTACAGGAAGGGGAAAAAACACTCTGATTGAGTTGGTTTCTGGAAATAAGGGTTATCCTTGTCTAATAATTTTGAATCACATTCGAGCGAACTCGGAACTTGCGAGATCAAAATAACTTCAATTACCTTTATGACTTTGAATGGAAGTAGTGAGTTGTATGTGATAACGCAGTAATGGTCTCCCAGATCTTTCGCCCTTTGCTGAATTTCATTGAGGGTTTTAGAGAACACTTTCATCTGGTTGTTTGTGCCAGGTATCTCAGATAGAGAGATATCAAATATGACAATTTTCCTGAACTACCTATACTTTGAATGCTCAAAGAACGTTTATCCAAGATAAAGGAAACTTAGACCTTAAATAGAAATGACCCAAAAAGGATGAATAATAGGCTGAAATATCTACTAGGGCATAAAAAGGCGAATTGATAGGGCGTATACAAAAGTGAGTGGTGTCATCTTATGAAATCAGTATATTGACATTAAGATGGGAGAGACATTAAAAAAGGGATAACGTTAAAAGCTTCAAACGGACCGAACTAAAACTATTTGAAAACTAAAGTTGCTAGGGATTATAAAACTAACCCAAAAATTTTTTTCCAGGTTTATAGGCATTATAGAACCGAGGCAAATTAAATAGAGAACAAAGGCAATTATAAGAAACCTGAACAGCTTTAAATGAACACACGAAGCAATTTAAATGAAACCGCTGGCTCTCAATTTAATAATAACCTAGGCCATTATAAAAGAACTCAAGGATTAAAGGAACCGTGGCACATTAAAAACAACTCTACCCGGCATTAAAAGAACCGACGGCAATTAAAAGAACACGTGGCATTTTAAGGAACCCGAGGCATTAACAAGAAACGAGGCATTAAATGAACCACCGAGGCATTAATTAAGAACCCGCAGTCATTAAAAGCAACCCAACGGCATTATAGAACCTGAGGTTTTAAACGAACCCTGGCCTTAAAAGAACTCTCGAGGGCATTCAAAGAACCTGCAAGTATTAAACGAACCCGAGGCATTACATCGAACTCCCCGAAGGCATTATAAAAACCTCATGGACATTTAAAGAACCCCCGAGGCATTAAAAAACCTAGGCTATATATAAGAACCCGATGCATTATAAAGCAAACCGAGGATTAAAAAAGGCCCCTAGAAATTAAAGAACCAGAAGCATTAAATGAACCCGTGGTTATTTAAGAACGAAACCTACGAAGCATTATAGAACAGAGGCATTAAACGATCCCGAGGCATTAATGAAACACGAGGCATTAAACGAAACCCGAGCGGCATTTAAAAGAACGACGGCATAAGAGGATCCCGAGGCCCATTAACAGTAATTCGATGTCATATTAAAAGAACCAATGGCATTATTTATAGTCATGAGGCCATTCAAAGAATCCGAGGCACTTAAACGAACCGAGGCATTAAACGAACCCGAGGCGCATTAGAACGAACCAGAGGCATTAATCGAACGCGATAGGCAGTAAAAGATACCACGTGGCACGATTATAAGACAGAAGGGCATTACTAAAAGAACCCGAAGGCATTTTTAAGGATCTAACCGTGGACATTTAAGAACCCTTGGTCATTAAAAGAAAACCCGAAGGCATTCATAGAACCCGAGGAATCCAATAGAACAGAGACATTCAAAGAACACGAGGCATTTAAAACGAACCAAGGCATTAAACGAACCCGACAGGCCATTAAACTAGAACGCGAGGAATTTAAAGAAGAACGCCGGGGCATTTCAAAAGAACCGAGGCATTCACAAAGATAACCAGGAGGCCTTAAAAGAACCTCGTAAGCGTTAAAAGAACCCGACGGCAATTTAAAGATCCAGTAAGCGTTTTTTAAAAGAACCCGAGGTAACATAGAAAAGCATCTGATAGAAAGTGTCCTCTTGACGCGATAGTCCGTCGTGCGTGACACTAACAAGAGAAGTGGCTCATACCACGTTTACCAAAACCTTTGAATTTTTCTAGCACAAATCTCGAGAATTACGAGGGATATTTATGAGTTCTTCTGCTGTCAGTCAGACGTCAAAAAATTTATTTAGCACATCTCCACAAATGTTTTAGGCAAACATTTCTATAATGTTAAAAATTTATGGAAACTTCTTTAAGTGGCTCGCGCCATTATAAAAATTATGACACTAGTATCAAAAGAGATTTAAATAATTTTTATTGTAAATTTTTTAGAGGATAAATGCAGTGCGAAGAATTGTGATATAAATATGTATAAGACAAAGATATTATCACGGAAAATAAAATCAGAACAATGATCTTCTTAAGATTTTGGATTTTCTGTGTTAAATAAACGTTAATGTACACGGAATTATTAATATGGCCGCCACACAACTCTCAGTCTCCCAATTTATCAAAACATTTGTGTGGACAGTAAACTATATTATAGCTATTGAACTGTAGTCAACATCCTTAGATAAATATAAATAGAAAGCTGAAAATATAATAACAATATTATTACGATTTAAGAGTTATTTCATAGGATGTTATAAAGATATACAGAATCTACTAATAAAGTCTGAACAAAGATGGAAGCACGTGTGTCTGGAACAGATGTATTCGAAGAGAGACACAAGACAGTGTGTTGGAGAATAATTACAAATTTCCAATCACTTGGAAATTTTCATTCCCGGAAATGTCCGTATGGTTAAAATGCCTCGTAACTGGAACATGCCAATCATTGGTTTATACTGTCAGTTGGAAATGCTGTCAATGGAAATTTCCCTCACAGAAATTAGTCACTGGAAACTTCCCCTCACAGAAAGTCCTCAACAAGAAATGCCCTCAATTGGAATTACCTTCACACGACATTATCAATGGGATATGCACTCACTGATATACTTCATCATCAACGGATCATAGTCTTACTGAAAAATACGTCACGTGCAAATGCCATCACCCGGAAATTGCTAATCGTTGATAATGTCCTTGGGAAATCCTTCAGTGGATTAAACAATAATAAAATCACTCATGTCGGCTTGGTGGCGTGGACGTAGATTGAAAAAGATTATTGGTACCAGCGCAATACAAAGTACAAGAGACAATACTTTAGAAAGTACGAAAATTGTTCGTGAACAAAGCATACTGGAAAGTTTTTAACAATTTGGTACAGTAGGAGGATATAACAGTTTTAAACAGTGTAATGATGTAACAATTGCTATTACATTTGTTGGATAGAAACTCTGGTTCCTGGGTCATATAAAAAAATTATTTACTTCGAGCATACAAACAATTAATGTTCGAACATACAAAATGGTTTTAAAAATACCGAAGGTTGGTAGTTTAACCTCACAATGACGGTTCTCTTTGAAACCAAAATCGGATGGCCGTGATGAAACCAATTTTTCGGTGGATTCGTAGTTTATGGAGTCTTCGTCTGAAAATGTGAAACTTTTCACTTATGTAGGGTATGGAGTCAAACCAGTAAACTTTCAGGAGTGGCTACTTATTATGCCTGCAGTATACTGCGAGAGGCAGGAACTAATGTCTAGAACAAGAGGAGCATAGTACTGTATGTCTACGATTTGGTGGTGAATAAAGAAGTGTGTTGGAATAGCGGTACACTTAATGAAGGGGACATACATACTCTTTGATAATCTGATGAATGAATGATTCTGATGATTGAAGTTGATAATAATGACACTGTAAGCTGAGTACGATATTTAAATCATAAGAGACCAAAGCTAATAAGGTGGCCTGGGAGAATAATATTAGTTATTAACACTTTGATGGCTGGTGGAGAATCTGATGATTTGGTGGATGGAGGAGTTATTTTAATGATCTGGAGGATGTATGGAGGATACTATTGATCCTGAGGGATGGAGGAGATTCTATATGATATGGAAGCGGGAGGAGAGACTAAGGATCGGTGGCTGCGAGGCGGGAGTTACGGATGATATGGGGTTGTGAATAGAGTATTCTATTGTATCTGGGGAGGCTGGAAGATTGTATTATTATGATCTGTGTGGTTGGGGTGGTTTCTAATGATCTGGAAGGTTTGAAATGAGATACTAATGATCTGGAGGCGGAAGGGAAGTTAGATACTTTTGACTTTGGATGGCGGGAGGAGATGCTACTTGTTTGAGGATGGTAGGACGATACATATAATTTCTGGGGCTGCGAGGTAGATTCTAATTTTTCTGGTGGGCTGGAGATTGTATGTACGACAGATTCTAGACAGCCAGCAATAGTAGTGAGCAGTAAGTTAGTTTTGTATAGTATTAGTACTAGTACTCAAAGTAGTGTTAGTTTAGTAGTAACAATTAGTAGTAGTTGTTATGTTGCAAGAAGCAGTGGTAGTACTAGTAGTAGTAATTATCAGCAGTAAGGTTGTAGTTGTTACTTAGTAGCAGTTATGTGGTCAGTGTTGCAAGATAGTTTAGTAGTAGTAGAAAAGTAGTTGAATGCTCAGTAGTAGTAACTAGTAGTTGTAGTAGCAGTAAGTGATAAGTATAGATGTTAGTAGTAGTAGACAGAAAGCCAGCAAAGAATAGTAGTAGTCAGCTAGCTATACATTAATTATAGTACAGTAGAGTAGTAGTTGTTATTCTTGTAGCAGTTCAATAGGTAGAAGTTATTCAGTACTTACTGGTAAAGTAGTAGTAGAAGAGAAGAAAAGTAGTGAGCGTGAGGTAACAGTAGCACAGTAGTAGTAGTTAGCAGTAGCAGCAGCAGTCTGTAGTAGTCAGTAGTCAAAGTATGTACGTAGTAGTAGTTAATTTTAATTCAGTTAGTACACAAAATACTAGATACATAGATTATAATACATGCAGGCAATGTTGTGTAGAGTACTTGGGATAACCAAAAAAAAATCAAAGCTATCACATTAACTTCTAACAATTTTGGGTCCTTTTAATACCTTATTATCTATACTATAAGTAGTGAACAGATAATGAGTTATTAAGTTTACTACAGAAGGGAGAGAGGTCTGCCTTGTACCTTAGGCAAGTAAGGTGAAGTGCGTGAGTCATGTGTGTTAGCTAAAAAAGTATTAAAAAATCATCCTTCACTCCCTTTCTAATGCTACATTCCAATTAGGTACCTTTTGACTCTCTCGTTGAACTGGTTCATGCCTCATGCACATCATTATGGTACCTTTGAACACTCTTCAGTGATTCTGTGTTCATGCCTATGACAACATTCCATATAGTACCTTTGCCTCTTCTTGAAACTGGTCCGATTCGCTATGACACTTCATTAGTTACCTATTTTTGACACTCTTCGTGAAACTGATCTATGCTATATCTATTACTATGAACAAATTCATTAGGTACCTTTTGGCACTCTTCTTGAACTGGTTCATGCTATGACACATTCATTAGGTACCTTTTGACACTCTTCTTGTACTGGTTCATGCTATGACACATTCACTAGGTACCTTTTGACACTCTTCTTGAACTGGTTCATGCTATGACACATTCATTAGGTACCTTTTGGCACTCTTCGTGAACTGGTTCATGCTATGACACATTCATTAGGTACCTTTTGGCACTCTTCTTGAACTGGTTCATGCTATGACACATTCATTAGGTACCTTTTGGCACTCTTCATGAACTGGTTCATGCTATGACACATTCATTAGGTACCTTTTGGCACTCTTCGTGAACTGGTTCATGCTATGACACATTCATTAGGTACCTTTTGGCACTCTTCTTGAACTGGTTCATGCTATGACACATTCATTAGGTACCTTTTGGCACTCTTCGTGAACTGGTTCATGCTATGACTGGCTTCGACATGTGCAGGCAGTCTCTTCCATTCCTTTATTGCTGTACATTAAAAGGTATTTGAAGCCTGGCCACTGACTGTGGGGACCAGTCAGTAGAAGTAGCAATAGTAGTGATAGCAGCAGTACTAGTAGTAATAGTAGCAGTAGTAGCAGTATTAGTAGCAGTAGTAGAAGTAATAGTAGCAGCAGTAGTAGTAGTGACAGCAACAGTATTAGTAGTAGTAGTAGTAGTAGTAGTAGAATCAGTAGAGCAGTAGTAGCTAGCAGTAGTAGAAGTAATATTAGTAGTAGTAGTAAGAGTAGTAATAGTAGTAACAACAGTGGTGGTAACAGTAATAGTAGTATTGCTTCTCTTATTGTGATTTCATTTCTTTATTAAACGTTTCTGCAACGTTGTTATATTCACGAACAACGTTGTTATATTCACGGACAACGTTGTTATATTCACGAACAACGTTGTTATATTCACGAACAACGTTGTTATATTCACGAACAACGTTGTTATATTCACGAACAACGTTGTTATATTCACGAAGAACGTTGTTATATTCACGAACAACGTTGTTATATTCACGAACAACGTTGTTATATTCACGAACAACGTTGTTATATTCACGAACAACGTTGAGGTTGCCAGTGTACGAACCTTCATTATGTATCACAATAAATTTCATTATAAATTTATAATGAATATGTTAATGCAAGTCATGAAACATGTTGCAGTTTCTCCACAGACGCTAAAACACCAATGATTTATTATTTTGAAACTATTTAGGAAAATGGGACAGGATTGTAGATTCCCTTCTCTCTCTCTCTCTCTCTCTCTCTCTCTCTCTCTCTCTCTCTCTCTCTCTCTCTCTCTCTCTCTCTCTCTCTCTCTCTCTCTCTCTCTCTCTCTCTCTCTCATTTCTTTTACTAAGAGGTGTTACCTACATCCGCTAATTAAAATGCCTTTTTATTGTTATGAAACTTGAAAATGTGGAACAGAATCAAGTTGGAGCCATCTCTGGGCCAGCGATTTCATTTGATTAACGTATTTAATTTCGCGGATATCATTATGTTGTACGAATATGACTCACGAAATCGTAATGACACGATTGCAAACAAACCATACCACGGGTGGGGTTTGAACTCGTGATCAGAGAGTCTCAAAACTTCAGACCGTCTCGTTAGCCACTGGACCAGCTAGCTTCAATAAGATTCATCCAACTAGGTATATTTCTACACCATAGGAAGGTTAGCACAGGCACCACTGTGACCACAAATGCAAGATTTTACAGACGAATCTCCCTCTAGTATGGCCGTGACGAACTCTTGCATTTGTGGTCACAGTGGTGCCTATGCTAACCTTCCCATGGTATAGAAATATACTTAGATGGGTGAATCTTATTGAAGCTAGCTTGCCCAGTGGCTAACGCTGCGATCTGGAGTTTTGAGACTCTGATCGATCGCGGGTTCAAACCCCACCCGTGGTATGGTTTGTACGAACATGTTCCAGGCTCGAGTCATTCGTGAATAAATGACCTTAGATGAAGTGATGTTCTGGAGAAGGGTACAGTTCAAGTGAAGTTACTGCTTGCTGCCCATATTGTTGTGCATAAGCTCACTTATACACAACAAGGTACCACACTTGGAGTGGACCAAGTGTGGTACCTAGAAAATATTGATCATGTACATAACAATAAAGCCACCCATATTCCTCCAGTGTTGAAGGTTCTACTGAAATAATAGATCTATCCAGTCTGGGTCCAGGCAAGAGATGAGTCGTCTTGCTCTGTTCTCTGTTCTGTCAAGAAGTCGTAGTCGTAGACAAGGGCAGGCAGTCCAAGAAAGTGGAGCGTACTCAAGGTATGAGCGTACTGGTGTCTTGTCAGTCGGGGCAATCTCACCCCTGGGGGTATAAAGGGCCCCATCCTGCATTTCAACTCCATATTGTTTCAGACAAAGGAACAATCTCTTCCCCAAACGAGGGCTGCCCACCTTAAAACTTCGGGGTGATGGACTGATTACATCCCAAAGTCTTTTTTTCTTCTTAAAACTTTTCTGTACCGACAAGAAGCCAACTGTTTGGGGCGAAACGTTACGAAAAAAAGTACTTAATTTTGCATAGTTTTTTACCTAACAACCGTGGGATTTTATACCTTTTTTAATGTTCACCTGTCAGAACTGAACACAAGGGTATCTTGGTCAAACCTGAAATCACTTGGAAAACTTCACTAGGAGGGGCGGATTAAGGGGGAAAACTGACCCCCAACGACTTCATTTTTACCTCACTAGTAGCCTACATCCACCGGTAGGGTTCAAGAATTTTTAACCTGAGGGGAAACCAATACTGACCCCAACAACAGGAAATGCATACCCCCTTGAAAAAGCAGGAACAGACCGCTCCTTCACCCTGGAAAGTACCGGATTCCGGCAGAAGGGCCCCAAAGGGGAGGAGCGATACCCGCTGATGTTTCCCATCGGGGCAGTAACACTCACCCCAGTGTCGTGTCAGCTCACCCGCCAAGGCAAAGTGGGGCAGGACGCAAAACCCCGGGGCGGGTCCAATTCAGATGTAGGACCGCTGCCACCCCAGCTGGACCTCGTTCGGGGGGCAGGTATGATGTCAGACCTTCAAACGGCAGAACCATTTTCGCTTTTCAAGTCCAGCTTTACGGAGACCGGGGTCATTTCTGCCGAACAGAGAATCTGCGGTGTCTGCAGCCACCCCCCCCCTACCGGGGAAGCATCACCAAGCTGAAAAAAAGCATCGCCCCACTCCAGGGACGCTCGATTGCGGGGCAAAACACCATGCCTAACCCCGAGCCCCGGAGGCTCCTAGAATCGTGACCTGGAAGACGCCAACGACAACAGAGGCTAGGGCAGACACACCCCCCAGCAGACGATGAGTGCAGAGAACCCTGCCATACAGCAGAACCTCAGGGGGCAACCCAACTCAATCCCCAGGAAATTCCGCCCCTTGAAACTCAACCGGGGCTCATGAACGGGGAGCACCTCCCCCACTACCGCAACGAAGAAAAAAAACATGGGGAAACAAGCAGCGCCAACGGGAAAAACACCCCCGGGGGCAACGCAATAGCAGAGGCACTACACGAGCCCCCACCGCCTCCTTGCCTGCCCCACCAGCAGATCCCCGGGTACACAATCAGCATAAAACAACAGGCCCGGTGTGCACAGTGAAGAAAAAAAACCCCTCACAGACCCCAGATTTCAACAGCCCAATAAATCCCTGCTTCGAACCCACCGACAACGCAGGCCCCCAACAGAAAGGATCTCAAACACTCACCAAGGGATTTTACGATAAAAGTCTGTAACACAATCCCTCCACGGAACAACAGAGCATTTTTCCGGGAGAAAGGTCAGCACACTCCTGAGGGGGGCTTACTGACAAGGAGGAAACATGGATCCATGAAACCAGTTTATCAAGCGGAACAAGCCCCAAAATCCCAAGCTCAGAAACACTGAGATGGAGTAACCTCATTGCTTTTGAACACACTAACTGAACGTTCAGAACAGTGCCTTTAGCAGCATATGCTGCAAAAAAAAAGAATCAATTCTCCTTCAGGAGCCAGAGACGGGTCTCTCAAGATGAAACCCAGCCAGGACCCCCGGTCTGGGTAACATTATACATACAAACTTTCAACTCCATATTTTTCAGGGCTATGGAACAATACCCTTTCCCCAGACGAGGCTACCCCCCCCAAAAAATTCAAGGGGGAAAGGACTGATTACAAAACGTCTTCAAATCCTCTTCTGCTTCTACAACTTTTTTGTACTCGATGAAGAAGGGCCCACGTGTAGGGAAACGTTTATAAATAAAGATACCTAATGTTCATATTTTCTTTCCTAACAACCTCGGGATTTTATACGTTTTAATGTTCCTCTGGCAGACCCCTGCAACACAAGGGTACTTGGTACGACCTAAATCAACTTGGACAAATTCACAGTGAAATGGCTGGATTTGAGAGGGACCTGAACCTCCCAACGACTTTCATTCTTACCTCACAGTTCCTCATCTCACCCTCCGGGGGGTATAAAGGCTCCATCCTGTCACTTTTTAAAGCTCATCAGACCAGGCGACTTTTTTTCCTTCAGTCGACTATTTGTTTCATAACCATTTCACTATGACTGTGAGTTAAATAATTATCTTCTTCAGGCCCCTAAAAAATTTAATTACTGGAATATTTTTATTGTCTTTTCCGGTAAAAACGGAGAAAATAATTTTTTTTAAAATCGGCACATTTCTTCTCTTTTTCAGTAAATCCCAAGTTTTTTTTAAGGGGACCTAACTTTCTTGACTTTTCGTTTTTATAGACCTGGAAAAACTTTTTGGGTTGTTTTAGAATCCCTACAACTTTAAAAATTCCATATCCCCTTTTACTTCTCTTTTCCCCTTTTTAACGTCCCCCCTTAATATCAAAAACTGATTCATAAGATGACCCCGCCTCTTTTGATACGCCTATAAATTTTTTTTTCTTAGCCCTATAAAATTTCAGCCCATTATTTATCCTCTTGGGTCAATTTTTATTTTTATCTAAATTTTTTTATACAAAAACTTCTTTGACAGCATGTATGGTGTTCTTTTTGATGTATGGTGTTCATATTGAACTTCCTCTTCGTTCCTCCAGTCAACAGATGAAAGTGTTCTCTAAGCACCGTGTAATAGCTAAGCGAAAATCGGAACTGTTTACTGAGTTGTCCCCCTACTATCATACTTCCATTCAATCTAAAGGTAATTGATTTTGTGATCGCTTGCCGAGTTCCTCATTAATTTCTACAAATTAATTAAACGGGTTTCCTTTCGCCAGGAACCAAATCAAGCAGGTTATATCCCCTTGTAGGTTCTGTCACAAATTACTTCAAAAAACATTCCTGAACCTACTTCTAAGAAGTTCATTTTAATTCTAAATTCCAAGTCAGAAATTCCAATCAATATGACTAAAGTTAGTCCCCAGAATTACTACATTATTGTGCCTTGTGGCCTAAACAATTTCCTCCCACAGTAATTTTTCACCCTGGTCCCCTTTCAAGTTTGGGGACGTATATCACTCCTAGAATCAATTTATTAATGCCCCTCTTAAAATTTCTATCCAGACAGTCTCTGTATGAGTTACTTCAGACTTAAACCCGTTTTAAATGCAACAGTTTCAAGCGATCTCCACGGACATACAGTGCCACCCACCCCTCCTTCCCGATAATTTTCTATCTACTGTGAACAATTAAAAAAACCCTGAATGTGATATTCCGAAGGCATGACCCGACATTTGGAATTAAACCATGTCTCAGATGTAAAAACAAATACATTCATGTTACCTGCACTAGCAACTACTCTCAACACGTCCATCTTATTCCTAGCACTACGACTATTAGCATAATATAATTTTAAAGACCCTCCTTTCTCTTTACCCTTCCTGCTCATATCTGTTTTTTCACTAAACCTATTACTGTCCTTGTCGCCTAGTGCCATTGGCTTTCCAATATCCACCTCAATTCTGCCTATTACTAGTTCCCCTAGAACTCATAATATTACTACACTGGAACTCCCTTGTATTCTCGCCAAAAAGGAGGGTCTTTCAATGTATATTATGCTAATAGCCTTAGTGCTAGGAATGAGATGGACGGGTTGAGATTAGTTGCTAGTGCAGGTAACATGAAGTATTTTCCAGCCAAAAAATACTGAAGACTAGGCTACATTCCAAAAGTCGGGACATACTGCAGAATGTCACATTCAGGTTTTCAAATTGTTCCAATAGATAGAAGTATCGGGAAGGGGGGTGGGGTGGCACTGTATGTCCGAATCGCTTTTGAAAACTGTTGCATAAAAAAAAGATATAAAATCTGAAATAACACATTCAGAGTCTGTTTGGATAGAATTTTCAGAGCGACATGAAAAATTGAATTTTAGGTGTGATATACCATCCCCTAAAACTTAGAAAGGCCATAATGGCCACAAGGCAAGATAACGCATATTCTAGGGGACTTCAAATTTTGTCAATTGGATTGGAATTCATGACAGGGAATTAGAATCTAACGAATTCATTAGAAGTTAGTTCAGGATTGTTTTTTTGAAACAGTTTGTGATAGAGCCAAGAAGGGGAAATAACCTGCTTGATTTGGTTTTCTCTGGCAAATAGGAACCCTTGTTTAATAATTTAGAAAACTACGGAGGAACACGGAAACAAGCGATCACAAAACAATTACCTTTAGCTTTGAATGGAAGTATGATAGTAAAGATAACTCAGTAATGGGGTACAGATTTTCGCTTAGCAGATTACAATGGGTTTTAAGATCACTTATCATCGTTTGACTGGGGTAACGAAGAGAGCTATCAATAAGACAGTTTTCTGAACACTATACATGCTGCACAAAGAACTTTTATCCCATAAAAAGAAATAGGACCCAATAGAAATGACCCAAAATGATGAATAATAGGCTGAAATATCTACTAGGGCAAAAAAGGGAATTTTATATAGGCGTATCAAAAGAGGTGAGGAGAGTCATCTTATAATCAGTAATTGACTTAAGAGGACATTAAAAAGGGGAATAAGAAAAGCTAAAACGGGACTAATGAAAACAAAAGTTTCTAGGGAATTCTAAAACTACCCAAAAAAGTTTTTTCCAGTTATAGGCATTATAAAGACCCGAGGCCCATAAAGAACCCAAGGCATTATAAGAACCCGAAGCATTAAAAGAACCCGAAGCATTAAAAGAACTCGAGGCATTAAAATAACCCTAGGCATTAAAAGAACTCAAGGCATTAAAGGAACCCGAGGCATTAAAAAAACTCTAGCTTAAAAGAACCCGAGGCATTAAAAGAACCCGAGGCATTAAAGGAACCCGAGGCATTAAAAGAACCCGAGGCATTAAAAGAACCCGAGGCATTAAAAGAACCCGAGTCATTAAAAGAACCCAAGGCATTATAAGAACCTGAGGCATTAAACGAACCCCGAGGCTTAAAAGAGCCCCGAGGCATTCAAGAACCCGAGTAATAAACGAACCCGAGGTCATTACACGAACCCTAGGCATAAAAAAACCTAGCAGTAAAAGAACCCGAGGCCATTAAAAAACCCTAGGCATGATAAGAACCCGATGCATTAAAAGAACCCGAGGCATTAAAAAAGCCCTAGACATTAAAAGAACCCGAGGCATTAAATGAACCCGAGTAATTAAAAGAACCCGAAGCATTATAAGAACCAGAACGCATTAAACGAAACCCGAGGCATTAAATGAACCCGAGGCCATTAAACGAACCGAGGCATTAAACTAACCCGAGGCATTAAGAGAACCCGAGGCATTAAAAGAACCAGTCATTAAAAGAACCAAGGCAATTATAAGAACCTGAGGCATTCAAAGAATCCGAGGCATTAAACGAACCCCGAGGCATTATAAACGAACGCAGGCATTAAACGAACCCTAGGCTTAAACGAAGAACGCGAGGCATTAAAAGAAACCGAGGCATTATAGAACCCGAGGCATTAAAAGAACCCGAGGCATTATAAGCACCGAGGCATTTATAAGAACCCTAGGCATTAAAAGAACCCGAGGCATTCAAAGAACCTGGAGTTACCTGGAGTTTACCTGAGAGAGTTTTTCCCGGGGTCAACGCCCCCGCGGGCCCCGGTCTGTGACCAGGCCTCCTGGTGTATCAGCGCCTGATCAACCAGGCTAGTGCAGGAATTCAAAGAACCAGAGACAATACAAATACCCAGGCATTAAACCGAACCCAGGCATTTAAACGAACCCGAGGCATTAAACGAACGCGAGGCTATTAAAAGACGCGGCTTAAAAGAACCCGAGGCATTAAAAGAACCGAGGCATAAAAAGAACCCGAATCGTTAAAAAGAACCCGAAGGCATTAAAAGAACCCGAATCGTTAAAAAGAACCCCGAGCACTAAAAGCATTGAAGGAAAGTGTCCTTGACGAGAAGCTCGGTGGTGACTTACAGAGAAGTGTCTTTCAAATTAGAATTTATTCCTAGCACAAAAACTCGAGAATTACAATATTAATGATTCACCTGTTCCAGTCAGACGTCAAAATTATTTAGACACTCCACAAATTTTTAGGCCAAAAACATTTTATCAAGTTAAAAATTTCTGGAAACTTCTTTAAGAGCTGCGCATAGAAAAATAAATGACACTAGAACAAAAGAGTTAAATAAATTTTTTATGTAAATTTTAGAGAAAATGCAGAGTGAAGATTTGTTGAATAAATATGATAACAAGAAATTATCACTGAACATAAATCAAAAAGATCTTCTTAAAGATTTCTGATTTTACTGTGTAAATAAACGTTAATTTCCACTGAAATATAATATTGGCCGCCACAACAACTCTCAGTCTCCCAAAAATTATCACAACAATTGTTGTGACAGAAACAATATTCCTTCGATTGAACTGTGTCCAACAACTTAGAAAAAATAAATAGAAAAGCCTGAAAAATATAATAACAATATACTTACGATTTAAGAGTTATATCATATGATTTATAAAGATATACAGAATCACTATAAAGTCTGAACAAAGAGGAAACAAGTCTGACAAGAATGGAGAGAGACACAAGAAGTGTGTTGGAGAAAATTACAAATACCATCACTTCGGAAATATCATTTCCCGGCAATGTCCGTAGATAAAATTCTGTCCATACTAACAGGAAATGCCATCATTTGTATACTGTCAGTGGAAATGCTGTCACTGGAAATTTCCCTCACAGAAATTCCTCCACAGAAATGCCCTCAATTGTAAATACCTTCACACGAAATGTCAGTGGAAATGCACTCACGGAATACTCCATCACCGGACAAGTCCTTACCGAAAATACGTCACTTGAAATGCCATCACCGGAAATGCATCATTGGAAATGTCCTTGGAAATTCCTTCAATGGAAAACAAATAATAAAAATCACTCATGTCGGCTTTGTGGCGCTGGACGTAGATAAAAAAGATTATTGGTACCAGCAATACAACGAACAAGAGACAATACTTTAGAAATTACGAAAATTGTTTTGTACAAAGCATTCTGGAAAGTTTTTCACAAATTGGTAAGTAGGAGGAATAACAGTAAAACAAGTGTAATGAAGTAACATTGCTACATCTGTTGGAAACTCTGGAGTTATAAGAAAGAAAAATATTTACATCGAGCTACAACAATTAATGTTCTCCTTTGAACCAACTCGGATGGCCGTGATGAACCAATTTTTCGGTGGATCGTAGTTATGGAGTCTTGTCTGAAAATGAGAAACTTTTTTCCTTAGTAGGTCATGGAGACAAACCAGAAATCTTAGAGGAGTGGCTCGTAATATAAGCAGCATTAAACGCGAAGGCAGGACATAAAGTCTGACAAAGAGGAGATAAGTCTGAACAAGAATGGAGAGACACAAAATGTGATGAATGATTACAAATGAGGGACATAAACACTCACTAATGAAATTGAATGATCTTATGATGAGTTGATAATAAGGACCTGTAAGCGAGAAGATATTAAAAACAATAAGAGACAAAACCTAATCAGAGGCAGGAGAAATAAAAAAAAAAAAATATTAGTTAAATAACTTATGAGGCTGGGAGGAGAAACTACTGATCTGGATGCTGGAGGAGACATACACACACATGTGATCTGGAGGATAAGGAGAATAACTAAAGATCCGGAGGCTGGAGAGATACTAAAGATCTGGAGGCTGGAGGAGATACTAATGATCTTGGCGGCTGGAGGAGATCTGATTGTTCGGCAGCTGAAAGAGGATACTTAAATGATCTGAAGGCCTGGAGGATATACTAAAGATCTGGAGGTTGGAGGAGAATACTAATGATCGGAGGTTTGAAAGAGATACTAATGATCTGGGGCTGAAGGAGATACTAATTATTTGGAGGCTGGAGGAATGCTAATGATCTGAAGCTGAGGAGATACAAATAATCTGGAAGGCTGGCAGGAGAAACTAAAGATCTGGAGGCTGGAGGAGATACTAATGATCTGGAGGTTCGGAGGAGATACTAAAGAATCTGGAGGCTGGAGGAGATACTATTGATCTGGAGGCTGAAGGAATACTGATGATCTGGAGCCTGGAGGAGATAACTAATTATCTGGAAGGTTGGAGGAAATACTAAGATCTGGAGGCTGAAAGAGATACTAATGGATTTGGAGGCTGAGAGATGCCTATGACTGGAGGCTTGAAGGAGATACTAATGAACTGAGCTGGAGGAGATAGACTATGATCTGGAGGCCTGAGAGATGCTAATGATCGGAGGCAGGAGAGATACTAATGATCAGGAGGCTTGAGGAGATACTATGAACTGGAGGCGAGATGCTTAATGAATCTGGAGGCTGGAGGAGAATCAAATGATCTGGAGGCTGAAGGAGATACTAATGTCAGTAAAAGGAAACAAAGTGAAACTGTGGTAACGTTTCGCTTGACAAAGTTCATGGAGAGAGAGAAACGTTGCAACAAATAAATTGTCGCAGTACGATGTGCATTGTCCCTCTTATCATAACTATTCTCAAAGATTACGAACAATATTGCAAAGATATTGATGACCTGAGGCTAATGAAGATACTTTATGACATGGATGCAGGAGAAGATACTAATAACATTTTACCCAGCAATTTGAATTTATTTATCAATTTTCAAGAAAACCTTCAGCGAATAATACGCTTGAGCAGCTTTGCAGTATTTTCATTTCAGAACACGTTATGACAGCCAGACGTCCTTTAGTCCCTATACACAGAAGAATGCTGATAGACGAGGAGTTTGAATAATCAGTCTCAGCCTCAGTCAATAGTAGCATGTGTTCAAGTCTCTCATCTAGAATAAACGTACAGCATATAATAAGAGAAGTGACTTACATTACTTCAGACAATGAAATGAAGCACGGTAGATGTACCTACTTTCCACTAGAGGAAATACCCACTCAGTATCAAGAGCCCAAGAGTGAGTGTCTAACATAATTTAGAATTAAGTTTCGAAACTGAATAATTAATAAATAAGGTACCTTTGCAACATTTGTACAACTTTTTATTTCTGTAAACGTTTCGCCCTCCAGTGGATCATCAGCTCCAGACCGATGGTGGAAGATGTTTTCTACTATATGAAAACACATTTACTCCAATATTTTAGCTATTACTGTCTTAGTATTATTTTCTTTATTTTTCTCAACTCCAATCAATATCCACTTTATGAAGGTCTTTGTGGATCAACTGATACGTGAAGGTGTCTTTGTTCCACAACTTTTCTCATTTTCATACACCATATCCTGAAACTGCTTCTAAATTCGATAACTTTAAGAAAGACCTATTTGATGACTTTCAAAATTTCAAGACTAATGTATCATACTTGGAGAAAATTTGGTTCTTTTTAAAGTGAATATGAATCAATAATGCCACTTTTAAATCTTTAAAAGGATATGGCAGTATATTGCAATATTTCACTATTTTTCTTCTCTATGCAGTGAGTGGCTTCTGTTTCCTAGGAATTCAACTTATTCATCTCCCCTTCTGACGGAATCTGAATGACGTATAGTAAGCAAGTACACTACTACAATAATTGATTAAGCGAATCTACCTTGATTAATCATAAAACGATCACTGACAGCATCCAATCCTGCAACAGCTGAATTCAACGTAGGAAACAGGCGACAATATTTCTTGGGTTAGGCCTGTGGCTAAGGCACAAATTCTCTGGATTCTGTGAATAACTTTCAACTTGTAAACTTTAAGTGTTGAATGTGTTTTTTTCTCACAGGAAAACTTCCTCTTGATTGTAGGTTAAGCAAAGTTCTCTTGCGGCCATTTTATCAATGAAGCGTGTTCTGTGAAATAATTAAACAATGTCTCTCTGACCTCAAATAACCGCAACTGCTGATTTTTGTTATAATTTTTAGTCCATATAAGGTACTCTTCAATATAGTACTTAACATCTGTGTGCCCACAAAACTATTGGAACACAATACTGCCAATGTATCTATAATTTAAATAAAACTCTACGTCAATTATTATACTGGCCTCTTCCAACTTAAGTAATAACAAAAAAAGGCACAATACCGTGACTGGGCACGATACACAAATAACCCAGCAACATAAAATAGAAGAAGCATTCGACGGACGTTTCTCGGTCCGACACTTGGATCATTGACAAAGTCCACACTGTGTGCTTGGCAATGGTTCCATAACCGACCGAAACGTCGTCGTAAGCTTTCTCTCTTTCTTATGAGCGTGTTATTGTGTATCCCAACTTAAGTTCCCCTATTTAAGACCTATAAATGCCTAACCTTCCGTACACAGAGAAAAATTTGCGGTGATTTTGGCCCTTTCTTTGAACAAAGACTGGTAAAAAGAACTGTACAACAAATACCCGACATGCTATGAAAAATAGACACATAATGCAACACTGGTTATCTTTATCGTAGACGTTTCGGTTTCGCCATCCAGGTGGCTTTAACAATACAAATTCAAAGACATCATTAGATGACAAAGAAACTATATACAAAAGAAACAATTAATCTCAATGTACTATTTGCAAAGACAAAAATAAATAAATAAATCAGCCCCCTCAGCCCTAGAAGTTGGTGAAGCACAGGACCGTAAGTCCGGTAGGACTCAGGATTCCTCATCCGGTAGACTTCATTCTTCACAACTGTGTAATAACTTGATTATCTAAATTGTGAGCAATTGAAACATAGTATGCTGTATTTTAAGATACTGGTCTCTCTGAGATAACAAATAATGCCATCTTCAATCTGCTTCAGAGTCGATGCGTTACCTACCTGAAAGGTCTTGACTTATTTTTGGGCTAGTGTTGACAAAATTTGTTATTTTCATTGGTACGGTGTGGTCAGTGGTCACGTGAGGATTTCCCTGTCCTAACTGTCTGGGAAATAGCGTGGGTGTTACCGACACCATGCTTGCTGTAGTTTTTTGGAGTCTCAGATTAAAGCGATCGAAGAAGGAGTTCTTCTCTTCAGTGAGGAAATAGGAGGCTGAAGCTTCGCCTACATGGTGTGTGAGTAAGTGTCGAGATTGCTAGGAGACTGGTAAGCGAGGAAAAGGTTACCAGCAGTGAGTTGGAGAGTGGCTAACCGCTTTATCGTGTAAGTGTACAACAATTCAGGAAGCGAAGGAACATAAGGAAGTTATTAGAGAGACATCGAAGGTAGGAAATCTCGATTCTCTCGTTCTCCAGGATGAGTTTACTACTCAGTGTTTATGAGTTAAAGAGTACCATCTGACTCCCCTTGCAAATCAAGGTACCATTACGGCAGAATGCAGTTGGATAATGTTACGACAGTCTTGGGAACAAGGCCCTTTATCAGTCGTTGCAGGGAATCGGTAGGAACAGGATCTTGATGGATAAGTTACACGGTCCACCAATCAATGATGTCAGGTCTAAGGGATGGATTCCCATCATATGCTAGCATCTTGCTTGCCTAGAAGTGGAGTGGGCAATGACTCCTATCTAATGGCAATTGACAAATAAATACTGCCTAGACATGTACTCAAGAAACTTGCAATCCCATTCATTGATAATTGGGACCAATAATGCTATGCAAACGTACATGTATCGAGGATGGTTCACTCTAGGACTTTCTACCGATACTGTCGCATGATTGCTTTTTAAACATTGTAACATAGACCAACTAAGGAATCAGTCAGCTTTGACTTGGTTCTTGCCGACAAAAATCACTAATAAATAACTTGCAAGTTAATGGATGAACTGGGAAAGTGATCACAACATCACTTAGTTTCAAAGTATCAAGGAATTTACCTACCCAATAACTAACAATCAAGTCTCTGCGCGCCAGACGTCTGCTTGACCGACTTCATGGAGACCCTGAGAAATATCCTGGTGTTGGCTAGATTGGGATGACCTGGCCTATGGATCAGGGTATGGTTTGGTTGCTATATATGACGTATTTTCAGATCATAGGTCTAGCTGCCCAGACAACTTTCGTTCCGATAGGGAAATAGATCTTCCAAAATGATCCCAGTATGGATAAACAAAGATTAAAACCCGTTCATTGTCAAAACGAATGGCACAATAGGTACTCGTATCAAAAATGAGGGGATGGGCAGTTAAGGACCTCAATATATTCAATAAAAGATTAAATAAAAAGAGGAAAAAGAACAAGTCAAAAAGGCGATAATGAGGCGCTAAAAGTTTGCCAAGGGATTCGGAGACCTAACCTCAAAGGTGTTCTTCAGGTACGCAAGTAACATTAGGGTACAAGACTTTGCCCACTAAAGAGTAACTCAGTCAGATCACTGACACAGTGATAACGGAAATGTGTCGCAACCTTTTCAAAACTTCATTTTCACTCAGTTATATTTGCCTCAGGAAGATACTAGCCTGAAATTCCAAATATAATATATTAATTGAACCGGATGATAATAAACTCTGCACGATTATGGGACACTATGGACAATAGTACTCAGCAAAATAAGAAACTTAGTCTAACATATCCCCCATGCCCTGATGATCCTGTTTGCAACGGGTTTTAAAGGAATGTAAAAGAAGGCTTGTAATACCTTTGCCTACACTTCTTCAATATTTTCACTACCTACACTGGAATAGATGCAAGACAAGTGGAAAATGGCAAATGTAATACATATTTAGCGATGCAGGTGACCGGTGTCTTAGCTCGAACTATAGACCCATAAGTCTTACCGTTCCATACTACTGCGGAAAAATTTAAGCAATCTATTACCATGGCCGCTCGAGCTATTCCTAACCATCTCTGCTAAGGCATAAATTGATTAATCGCTCTCAACACGGTTTTACACAAAGGAGGCCATTCCAGATCCTTAAACGATTTATCTAACTTTTTCTCACTAAGTATTAGGAGTACATCATGGCATTCAATCATTGGGATTGTCGTATAAGGACTTCAGTAAAGGCGTATTCCGTAGAGTTATCCACATCAGAGGCTATTGAGCAAACTGTAAGGCAACACAGAATATGAGAGAATTTTTTTTTCCTGGGTAGCAGGCATGGCTGTACAATAGGCACAGAAGAGTTTCATAAATGGGGGAGAAATCAGAATGGGGGCATGCACAAACAAACTGGTGTTTCCCTCAGGGGTCAGTTGTTGGGCCCATCCTGTATACTCACACTTTAACATATACACGATCATAGATGAGGCTACATAAATAGCGACATAAGAAATATGTCCCATTGACGCACAAAAATAAGCCGTCCGTTCATTCGATGGGGCAGGAAGAGCACTCCAGGATAAATTTGAATAGAACTGATGCAGTGGGGTCGGAGAAGTGGCAGACGCGTTTAACATAAACAAATCACAAGTACTCCTGAAATGTTGGACAGGAAAAAATAACCTGCACATATAAAGCTAAACTGATTGTACAGAATGGGATTAATAGAGTCTTCGGGTTAGCGGCGTAATTCGATGCCTAAGACTAATAGACGTATTAGGTAGTTCTGGCTTATAGCTACCCAATCCTTTGCTTCATCAGCAGAAGCCATATATAATAGGAGTCCCATGGTGTTCTTCAACGCTGGTATTTCTTTGCTTATGACTCATTTTAGATTAGCTGCATAATGCTGGTCACCCGTAATACTGAATGGATATACATGCAACGCATGAAGAAGCTACAGAGGAGGATGACAAAGTCTGATCCCATTATCAGACCTCTTCACTTGTGAGACAGACGGAGCGGGCACCTTAATCCGCACTCTGCTAGTAGAGACGTAGTAATTAGGGCGGGGATCACTGACTTGAGTGTATAAAGGAAAACAAGAATTAATAACCGGGGAGTATAAATAGCGTGCTAAAAATCCTACCTGTGACAAGGACTCGTAATCATTGATTTTAAGTTGGAGAAGTTTCAGATTCAGAAGATAGAGGAAAGCACTGGTTTGGTATTAGAGTTGTGGATGAGTGGAACAAACTTCTGAGTACCTGTCATAGAAGGTAGTGACTTTGTGTATTTTAAAAATAGGTTAGATAAAATAAATGAGTGGGTTGGCTGGTGTAAGTTTGGGACCTGACTAGCTTGTGCTACAAGGTCAGATGCAGTGCTCCTTAATGAATGTGACCTACCTGACTAGGGTAGTCCCGTTAGCTTAACCGGTAGGATAATTGGACCTGCCTCGCATGGGCCTTAGGTCCTGCTGCAGTGTTCCTCATTCCTATGCACTTAATGTGCAAAGCTCTGTTCCATACACAGTACTTGGTAACTCGCTCCCATTCTATTTCCCTCATCCATATCTGACACAGACAAGATGTAAGCCATAGCTTGATCTTCCTTTTTCGAATACACCCGGAATTACATGGCAGTGACGCTCTCCTTGAAGACCTACTGAGACAGACTCAAGCGGAGACATCATCCAAATCTTCAAATGAGACACTCAAAACCAATAAGAAGTTCAATGAAGATAACGGTCGAACTAGTCAGACTATGGACAACCTTGAAGAAATTAAAACTGCTAATCAGGTTATACAGCGAAATCTCTAAACATACAGTAAACGAAAAAGTAAATGTTGAAGGAACGTGGACGGTGATAAATTCAGAGGATCTCGGCCTTCAAAGACCACCAACAATGTAACTAACAGCATCTATATGAGCAAATGATAGGCTGGATAATTATAACCTTCAAAACACTTGACGACAAGCGAAGCCCATGCTGATTCCTCAAATCGCCTGATCCTCTGCGGGCTGGAATACTGTTAGCTACACTAACTGCCACTTGCAGGCAGGTGTAAATAGCTACCAGGAAGAGTGTAACAAAGCACTCACAAGTATACTCCAGTATACTCCCCAGCTTACCCTTCTCCAAAAGCATCTCTTCATCGAGATCCATTTACCTCCCAGGAGATGAACTCAAGCTGGAACATGTTCTACACAAATGCTATCACAAAGATAAAGTCAGTTGATTCCCATGAAAAAGCTGGCCTAGCAGATGGCTCCAACTTCATCCTGTATCACATACATTGTGTTTCATAACAATAAAAATTCTTCTCAAATGACCTGTGTAGGTAACACTCTTAGCTTGTCACTAAAATGTAGGAATCCTTAAACTAACCTTTCTAATCTGTGTAAAAAGAGAGAGAGAGAGAGAGAGAGAGAGAGAGATGACGAGAGGAGAGCGAGAGAGAGTGAGACGATAGAGCAGAGGCGAGCAGAGAGAGCGAGGCGAGTTAGAGACACGAGATGAGAGAGAGAGAGAGAGAGAGTCAGAGAGTGAGCTGACAAGAGAGAGCAGAGGAGTAGCTCAAAGAGAGAAGAGGAGCATCTGCGAATTGCGATTGCTATGCATCTGAAAGGTTAACGAAAAAACAGGTGTTTCCATTGAGAGAGTCAGCTTATAATGTGGAGAGCATGGTGGATCCACGTGGCGCTTTCTGCTCGGCTTTCCTGCGGAGTTATGCGTCACCCTGCCTTAGTCTTCACCAGATGCCTGCACCAAGTTCGCTCCAGCTGTCATAATGTAGCTCATGGTGCTTCAGATGGCGCCCCCCGCCTTCAAAGTCTCCTGCTTCGCAGATAATGGTTCAGAGAGAACCGACCAGTTGTTGAATTAGTACACATGTGCAAAACTTTGCGTAATCTTTACTGAGGAAACGATTCGCCACACCTGGCGCCCCCCGGTGTGGCGGAAACGTTCTTCCTACAATAAAGCTACCCAAGTTGCCACATGTGTCTAATTCAACCGAGGTTAGTACAGCCTTACGTTGCAGCCAGAATTGTAACTTGCCAGCATCACCTCTGCTGACTCTTCTGAGTCAAACACTCAGTCGGTATCCCTAGTAAGCTTAACCTGCGGACTACACCTAATCGACGGCTATCCAGCCCATTGTTTCATTGAATAGCACTTGTTCAGTCCGACAATGGTAGCTAACACTATTGAAGGCTCAGCAGAAAGGAATTCACTGAGTAGAAAATTCCTGTAGGCCTTCACTGATTACTTTCTGAGGCTCAGGCAGAACATGATAATCGGGACAGACACCTTGACATCTGAAACACATGCCGCACTACTGAGGCTTTACAAGCCGTTGTTCACTGTAATCAAACCTAGCCCAGTAGGACTTCCTCTGCGACATTACTTGAATAAAAAGAATAATATTTTGGTACTCGTGAAGCTCTCTCGATTCAATGTATCTCACCCATCCTCTATCTACCTCTCGGTTCGAGCCTTCATAGTCGCTTCCTATTCCCAGACGCTTATGCACCCTTCAAGGGTTTACGTGTTCTTCCCTACTCGATGCAATGCCAATAGATGTCTTCCTGGTACTAGGATCTACCGCGATACAGGAAACTCGTAGCCTATATCATCCAGGTCACCTTCTATCTCAGAGAGTACCCATAAACGGCAACAGTGTAGGTTTTAGTCGGGAAATTTCATAATGCAGGCGAATTAAAAAAAAAATCTAAGGGGGCGGCAATGTCCATATATGTTTTAATGCATGGGTCCATGTGTGCTCATGTCAATGTATCCCTTAATCATGTTCATGTTGCGCATGGTCAATGTATCCTTAGTCCATTTCATGTGTGACGCATGGCAAGGTATCCTAAATCATAGTTCATGTGTGCGCATGTCTTATGTACGAGTTTTATGCATCAATCTATATCTATCTCACTAGTTGTTAAAGGTTGTTATTGGGCTATTTAAAATGTAACTATGTCTGTGCCGATAAGTTAAACTTGCGAATTTGCTTAATTAGCAACGCTCTTCTGCGAATAAGGTACAAAAATTTGTGTATGCAATAATTTTCGGAAAAATATTCCTGTTCCTAACGACAAAAAATAATTTCCATTGCGTTTTTGTTATTTATAAAAAATTATTGTAAATTTATCTAAAATTATATTTAGTTGAATTAGGCTAAATTAAATTGAGCTTGTATAATACAGTTTAGGTAACTTATCTAAGGTTCTTTTGGTACAAAATTATAAATTTTTTACATTACAAAACGCTAGAACTTTTGATACCAGGGCAGCCAGCAGTTTCCCAGGCAGGTGGTTTAGCTATTTCATCTCATCCCATCATGCGTAGACCGACCAAGATTTTTTACCAATGTTTGGAATCGCAGAAAAGGCGAAATATTCACACTCAAAATTATACGAATTTTCTCCTGCATAACATTTACACCAACCTTTGCACTTAGACACAACATATTCAATCCTCCTCCGAAGCATTTATACAATACCAACCACACACACTCACCACACACAACTACACACACACACACACTCACACACACAAATATATAAATATATAGATATATTTAAATATTTATATATATATAATATATATATATATATATATATAATAATAATATATTAATATATAAAATATATATATACTATGTATATATATTGTATAAATATATATATATATATGTATATATATAATATATATAAATATAAAATACTATATATAATTACAGATTATATAAATATATATATATAAAAATATATAAATATATATATATATATAAGTCTACTATATATATAATATAAATATATGTAGAATATACTAATATAATTTTATTATTTATTATCACACACAAGGCGCCGATTCCACCAAGGGCAGGGTGGCCCGAAAAGAAAAACTTTCAAACAAACCATCATTCACTCCATCACTGCTCTTGCCAAAGGGTCTTTACATACAGTTAATAAACTGCAACATTAACACCCTCCTTCAGAGTGCAGGCACTGTACTTCCATCTCCAGGACTCATGTCCGCGGCGCAGCCGGATTCCCTGCGACCCTTCATAAATGTTTACTGTTGCTCACTCGCACAGCACGTCAAGTATAAAAACCTTTTGTCACCCATTCACTCCTATCAAACACGCTCAACGCATAGCCTGCTGGAATCCCAAGCCCCCCTCGCACACAAAACCTCCTTTAACCCCCTCCCTCCAACCCTTCCCTGCCGACCCCTACCACCCACCCCACCCGCCTTCTTCACTACAGACAGATACACTCTTGAATCATTCTGGTCGCTCCCATTCACCTCACATGTCGCGAACCACCTCAACAACAACCCTTCCTCAGCCCTCTGGACAACAATTTTTTGGTAAACCCGCACCCTACTCCTAACTTCCAAACTACGAATTCACAGCATTATATTCACAACCACAACATTGCCTCTCAGACATGACTCGTCCACAGCCTCAGCCATCTCCTCGCTGCAACATTCAAACCACACGCTCAACACCCATATAAGAAGCGTTGAGGTAAAACAACTCTCCCTACATTCCCCTCTTTGCCTCCAAGGACAAAGTTTCTTTGTCTCCACAGACTCCTAAGTGCACCACTCACTTCCTTTCCCTAATCAAAGTCTATGATGCACCTCATCTTTTCATAACCCATCCGCTTACACTCCACTCCCAAATTTCTGAATACGTCACCTCCTCCATACACTCTCCCTCCAATCTGATATTTCAATCTTTCATCACCTAATCTTTTTGTTATCCCCCTCATAACCTTACTCTTTCCTGTATTCACCTTTAATTTTTCCTCTTTTGCACACCCTACCTAATTCCTCCACCAATCTCTGCAACTTCTCCTTCAGTAATCTCCCCAAGAGCACAGTGTCATCAGCAAAGAGCAGCTGTGACAACTCCCACTTGATGGATTCTTTATCTTTTAACCTCCACGCCTCTTGCCAAGACTCCACGCATTACTTCTCTTACAACCCCATCTATAAATATATTAAACAACCACGGTTACATCACACATCCATGTATACTAAGGCCTAACTTTTACTGGGAAAAATTTTCCCTCTTTCCTACATAACTCTAACTTTGAGCCTCACTATCCTCGTAAAAACTCTTCACTGCTTTCAGTAAACCTACCTCCTACACCATACACTTGCAACATCTGCCACATTGCCCCCCAATCCACCCTGTCAAACGCCCTATTCCAAATCCAAAAAAGCCACAAAGACCTCTTTAGCCTTAACTAAATACTGTTCACCTTATATGTTCACTGTAAAACACCCAGTCCACAACACCCCCATACCTTTCTTAAAAGCCCCTTGTTCATCTGCTAATCCTATTCTCCGTCCTTACTCTTTATTTCTTTCAATTATACTCACCCCATACACTTTACAGTACCCTCAACAGACTTATCCCCCAATACTATTTTGCACTCTCTTTAATCCCCATTTGCTTTATACAAAGGAACTATGCATTGCTCTCTGCCATTCCCTAGGGACCTTACCTCTTCCATAACATTTATTAAATAATTGTCATGCAACCAACCACTCCAAAACCTATAACCCCACCTGCTTTTACATTTTCTAGCTTTATCCCATCAAAACCCGGCTGGCCTTACCCACACCCCTTTTCATTTTACCCCTACTGCCCTCAACGAACATCCCCCACACTCACAACTGGCTCTTCCTCACTCCTACAAGATGTTATTTCCTCCTTGCCCTATACACGACGAAATCACAGCTTTCCCCTATCTCATCAACACATTTAACAATCCTCAAAATATTCCCTTCCACTTCCCAATACCTCTAACTCTCTCCCATTTAATACTCTCCTCTCGCCATCCTTATTAAACTGACAAATCCATTTGTTCCTAGGCTAACCAACACATGTTAAACTCACTCGTCCCTTCCAAAACTTTTTCTTATTTTCAACAAATTTGTTGAGAACATCTCACCCACTCTCTCATTTGCTCTCTTTTTACATTGCTCTCAAACACCACTCTCTTAATCTTCTCTCTTTTCCTCTAGATATACTCTTCCCTCCTTGCATCTCACTTTCTACTCTTGTAAAAACTTCTCATAAGCTAATTTTATCTCACTACTACTCTCTTTTAACATATATATATATATATATATATATATAAATATATTATAATATTTATATGTTTAAATCACAGTGGTCCCCCCTCTTTTCGTATTTCCCTGCATTCGTATTATTCGCACAATCATAGGGTATTTCGTATAAACATGACTTCTTCGCTTTTCATAGTTGACTCGACTAGTCGTAGTTCATTTCTCCGGGGACACGTACCCACGCTTGAGCCTGGGCGGCAGCCAGTCTGTGCATTGTTTACCCAGTGAGCGAAGGTCCCCTCACGTGCTCCCATCCGAATATTTCATAATATTCCATTTATTTTAATCATTCTTGCAAGTACTAATAAAGCTACCATGGCTCCAAGAAAGCTCCTAGAGCCAAGCCTAGTGGTAAAGAAGGTGAAAATACGATGAATTTAAGAAAACCATCATTGAACAATATGAAAGTGGTACAAGTGGTGGCCGAACTGTCCAGGAAGTATAAGAAAACCCTACACAACCTTATGTCCTTAGTGGCCAATAAAAATGAAAAAAATGAAGATTATGTTTGCAAAAGTAGTACCAATGCTGACCAAAACAGAATCACCAGAACTGAGGCAAGAGGTTTGAGAATTTATTATTGTGTGAGACAATGAGAAAACATTAGTCAGATATACACCTATTTTTAATTTGTTAACAGGCTAGGGCATTGCATGAAGATTAGCAAAGAAATTGCCTGCAAATAGTGTGACCGTGAGTGAAAATAAAGGCCAGCAAAGCTGTTTGAAGATTTAAGAACCGCCTGGCATACACAGGTGGTAAGGCTTGGTAGGCTGCCAATTCGGACCACAAGCGGTCTGAAAATATTGCATGAATTCCAGGAGTACATTAGAGTCATGAAGGACTGAAACCTGAACAAGTGATCAATTGTGAACCGAAACAGACCTCTCTTTGGAAGAAAATGCCAAAGTGGACATTCAAAACACAAGAGGAAAAGGGCAATCCAGGACTCAAGCCACCGACGACAGGCATGACGCTATGTTCAGTGCTAATGCTAGGGGGATTTCAAAGTGAAGCCATTACAATGTTACCAAACTGAAAAACCCAGAGTGTTCAGAAAAACAATGTAAAAATCTAAATAGTGTGTGTATTATATGGAAATCTAATAGTAAGCATGGGAACCACGACTGGAATATTCGTCGAGAGTACAATCTGAAGTGTTTGGAGCCCTAGTGTGACGGAGTAACTCCCTGGAAAGAGAAATTTGTTCTCAATGCCTGCTAGTAGGACAATGGCTACCTGCTCATCCCTCCAAACGTGGGATACCGTAATTTCCGAGAGTTGGGGGTTTCATCACAGTAAAAGTTCTTGCCCCGATTACCACTTACCACTCCTCATCCACCAACCCATTGACTAGCAGGTATATGCAAACTTTAAAAAACTCTACACAAAAGCAATGATACAAAGGTGCTGACTTGACAACATACACTCACTTGACCCTAAGGGAATTATTGGAGAGAACCCCTTTCATCATCCTCCACTGCATAACCCATTATTATATGGCTTGGAGGCGTGACTACCATGACTTGAACACTGCCTTGGAGAAAATTGTGGCCGCTCGTGTCCGACAAGAGTGATTATTGAAGAATTTTGACTGAAGCCTAATTAGCCTATGTCTGTTTTAAATTCAATTTGGCACGGGGGATTCATGGGGTTGGATGTGAGTTGGGAGGAGAATGAAGAAGTGGGGGAAGACCACAATGAAGAGCTCACCACAGAGGAGCTGCAAGAGCTTCACAGGAAAGCAACACATCGCAGCTCAAATCTTGCGCAGAGGAGAGAAGGAGAGATGAAGAAGTCCTTCTCCAGAAAAATTAAAGATAATAACTATGATGGTGAAAGATGAAAGCTTTATGGAGAAACATCACCCTAACTAAGGTTTTGCACCAGGTTGCAACAATTACAGTACGGAAAGCTCTTGGGCCATTTATGAAAGTGTATAAAGAGACCCAGAGAACAAATGCTCTCTCCACAGTTATGTGGAGACAGACTCCAGTGACTTCAAGGTGTTCCTATGGCATTAAGGAAACAGAGAAAGAAGGCAATACCCCAGTAAAGCAAATGGTACCTGAGTGTTGGATGGAAGGGATTCCCCTTCCAAAACTATAAACAATCCATCTCTCACCTCCTCCTGCCAGTCTCCATACATAAGAATGAAATCTCCACTCAAGGTAAAGTGTTATGCTGTGAATGTTTCCAATTCATCAATTTTCCCATTGTATTGTTTCATGTACAACATGAATACTTTCATGTTAAATAATTTTTTTTGTTTTTAAATTGTTCTGGTGTCCAGGAACGGCATTAATTGTATTTACATATTTCTTTATGATGAAAATTGATTCGTAATCGTAAATAACAGTGTATAGAAACGGCTACAGGAACGGATAATTTACAACAACGAGGACCACTGTAAACATACAAATATATATATTATATATATAAATATTTAATATATAGTTTTTAAATATATAAATAAATATATAAAAAAATCAATATATATAAAAAATATATATCTAATAAAAATAAAAATATATAAATATAATATATATATAATAGAAGTATATGACGTGCCGAATATGCAGAACAATGCCATCTTGGCTTAAATAGACACTCACATCTTGCCATATAGGAACAAGTGGAAAATTTGTGTATGCAAAAAATTCGCCAAAATTCATTTCGAACCTAACGAAAAGAATATATTCACGGTGTTTGTTTATATTAACATTTTTGTAAACAAATCTAAATAAATATAGTTGGTTTTAGCAAAGAATAAATTTTTTTTGTTATAATACGTTAGTAATTTTTTTCTAAGATTCTCTTTGGTGCCAAAATTATAAATTTTTACATCAACATTAATGAAAACAATTATAACTTTAAACGTATAAGAAGAAAATTTTACAGAAAGGACTTAATTTTAAATGAGTTTTCTTGCTAATTGACCAGTTTTACATATTCGGCACGACATATATATATAATAAATATAAAGTATATATAAATATATAAATATATATAATATAATATTATATTAAATATATTAATAATATATATATAATATATATATATAATGGAGATAGAAAGAAAGATAGATAGGATATACAATAGATAATAGATTTGTCGTGAGCCTGTTTTCACCTAAGTCAGCGAACACCGTCATCTTAGGGCAGTGTAAACAAAAAAAAGTCAGCAGGAGATAATTTTTAGTCGTTATTCCTTCTCCAAATAAAATGTGTACAAATATACACCAAGTATAGCAAATACTGTATTGGGTATAACCCATGTAAGAAATAACCGACAAGTTGTAAACAAACACTATACAATTTATAAGAAAACGTTTCGTCCTGGGACCTTTGATCCACCTTCTAACATCACACGTAGATAGCATTATATATAGGCGGAAGGGAGTGTGAGTTGCGCACGTGACCTGATGAATGTCCATGTCGGGATGAGACGGGTAACGATGAATCATTGGACCCTGTGTTGTGATTGTGTGCTTAGCCTGTGTCAGTATATGTATGTTAATGTTAGTGAATTTTTGTGGTTTCCATTTACGTTCGTATAGTGCGGTGACGCGATTAGTGAGGCTTCTAGGCAACCGTCGCGTTCCTGAGTCTGGTTCGGTGAGAAATCGAGGAGGTGCCTTCTTCCGTTCATCAAATTGCCCCGTGAGTCTCTGTAGGAGACATCAGGGCAAACCTTACATCGTCTCTGTTACAGCAATTCGATGCTCGTTACCAGACGGACCGCAAGATCTCGCTTCTCGCCTACATATTTCTTGTATCAGAAATCCCAACAGGATATGTAGACGCCTACTGTAGAAGATTAGAAGGTGTGGCATGCGATTCGTATGAGTCTATGATATGAAGAAGTTGGTATTTGGTGGAAACGTTATGTCACACAAGCAAGTTGCCCCGGCGAGTATTCGAGCAACATCACTACATGGGAGCACTATAACTGCTTAGGGGGCATCTCCTGTCGTTGGTTGAGGATACTTGTGCCTTGAGTCTGCAAATCTCGGATAAGAAAGATGGGAACTGAAGACGTGTAAAGCTTGTTTTATGGAAAAAATTCTCTTCAAGAAAAAATGGGCTGGGATCAAACTCTCAAAGAAGAAGCCAATACGGACTCCCTTTTAATGCGGGTGTCTTGGCTGTGAATAAAAGTGTATAAGATCGTCTTTGTTGGTAGTTTCTATAGCCACTTTGAGAAGGAAGGTTGCATTGTCGGAGATCTGCAAAAGAGTACTCGAGGAAAGGAAGTGTGCCATCGGTTTTTCCCCGAGTTCATGTAAACTTTATGATGGTTCAACTGCATTGAACTTGTTGAAAGGGCCTATACTGTACCGTCTCACGATAGCAAACCAGAAAATCAACATATCTTAGCCAGTAACGGTGATGGTAATGAGGTGCGGAATTCTTGTTTCTAGGTTTTCCATGAAGAGTTGCAAGCACTGCACTAGCGGGCTGCCCAATGCATCCCAGAAGCACAGTTTGTAACAGTTTGTCCTGATACTTGAAGAATTGAATTTAACACAAATTCCATTTGACTATAAAGCTAGAAGAGTAAAGGGACGTCGTTGTTTTCAGTGACTTCACCATGAGTCCACATGATCTCATCGTCACCCGTCCTCATCCAACATGGCATTCTTCAGGTCTCCATGCCCACATCACAACCGGGGTCACTCCCGCCTATATATAATTCTTTCTACCTCCTAATTAGAGTAGATGAAGGTCGCCAGACCAAACGTTTCTAATAAATATGGTCATATGTTTACTTTACGTTCTTTCTAAACCAATAGCAAATGTTAACAAGATGCGTCCTTAAGCAAGGAGAACAACGGTGAGAACATCTCTCAAAAATCATCACAAACACCCACTATGGAACACTTGATAATAAGAAAAGAAAAAATATTGAATTGATCAGATCGACAGGACCTAGAGGAAAATGACACACCGTTACGCTCATTAAGACTTGATGAACCAGAATAAGCTGCCTTTCAGGTTATAACTCACCTGGCAAGTCTTCTAATTTTTTTTTTTCTTGCCAGGTTTGACATGAGTTGAAACATAACAGAAATTGGTGTCTATGAAACCCTGAATATTTGTGCTCTGCACAGAAGCAAGCGGGCGATATTATGAATTCGTGAGTAATTTCCTTTCACCAGTCCCTTATCATTTTACCCAGCAATTTGAATTTATTTATCAATTTTCAAGAAAACCTTCAGCGAATAATACGCTTGAGCAGCTTTGCAGTATTTTCATTTCAGAACACGTTATGACAGCCAGACGTCCTTTAGTCCCTATACACAGAAGAATGCTGATAGACGAGGAGTTTGAATAATCAGTCTCAGCCTCAGTCAATAGTAGCATGTGTTCAAGTCTCTCATCTAGAATAAACGTACAGCATATAATAAGAGAAGTGACTTACATTACTTCAGACAATGAAATGAAGCACGGTAGATGTACCTACTTTCCACTAGAGGAAATACCCACTCAGTATCAAGAGCCCAAGAGTGAGTGTCTAACATAATTTAGAATTAAGTTTCGAAACTGAATAATTAATAAATAAGGTACCTTTGCAACATTTGTACAACTTTTTATTTCTGTAAACGTTTCGCCCTCCAGTGGATCATCAGCTCCAGACCGATGGTGGAAGATGTTTTCTACTATATGAAAACACATTTACTCCAATATTTTAGCTATTACTGTCTTAGTATTATTTTCTTTATTTTTCTCAACTCCAATCAATATCCACTTTATGAAGGTCTTTGTGGATCAACTGATACGTGAAGGTGTCTTTGTTCCACAACTTTTCTCATTTTCATACACCATATCCTGAAACTGCTTCTAAATTCGATAACTTTAAGAAAGACCTATTTGATGACTTTCAAAATTTCAAGACTAATGTATCATACTTGGAGAAAATTTGGTTCTTTTTAAAGTGAATATGAATCAATAATGCCACTTTTAAATCTTTAAAAGGATATGGCAGTATATTGCAATATTTCACTATTTTTCTTCTCTATGCAGTGAGTGGCTTCTGTTTCCTAGGAATTCAACTTATTCATCTCCCCTTCTGACGGAATCTGAATGACGTATAGTAAGCAAGTACACTACTACAATAATTGATTAAGCGAATCTACCTTGATTAATCATAAAACGATCACTGACAGCATCCAATCCTGCAACAGCTGAATTCAACGTAGGAAACAGGCGACAATATTTCTTGGGTTAGGCCTGTGGCTAAGGCACAAATTCTCTGGATTCTGTGAATAACTTTCAACTTGTAAACTTTAAGTGTTGAATGTGTTTTTTTCTCACAGGAAAACTTCCTCTTGATTGTAGGTTAAGCAAAGTTCTCTTGCGGCCATTTTATCAATGAAGCGTGTTCTGTGAAATAATTAAACAATGTCTCTCTGACCTCAAATAACCGCAACTGCTGATTTTTGTTATAATTTTTAGTCCATATAAGGTACTCTTCAATATAGTACTTAACATCTGTGTGCCCACAAAACTATTGGAACACAATACTGCCAATGTATCTATAATTTAAATAAAACTCTACGTCAATTATTATACTGGCCTCTTCCAACTTAAGTAATAACAAAAAAAGGCACAATACCGTGACTGGGCACGATACACAAATAACCCAGCAACATAAAATAGAAGAAGCATTCGACGGACGTTTCTCGGTCCGACACTTGGATCATTGACAAAGTCCACACTGTGTGCTTGGCAATGGTTCCATAACCGACCGAAACGTCGTCGTAAGCTTTCTCTCTTTCTTATGAGCGTGTTATTGTGTATCCCAACTTAAGTTCCCCTATTTAAGACCTATAAATGCCTAACCTTCCGTACACAGAGAAAAATTTGCGGTGATTTTGGCCCTTTCTTTGAACAAAGACTGGTAAAAAGAACTGTACAACAAATACCCGACATGCTATGAAAAATAGACACATAATGCAACACTGGTTATCTTTATCGTAGACGTTTCGGTTTCGCCATCCAGGTGGCTTTAACAATACAAATTCAAAGACATCATTAGATGACAAAGAAACTATATACAAAAGAAACAATTAATCTCAATGTACTATTTGCAAAGACAAAAATAAATAAATAAATCAGCCCCCTCAGCCCTAGAAGTTGGTGAAGCACAGGACCGTAAGTCCGGTAGGACTCAGGATTCCTCATCCGGTAGACTTCATTCTTCACAACTGTGTAATAACTTGATTATCTAAATTGTGAGCAATTGAAACATAGTATGCTGTATTTTAAGATACTGGTCTCTCTGAGATAACAAATAATGCCATCTTCAATCTGCTTCAGAGTCGATGCGTTACCTACCTGAAAGGTCTTGACTTATTTTTGGGCTAGTGTTGACAAAATTTGTTATTTTCATTGGTACGGTGTGGTCAGTGGTCACGTGAGGATTTCCCTGTCCTAACTGTCTGGGAAATAGCGTGGGTGTTACCGACACCATGCTTGCTGTAGTTTTTTGGAGTCTCAGATTAAAGCGATCGAAGAAGGAGTTCTTCTCTTCAGTGAGGAAATAGGAGGCTGAAGCTTCGCCTACATGGTGTGTGAGTAAGTGTCGAGATTGCTAGGAGACTGGTAAGCGAGGAAAAGGTTACCAGCAGTGAGTTGGAGAGTGGCTAACCGCTTTATCGTGTAAGTGTACAACAATTCAGGAAGCGAAGGAACATAAGGAAGTTATTAGAGAGACATCGAAGGTAGGAAATCTCGATTCTCTCGTTCTCCAGGATGAGTTTACTACTCAGTGTTTATGAGTTAAAGAGTACCATCTGACTCCCCTTGCAAATCAAGGTACCATTACGGCAGAATGCAGTTGGATAATGTTACGACAGTCTTGGGAACAAGGCCCTTTATCAGTCGTTGCAGGGAATCGGTAGGAACAGGATCTTGATGGATAAGTTACACGGTCCACCAATCAATGATGTCAGGTCTAAGGGATGGATTCCCATCATATGCTAGCATCTTGCTTGCCTAGAAGTGGAGTGGGCAATGACTCCTATCTAATGGCAATTGACAAATAAATACTGCCTAGACATGTACTCAAGAAACTTGCAATCCCATTCATTGATAATTGGGACCAATAATGCTATGCAAACGTACATGTATCGAGGATGGTTCACTCTAGGACTTTCTACCGATACTGTCGCATGATTGCTTTTTAAACATTGTAACATAGACCAACTAAGGAATCAGTCAGCTTTGACTTGGTTCTTGCCGACAAAAATCACTAATAAATAACTTGCAAGTTAATGGATGAACTGGGAAAGTGATCACAACATCACTTAGTTTCAAAGTATCAAGGAATTTACCTACCCAATAACTAACAATCAAGTCTCTGCGCGCCAGACGTCTGCTTGACCGACTTCATGGAGACCCTGAGAAATATCCTGGTGTTGGCTAGATTGGGATGACCTGGCCTATGGATCAGGGTATGGTTTGGTTGCTATATATGACGTATTTTCAGATCATAGGTCTAGCTGCCCAGACAACTTTCGTTCCGATAGGGAAATAGATCTTCCAAAATGATCCCAGTATGGATAAACAAAGATTAAAACCCGTTCATTGTCAAAACGAATGGCACAATAGGTACTCGTATCAAAAATGAGGGGATGGGCAGTTAAGGACCTCAATATATTCAATAAAAGATTAAATAAAAAGAGGAAAAAGAACAAGTCAAAAAGGCGATAATGAGGCGCTAAAAGTTTGCCAAGGGATTCGGAGACCTAACCTCAAAGGTGTTCTTCAGGTACGCAAGTAACATTAGGGTACAAGACTTTGCCCACTAAAGAGTAACTCAGTCAGATCACTGACACAGTGATAACGGAAATGTGTCGCAACCTTTTCAAAACTTCATTTTCACTCAGTTATATTTGCCTCAGGAAGATACTAGCCTGAAATTCCAAATATAATATATTAATTGAACCGGATGATAATAAACTCTGCACGATTATGGGACACTATGGACAATAGTACTCAGCAAAATAAGAAACTTAGTCTAACATATCCCCCATGCCCTGATGATCCTGTTTGCAACGGGTTTTAAAGGAATGTAAAAGAAGGCTTGTAATACCTTTGCCTACACTTCTTCAATATTTTCACTACCTACACTGGAATAGATGCAAGACAAGTGGAAAATGGCAAATGTAATACATATTTAGCGATGCAGGTGACCGGTGTCTTAGCTCGAACTATAGACCCATAAGTCTTACCGTTCCATACTACTGCGGAAAAATTTAAGCAATCTATTACCATGGCCGCTCGAGCTATTCCTAACCATCTCTGCTAAGGCATAAATTGATTAATCGCTCTCAACACGGTTTTACACAAAGGAGGCCATTCCAGATCCTTAAACGATTTATCTAACTTTTTCTCACTAAGTATTAGGAGTACATCATGGCATTCAATCATTGGGATTGTCGTATAAGGACTTCAGTAAAGGCGTATTCCGTAGAGTTATCCACATCAGAGGCTATTGAGCAAACTGTAAGGCAACACAGAATATGAGAGAATTTTTTTTTCCTGGGTAGCAGGCATGGCTGTACAATAGGCACAGAAGAGTTTCATAAATGGGGGAGAAATCAGAATGGGGGCATGCACAAACAAACTGGTGTTTCCCTCAGGGGTCAGTTGTTGGGCCCATCCTGTATACTCACACTTTAACATATACACGATCATAGATGAGGCTACATAAATAGCGACATAAGAAATATGTCCCATTGACGCACAAAAATAAGCCGTCCGTTCATTCGATGGGGCAGGAAGAGCACTCCAGGATAAATTTGAATAGAACTGATGCAGTGGGGTCGGAGAAGTGGCAGACGCGTTTAACATAAACAAATCACAAGTACTCCTGAAATGTTGGACAGGAAAAAATAACCTGCACATATAAAGCTAAACTGATTGTACAGAATGGGATTAATAGAGTCTTCGGGTTAGCGGCGTAATTCGATGCCTAAGACTAATAGACGTATTAGGTAGTTCTGGCTTATAGCTACCCAATCCTTTGCTTCATCAGCAGAAGCCATATATAATAGGAGTCCCATGGTGTTCTTCAACGCTGGTATTTCTTTGCTTATGACTCATTTTAGATTAGCTGCATAATGCTGGTCACCCGTAATACTGAATGGATATACATGCAACGCATGAAGAAGCTACAGAGGAGGATGACAAAGTCTGATCCCATTATCAGACCTCTTCACTTGTGAGACAGACGGAGCGGGCACCTTAATCCGCACTCTGCTAGTAGAGACGTAGTAATTAGGGCGGGGATCACTGACTTGAGTGTATAAAGGAAAACAAGAATTAATAACCGGGGAGTATAAATAGCGTGCTAAAAATCCTACCTGTGACAAGGACTCGTAATCATTGATTTTAAGTTGGAGAAGTTTCAGATTCAGAAGATAGAGGAAAGCACTGGTTTGGTATTAGAGTTGTGGATGAGTGGAACAAACTTCTGAGTACCTGTCATAGAAGGTAGTGACTTTGTGTATTTTAAAAATAGGTTAGATAAAATAAATGAGTGGGTTGGCTGGTGTAAGTTTGGGACCTGACTAGCTTGTGCTACAAGGTCAGATGCAGTGCTCCTTAATGAATGTGACCTACCTGACTAGGGTAGTCCCGTTAGCTTAACCGGTAGGATAATTGGACCTGCCTCGCATGGGCCTTAGGTCCTGCTGCAGTGTTCCTCATTCCTATGCACTTAATGTGCAAAGCTCTGTTCCATACACAGTACTTGGTAACTCGCTCCCATTCTATTTCCCTCATCCATATCTGACACAGACAAGATGTAAGCCATAGCTTGATCTTCCTTTTTCGAATACACCCGGAATTACATGGCAGTGACGCTCTCCTTGAAGACCTACTGAGACAGACTCAAGCGGAGACATCATCCAAATCTTCAAATGAGACACTCAAAACCAATAAGAAGTTCAATGAAGATAACGGTCGAACTAGTCAGACTATGGACAACCTTGAAGAAATTAAAACTGCTAATCAGGTTATACAGCGAAATCTCTAAACATACAGTAAACGAAAAAGTAAATGTTGAAGGAACGTGGACGGTGATAAATTCAGAGGATCTCGGCCTTCAAAGACCACCAACAATGTAACTAACAGCATCTATATGAGCAAATGATAGGCTGGATAATTATAACCTTCAAAACACTTGACGACAAGCGAAGCCCATGCTGATTCCTCAAATCGCCTGATCCTCTGCGGGCTGGAATACTGTTAGCTACACTAACTGCCACTTGCAGGCAGGTGTAAATAGCTACCAGGAAGAGTGTAACAAAGCACTCACAAGTATACTCCAGTATACTCCCCAGCTTACCCTTCTCCAAAAGCATCTCTTCATCGAGATCCATTTACCTCCCAGGAGATGAACTCAAGCTGGAACATGTTCTACACAAATGCTATCACAAAGATAAAGTCAGTTGATTCCCATGAAAAAGCTGGCCTAGCAGATGGCTCCAACTTCATCCTGTATCACATACATTGTGTTTCATAACAATAAAAATTCTTCTCAAATGACCTGTGTAGGTAACACTCTTAGCTTGTCACTAAAATGTAGGAATCCTTAAACTAACCTTTCTAATCTGTGTAAAAAGAGAGAGAGAGAGAGAGAGAGAGAGAGAGATGACGAGAGGAGAGCGAGAGAGAGTGAGACGATAGAGCAGAGGCGAGCAGAGAGAGCGAGGCGAGTTAGAGACACGAGATGAGAGAGAGAGAGAGAGAGAGTCAGAGAGTGAGCTGACAAGAGAGAGCAGAGGAGTAGCTCAAAGAGAGAAGAGGAGCATCTGCGAATTGCGATTGCTATGCATCTGAAAGGTTAACGAAAAAACAGGTGTTTCCATTGAGAGAGTCAGCTTATAATGTGGAGAGCATGGTGGATCCACGTGGCGCTTTCTGCTCGGCTTTCCTGCGGAGTTATGCGTCACCCTGCCTTAGTCTTCACCAGATGCCTGCACCAAGTTCGCTCCAGCTGTCATAATGTAGCTCATGGTGCTTCAGATGGCGCCCCCCGCCTTCAAAGTCTCCTGCTTCGCAGATAATGGTTCAGAGAGAACCGACCAGTTGTTGAATTAGTACACATGTGCAAAACTTTGCGTAATCTTTACTGAGGAAACGATTCGCCACACCTGGCGCCCCCCGGTGTGGCGGAAACGTTCTTCCTACAATAAAGCTACCCAAGTTGCCACATGTGTCTAATTCAACCGAGGTTAGTACAGCCTTACGTTGCAGCCAGAATTGTAACTTGCCAGCATCACCTCTGCTGACTCTTCTGAGTCAAACACTCAGTCGGTATCCCTAGTAAGCTTAACCTGCGGACTACACCTAATCGACGGCTATCCAGCCCATTGTTTCATTGAATAGCACTTGTTCAGTCCGACAATGGTAGCTAACACTATTGAAGGCTCAGCAGAAAGGAATTCACTGAGTAGAAAATTCCTGTAGGCCTTCACTGATTACTTTCTGAGGCTCAGGCAGAACATGATAATCGGGACAGACACCTTGACATCTGAAACACATGCCGCACTACTGAGGCTTTACAAGCCGTTGTTCACTGTAATCAAACCTAGCCCAGTAGGACTTCCTCTGCGACATTACTTGAATAAAAAGAATAATATTTTGGTACTCGTGAAGCTCTCTCGATTCAATGTATCTCACCCATCCTCTATCTACCTCTCGGTTCGAGCCTTCATAGTCGCTTCCTATTCCCAGACGCTTATGCACCCTTCAAGGGTTTACGTGTTCTTCCCTACTCGATGCAATGCCAATAGATGTCTTCCTGGTACTAGGATCTACCGCGATACAGGAAACTCGTAGCCTATATCATCCAGGTCACCTTCTATCTCAGAGAGTACCCATAAACGGCAACAGTGTAGGTTTTAGTCGGGAAATTTCATAATGCAGGCGAATTAAAAAAAAAATCTAAGGGGGCGGCAATGTCCATATATGTTTTAATGCATGGGTCCATGTGTGCTCATGTCAATGTATCCCTTAATCATGTTCATGTTGCGCATGGTCAATGTATCCTTAGTCCATTTCATGTGTGACGCATGGCAAGGTATCCTAAATCATAGTTCATGTGTGCGCATGTCTTATGTACGAGTTTTATGCATCAATCTATATCTATCTCACTAGTTGTTAAAGGTTGTTATTGGGCTATTTAAAATGTAACTATGTCTGTGCCGATAAGTTAAACTTGCGAATTTGCTTAATTAGCAACGCTCTTCTGCGAATAAGGTACAAAAATTTGTGTATGCAATAATTTTCGGAAAAATATTCCTGTTCCTAACGACAAAAAATAATTTCCATTGCGTTTTTGTTATTTATAAAAAATTATTGTAAATTTATCTAAAATTATATTTAGTTGAATTAGGCTAAATTAAATTGAGCTTGTATAATACAGTTTAGGTAACTTATCTAAGGTTCTTTTGGTACAAAATTATAAATTTTTTACATTACAAAACGCTAGAACTTTTGATACCAGGGCAGCCAGCAGTTTCCCAGGCAGGTGGTTTAGCTATTTCATCTCATCCCATCATGCGTAGACCGACCAAGATTTTTTACCAATGTTTGGAATCGCAGAAAAGGCGAAATATTCACACTCAAAATTATACGAATTTTCTCCTGCATAACATTTACACCAACCTTTGCACTTAGACACAACATATTCAATCCTCCTCCGAAGCATTTATACAATACCAACCACACACACTCACCACACACAACTACACACACACACACACTCACACACACAAATATATAAATATATAGATATATTTAAATATTTATATATATATAATATATATATATATATATATATAATAATAATATATTAATATATAAAATATATATATACTATGTATATATATTGTATAAATATATATATATATATGTATATATATAATATATATAAATATAAAATACTATATATAATTACAGATTATATAAATATATATATATAAAAATATATAAATATATATATATATATAAGTCTACTATATATATAATATAAATATATGTAGAATATACTAATATAATTTTATTATTTATTATCACACACAAGGCGCCGATTCCACCAAGGGCAGGGTGGCCCGAAAAGAAAAACTTTCAAACAAACCATCATTCACTCCATCACTGCTCTTGCCAAAGGGTCTTTACATACAGTTAATAAACTGCAACATTAACACCCTCCTTCAGAGTGCAGGCACTGTACTTCCATCTCCAGGACTCATGTCCGCGGCGCAGCCGGATTCCCTGCGACCCTTCATAAATGTTTACTGTTGCTCACTCGCACAGCACGTCAAGTATAAAAACCTTTTGTCACCCATTCACTCCTATCAAACACGCTCAACGCATAGCCTGCTGGAATCCCAAGCCCCCCTCGCACACAAAACCTCCTTTAACCCCCTCCCTCCAACCCTTCCCTGCCGACCCCTACCACCCACCCCACCCGCCTTCTTCACTACAGACAGATACACTCTTGAATCATTCTGGTCGCTCCCATTCACCTCACATGTCGCGAACCACCTCAACAACAACCCTTCCTCAGCCCTCTGGACAACAATTTTTTGGTAAACCCGCACCCTACTCCTAACTTCCAAACTACGAATTCACAGCATTATATTCACAACCACAACATTGCCTCTCAGACATGACTCGTCCACAGCCTCAGCCATCTCCTCGCTGCAACATTCAAACCACACGCTCAACACCCATATAAGAAGCGTTGAGGTAAAACAACTCTCCCTACATTCCCCTCTTTGCCTCCAAGGACAAAGTTTCTTTGTCTCCACAGACTCCTAAGTGCACCACTCACTTCCTTTCCCTAATCAAAGTCTATGATGCACCTCATCTTTTCATAACCCATCCGCTTACACTCCACTCCCAAATTTCTGAATACGTCACCTCCTCCATACACTCTCCCTCCAATCTGATATTTCAATCTTTCATCACCTAATCTTTTTGTTATCCCCCTCATAACCTTACTCTTTCCTGTATTCACCTTTAATTTTTCCTCTTTTGCACACCCTACCTAATTCCTCCACCAATCTCTGCAACTTCTCCTTCAGTAATCTCCCCAAGAGCACAGTGTCATCAGCAAAGAGCAGCTGTGACAACTCCCACTTGATGGATTCTTTATCTTTTAACCTCCACGCCTCTTGCCAAGACTCCACGCATTACTTCTCTTACAACCCCATCTATAAATATATTAAACAACCACGGTTACATCACACATCCATGTATACTAAGGCCTAACTTTTACTGGGAAAAATTTTCCCTCTTTCCTACATAACTCTAACTTTGAGCCTCACTATCCTCGTAAAAACTCTTCACTGCTTTCAGTAAACCTACCTCCTACACCATACACTTGCAACATCTGCCACATTGCCCCCCAATCCACCCTGTCAAACGCCCTATTCCAAATCCAAAAAAGCCACAAAGACCTCTTTAGCCTTAACTAAATACTGTTCACCTTATATGTTCACTGTAAAACACCCAGTCCACAACACCCCCATACCTTTCTTAAAAGCCCCTTGTTCATCTGCTAATCCTATTCTCCGTCCTTACTCTTTATTTCTTTCAATTATACTCACCCCATACACTTTACAGTACCCTCAACAGACTTATCCCCCAATACTATTTTGCACTCTCTTTAATCCCCATTTGCTTTATACAAAGGAACTATGCATTGCTCTCTGCCATTCCCTAGGGACCTTACCTCTTCCATAACATTTATTAAATAATTGTCATGCAACCAACCACTCCAAAACCTATAACCCCACCTGCTTTTACATTTTCTAGCTTTATCCCATCAAAACCCGGCTGGCCTTACCCACACCCCTTTTCATTTTACCCCTACTGCCCTCAACGAACATCCCCCACATTTTGGCTTAGGGGGCTGTTCCATGGGGGTTTTTGTTGGGGAAAAGCTTTGTGCCTTAGTCTGCAATCTCGGATGAAGAAAGATGGGAACTGAAGACGTGTAAAGGCTTGTGTTATGTAAGTACATTCTTCTTCAAGAAAACAAGGGCTGGAGATGCGAAGAGCTCTCAAGAAGAAGCCAATTAGGACTCCCCTTTAAGTGCGGGTGTCTTGGTGTGAATAAAAGTGTATAAGATCGTCTTTGTTGGTAGGTTTTCTATACACTTTGAAGAGAAGTTTGTCATTGTCGGGAGATCTGCACAGGAGAACGTCGAGGAAAGGAAGTTTGCCATCGTTTTCGAGTTCAAGTGTAAACTTTATTGATGGTTCAACTGCATTGATCTTGTTGAGAAGGGCCTGGATACTGAGACGTCTCGGATAGAAAACCAGTATATCAACATATCTTAGCCAGGTAACGGTGATGGGAATGAGGGTGCTGAATTTCTCTGTTTCTAGGTTTTCCATGAAGAGGTTGGCAAGCACAGCACTGAGCGGGCTGCCCATTGCCATCCCAAAGCACTGTTTGTAACAGTTGTCCTGATACTTGAAGAAGTTGAAATTAACACAAAGATCCATTAGACTGATGAAATCTAGAAGAGGTAAAGGGAAGTCGTGGTTTTCAGTGAGCTTCACATGAGTCACATGATCTCATCGTCTACCCGTCCTCATCCCAACATGGCATTCTTCAGGTCACCATGCGCCACTCACACCTCACTCTCCGCCTATATATAATGTCTTTCTACCTCTGTATGTTAGAGTGATGAAGGTCCCAGGACCGAAACGTTTTCTAATAAATATGTCATAGTGTTTACTTACGTGTCTTTCTAAACCATAGCAAATGTTAACAAGATGGCGTCTGTAAGCAAGGGACACGGTGAGAACATCTCTCATAAATCATCACAAAAACCTCTGGATCTCTTGATAATTAAGAAAGAAAAGAATATTGAATTGATCAGGATCACAGGACCTTTGTGGAAAATGGCACGACCGTTACGCTCATTAAGGTCTTGATGATCAAGAATAATGCTGACTTTTAGTTAGGAGACTATCCTGGAAAGTCTTCTATTTTTTTTTCTGCCAGTGTTAGACATGAGTTGAAATAACAGAAATTGTGTCTATTAAACCCTGAAATTTGTCTGCACAGAAGCAAGCGGCGATATAATGTTTCGTGAGTAATTTCCTTTAACCAGCCCTTATGGTGGAAGGAACACCTGATAATCTCTTGTGAAGCAGCAATCACTGACTTTCACTCGATTGTATTACTCCTCAGTGGGTTCCACACGGGGATGTGTTTCTTAGGATGCATAGGTACACAAATAACCCTCTGTGGGCACCTAGCTCCCTTGTAGTGCTCCTCTTTCTTAGTATTTGACTGGCTCCTCCTCCTCTTACTACCTCCACACTACTAATATCTTCCACCTCCACTACTACTAATACTACTACTACTACCTCCTGCTTATATATACCCTTCCTGCTCTCCTTTTTGTTAGTGTGACTTTGTAAATGGTCCAAGTCGGGTTATTTGTGTATCGTCCCAGTCACGGTATTATGCCTTTTTTTGTTACTGATGCATAGGTCATATCCTGCCAGTTTCAGGCCTCAAAGAGTTTTAGAAATTAGTATATTCCCCAAGAGGTTACCCACATGCTCAGTGGAAAGACCATTTAAGAACGTAACATAAGAAAGAAGGAACACTGCAACAGGCCTACTGACCCATGGGGAGCAGGTCCATGTGTCCCTCCCGGATTAGCCCAATGACCCAACCCCCCCGGATTAGCCCAATGACCCACCCAGCCTGGCCACCTCCACTCAAGGAAGGAGCACGGCTCCAGACCCAGCAGCACAAGCTAGTCAGGTCCAACTCACACCCACCCACACCCACTCATGTATTTATCTAACCTATTTTTAAAACTACACAACGTTTTAGCCTCAATAACTGTACTCGGGAGTTTGTTCCACTCATCCACAACTCTATTACCAAACCAGTGCTTTCCTATATCCTTCCCGAATCTGAATTTTTCCAACTTGAAACCATTACTGCGAGTCCTGTCTTGGCTGGAAATTTTCAGCAAGCTATTTACATCCCCTTTATTTATTCCTGTTTTCCATTTATACACCTCGATCATATCCCCCCTAATTCTACGCCTTTCGAGAGAGTGCAGATTCCGGGTCCTTAACAAACAACAAAAGAATCAACAAATTATTGTCAAGAAGATTCACAAGCCAGTGAATACACTATTCATGAAAAACTGAACGATGATTATTTGTCAACTCTTTTGTTTGAAGGCAATGAAATATATCCTGGATACCCGGAGGACAGCACAAGCAGTTCTTAAACTAAAAATCTTACCAGTGATTCCGAAGGTGCATTAATTCATGAAGACTGGTGAGAAAATAAAGATGTATGACCAGCTGATAAGAGGAGAAATTTCTTCAGAAACCTGTTGCTGTAATGGTAATCTTGACAAGATTTGGCAATGGCTAGAACAAGAAAAAATGTCGATGATGAATTATGAGTCTGAGAGAACGGGAAACTGGAAGCTCCATCTCAAAGCTATTTAGAAAACGTGGCCATATTAGGCAGAAGCTGAGAACAATCTACGTATATGAAGAATCAAGATTCAACTGTGCGGCATAGATGGCAAAGATTGCACAAGGCTTCTACAATGACGCACAGAAGAGATCACCTTTGTAGTAGGTGTGATTGCTGAAAATACTAGTAATGTTGACAGAACGAAGATTGTTGAAGGTACTAATGCATATGAGTGTACAAATAGAAACAATGGATAGAATAACGCGTATAAAAGTTGACGGAGAATCAAATGTTTTAGATCTTCAGTTACTTTTCCAGTGGTAGTTTTCTGCCCATGCTGGTGAAGACATAGCCAGCATCTTCGAGAATGAGTTGTGCAAGTTCCTAAGTTCACGCTTTGAATCCTCGGGAATGCCTAGACATGCAAACGAGGCAGTAAATGCTATTGCAGTGTTGACTTCTATAGGCAAAGGCAATATCATGATTGGTCCGAGTGGAGATGAGATCCCTTATGTACGTAATGGTGGCTCACTACTACACAGAGTACCTTTGCTCAAAGATGCAACATTCAACTCTGTATGCCACATATGTGGAATTTGACGGCAAACATTTCGACCAAGAAGTAGGCAGAAATTTTCTGTTGAAGTGAATCATCCATGGAAGAAATACATAATGTTAGTGAGGAAGTGAATGTTTGAAATACATAATGCTAGTGAGGAAGTGAATGTTTGAAATACATAATGCTAGTGAGGAAGTGAATGTTTGAAATACATAATGCTAGTGAGGAAGTGAATGTTTGAAATACATAATGCTAGTGAGGAAGTGAATGTTTTGAAATACATAATGCTAGTGAGGAAGTGAATGTTTGGAAATACATAATGCTAGTGAGGAAGTGAATGTTTGAAATACATAATGCTAGTGAGGAAGTGAATGTTTGAAATACATAATGCTAGTGAGGAAGTGAATGTTTGAAATACAATAATGCTAGGGAAATGATGTTTGAAATACATAATGCTAGTGAGGAAGTGAAGTTTGAAATACATAATGCTAGTGAGGAAGTGAATGTTTGAAATACATAATGCTAAGTGAGGAAGTGAATGTTGAAAATACATAATGCTAGTGAGGAAGTGAATGTTTGAAATACATAATGCTAGTGAGGAAGTGAATGTTTGAAATACATAATGCTAGTGAGGGAAGTGAATGTTTGAAATACATAATGCTAGTGAGGAAGTGAAATTTGAAAACTAATGCTAGTGAGGAAGTAATGTTTGAAATACATAATGCTAGTGAGGAAGTGAATGTTTGAAATACATAATGCTAGTGAGGAATGATGTTTGAAATACATAATGCTAGTGAGGAAGTGAATGTTGGGAAAAACAAATGCTATTTAGGGGTGAATGTTTGAAATACATAATGCTAGTGAGGAAGTGAATGTTTGAAATACATAATGCTAGTGAGGAAGTGAATGTTTGAAATACATTTAAAGCAGTGAGGAAGGAAAAGTTTGAAAAAACATAATGCTAGTGAGGAAGTGAATGTTTGAAATACATAATGCTAGTGAGGAAGTGAATGTTTTAGAAATACATAATGCTATGAGGAAGTGAATGTTTAAATACATAATGCTAGGAGGAGAAGTGAATGTTTGAAATACCTAATGCTAGTGAGGAAGTGAATGTTGAAATAAAATAATGCAATGAGGAAGTGAATGTTTGAAATACATAATGCTAGTGAGGAAGTGAATGTTTTAAATACATATGCTAGTGAGGAAGTGAATGTTTGAAATACATAATGCTAGTGAGGAAGTGAATGTTTGAAATACAAATGCTAGTGAGGAAGTGATTTTGAAATACATAATGCTAGTGAGGAAGTGAATGTTTGAAATACATAATGCTAGTGAGGAAGTGAATGTTTGAAATACATAATGCTAGTGAGGAAGTGAATGTTTGAAATACATAAAGCTAGTGAGGAAGTTTTTAAAAAATTGTTTTGAAAAAACATAATGCATGAGGAAGTGAAATTTTGAAATACATAATGCTAGTGAGAAGTGAATGTTTGAAATACATAATGCTAGTGAGGAAAGTGAATGTTTGAAATACATAATGCTAGTGAGGAAAATGAATGTTTGAAATACCCTAATGCTAGGAGGAAGTGAATGTTTGAAATACATAATGCTAGTGAGGAAGTGAATTTTGAAATACATAATCTAGTGAGGAAGTGAATGTTTGAAAATACATATGCTATGGGAAGTGAATGTTTGAAATACAAATGCTAGTGAGGAAGTAAATGTTTGAAAATACATAAGCTAGTGAGGAAGTGAAAAGTTTGAAATACATAATGCTAGTGAGGAAGTGAATGTTTGAAATACATAATGCTAGTGAGGAAGAATGTTTGAAATTCATAATGCAGTGAGGAAGTGAATGTTTGAAATACATAATGCTAGTGAGGAAGTGAATGTTTGAAATACATAATGCTAGTGAGGAAGTGAATGTTTGAAATACATAATGCTAGTGAGGAAGTGAATGTTTGAAATACATAATGCTAGTGAGGAAGTGAATGTTTGAAATACATAATGCTAGTGAGGAAGTGAATGTTTTGAAATACATAATGCTAGTGAGGAAGTGAATGTTTTAAAATACATAATGCTAGTGAGGAAGTGAATGTTTGAAATACATAATGCTAGTGAGGAAGTGAATGTTTGAAATACATAATGCCTAGGAGGAAGTTTAATGTTTGAAATACATAATGCTAGTGGGAAGTGAATGTTTGAAATACATAATCTAGTGAGGAAATGAATGTTGAAATACATATGCTAGTGAGGAAGTGAATGTTTGAAATACATAATGCTATGAGGAAGTGAATGTTTGAAATACATAAAGCTAGTGAGGAAGTGAAAGTTTGAAATACCCTAATGCTAGTGAGGAAGTGAATGTTTGAAATACATAAAGCTAGTGAGGAAGTGAATGTTTGAAATACATAATGCTAGTGAGGAGTGAAAAGTTTGAAATACATAATGCTAGTGAGGAAGTGAAATGTTTGAAAATACATATTTCTAGTGAGGAAGTGAATTTTGAAATACATAATGCAAGTGAGGAGTGAATGTTTTGAAATACATAATGCTAGTGAGGAAGTGAATGTTTGAAATACATAATGCAGTGAGGAAGTGAATGTTTGAAATACATAATGCTAGTGAAAGGGAAGTGAATGTTTGAAATACATAAAGCAGTGAGGAAGTGAATGTTTGAAATAATAATGCTAGTGAGGAAGTGAATGTTTGAAATACATAATGCTATGGGGGAAGTGAATGTTTGAAATACATAATGCTGTGAGGAAGTGAATGTTTGAAAACATAATGCTAGTAGGAAGTGAATGTTTTTTAAATACATTAATCTAGTGGGAAGGAAATGTTTGAAATACATAATGCTAGTGAGGAAGTAATGTTTTTAAATACATAATGCTAGTGAGGAAGTGAATGTTTGAAATACATAATGCTAGTGAGGAAGTGAATGTTTGAAAATACAAATGCTAGTGAGGAAGTGAATGTTTGAAATACATAATGCTAGGAGGAAGTGAATGTTTGAAATACATAATGCTAGGAGGAAGTGAATGTTTGAAAATACATAATGCTAGTGAGAAGTGAAAAGTTTGAAATACATAATGCTAGTGAGGAAGTGAATGTTTGAAATACATAATTCTAGTGAGGAAGTGAATGTTTGAAATACATAATGCTAGTGAGGAAGTAATGTTTGAAATACATATGCTAGTGAGGAAGTGAATGTTTGAAATACATATGCTAGTGGGGGAAGTAATGTTTGAAATACTAAGCTTAAAAATTGCTATGTAGGAAAGTGAATGTTTTGAAATACATAATGCTAGTGAGGAAGTGAATGTTTGAAATACAAATGCTAGTGAGGAAGTGAATGTTTGAAATACATAATGCTAGTGAGGAAGTGAATGTTTGAAATACATAATGCTAGTGAGGAATGAATGTTTGAAATACATAATGCTAGTGAGAAGTGAATGTTTTTAAATACATAATGCTAGTGAGGAAAGTGAATGTTTGAAATACATAATGCTATGAGGAAGTGAATGTTTTGAAATACATAATGCTAGTGAGGAATTTAATTTTGAAATACATAATGCTAGTGAGGAAGTGAATGTTTGAAATACATAATCTAGTGGGGGAAGTGAAGTTTTGAAATACATAATGCTAGTGAGGAAGTGAATGTTTGAAATACATAATGCTAGTGAGGAAGTGAATGTTTGAAAAACTAATGCTAGTGAGGAAGTGAATGTTTGAAATACATAATGCTGGTGGGAAGTGAATGTTTGAAATACATAATGCTAGTGAGGAAGTAAATGTTTGAAATACATAATGCTAGTGAGGAAGTGAATGTTTGAAATACATAATGCTAGTGAGGAAGTGAATGTTTGAAAACCTAATGCTAGTGAGGAAGTGAATGTTTGAAATACATAATGTAGTGAGGAAGTGAATGTTTGAAAAACATTAATGCTAGTGAGGAAGTGAATGTTTGAAATACATAATGCTAGTGAGGAAGTGAATGTTTGAAATACATAATGCAGTGAGGAAGGAATGTTTGAAATACATAATGCTAGTGAGGAAGTGAATGTTTGAAATACATAATGCTAGTGAGGAAGTGAATGTTTGAAATACATAATGCTAGTGAGGAAGTGAATGTTTGAAATACAAAAATGCTAGTGAGGAAGTGAATGTTTGAAATACATAATGCTAGTGAGGAAGTGAATGTTTGAAATACAAATGCTAGTGAGGGAAATGAATGTTTGAAATACATAATGCTAGTGAGGAAGTGAATGTTTGAAATACATAATGCTAGTGAGGAAGTGAAAAGTTTTTAAAAAACATAATGGCTAGTGAGGAAGTGAATGTTTGAAATACATAATCTAGTGGGAAGTGAATGTTTGAAATACATAATGCTTTTGTGAGGAAGTGAATGTTTGAAATACATAATGCTAGTGAGGAAGTGAATGTTTTAAATACATAAGCTATGAGGAAAGTGAATGTTTGAAATACATAATGCTAGTGAGAAGTGAATGTTTGAAATACATAATGCTATGAGGGAAGTGAATGTTTGAAACATAATGCTAGTGAGGAAGTGAATGTTTGAAAACATAATGCTAGTGAGAAGTGAATGTTTGAAATACATAATGCTAGTGAGGGAAATGAATGTTTGAAATACATAATGCTAGTGAGGAAGTGAATGTTTGAAATACTAATGCTAGTGAGGGAAATGAATGTTTGAAATACATAATGCTAGTGAGGAAGTGAATGTTTGAAATACATAATGCTAGTGAGGAAGTGAATGTTTGGAAATACATAATGCTAGTGAGGAAGTGAATGTTTGAAATACATAATGCTAGTGAGGAAATGAATGTTTGAAATACATAATGCTAGTGAGGGAAGTGAATGTTTGAAATACATAAATGCTAGTGAGGAAGTGAATGTTTGAAATACATAATGCTAGTGAGGAAGTGATTTTGAAATACATAATGCTAGTGAGGAAGTGAATGTTTGAAATACATAATGCTAGTGAGGAAGTGAATGTTTGAAATACATAATGCAGTGAGGAAGGAATGTTTGAAATACTAATGCTATGAGGAAGTGAATGTTTTTAAATACATAATGCTAGTGAGGAAGTGAATGTTTGAAATACATAATGTAGTGAGGAAGTGAATGTTTGAAATACATAATGCTAGTGAGGAAGTGAATGTTTGAAATACATAATGCTAGTGAGGAAGTGAATGTTTGAAATACATAATGCTAGTGAGGAAGTGAATTTGAAATACATAATGCAGTGAGGAAGTGAATGTTTGAAATACATAATGCTAGTGAGGAAGTGAATGTTTGTCTCTTTCGTGGTCGTACCGATAAGATTTAAATACACACATCTGATAAAAGCCACACGTGCACAGTTCGTGACATTTATTAAAGACATGGAATCCATGCTAATTTTAGAAAATTAATTTTCCAAATTTGGCACGGATTCCATTGAATTTGATATTTTTTAACTATTTTTATTAAAATGACAATTTCGCATACAAAAACAAAAATTATGGGTACCACCCTGCGTCAGCCATTAAATATTCAGAACCGTTCAGAAGGGGTAAACTGAGATATATTTAACGTAATAAGCGTGAATGCAAATTTTACACTTTTGGGTAAAGTAATCAGATCTGCTCCTACACACTTGAATTTAAACTCTCAGGAGGCAACTGTTGTATATTTTTTGGCAAGTATGTACTTGAGGTTTTTTGGGAAAGATTTAGAGCCATTAAAACGATATTGGGAATGGGTTTAATAATTTTGGGACGTAGGATACCTACACTACAAACTGTTCCAAGAATTTATGTCTTCTTTTACTGTGCACAAACACTGAAAATTTGAAGCCGATCGAAAGAGCTTTCTTGAGTTATGAGGAAAAAAAAAAAAAGGGTTAGTGGAAGGAAAAAGCAAAAAAAATCTGCAAAACTTAAAGGTTTCCCTTGGGGGAATATCTAAACAATACAATAATTATTTTCACAAGTAACCAAATTCATCTTTTGGAAGATGAATTGATGAAAAAAGGAAATGAGAAGTGAAGTGGAAAAAGAATGAAACCGGGGGTATCAGGGAGGGGGAAAGTGAAAGAAGGAAGGAGGGTGAGAGAAGAGGAAAGGAAAGTGACAGAGATGGAACGAGAACGAGGGAAGAGCAAATGTAAGTGGAAAAAAAATGAAATGAGAGTGAGGGAAAGAAATTAGGAATAAAAGGGGGCGAGGATGAAATTAATGATGATTTAAAACGCTGTTTTTTTTCTTCCCCGAGTTTGTGTATACAACTGAGAGGTAGAGAGAGCACATCAAAGTTGAGGTTCAGTGTTGCGCCCCTCATTACCAACAGTCTGAAGAATCCAGACCACAAAAGTATGTTGAGGAAATTATCAGCATAGTTGTCAATAAGAGATTAAAAATTTATACTTAAAATCTGCTTATTTTAAACCCAAAATGTTACAAGTTCTTATTTATATGACACACAAGCAGCAGTTTCAAGAGCTGGTGAAACCTGGCCAGTACTCAAGTCTTCACTCAAGGGACAACCAGACACTCAAAAATAAAGACAAACACAAAGGAAGTGATTTTTTCTTCAATAATAAATTCCTTCACCAAGATATATATTGTACTGATTTAAATCATAAGCATAATAATAAGCCAGAAAACAAAGAAAGCTCATAACAGTGTGACTGACACCTCAGAATAGACTATGAGCATCTGACCGTACAGCTGGAGCTAAAACACACCGTCACCTGGGCTAGCAAGTCCAGTTCTCAGCTACTATTGTTTTAAACTAAAACACTGATAAGCAGTGGAGCCCTAAAAAACTTTCACTATTCTGAGTTGCCACTGGTCGAGAGGGCAAACCAATGAGTGTGTGACTGACGTCGAATAAATTATAACGTACTCGGTGTAGACCACATCTCCACCCCCAGAACACTGCAATAGCTGGGAAATAGCGTCCCTCAAAATGGGTTTCATGTCCCTATGACCCGAAAAAGAAACAGCTAATGGGACCAGAAGTTCTTTCATAACCATCAAAACCAGCTGGCAGTGCTAGACTAAATAATGTAAATTTTTTAGAGAATTCCTTTAAGGCCGAGTCTCGTCACAAAGGGTGAGACAAACAACAATAGGGTTAACGATGGTTCAAGTCAAATTACGGACAGTACATTGCATTACCTCACCCAAAAAAAACTTGCTGTGTGTTTTTTACGAAATTCATTTTATAGTATATGCAAAAAGATCACAGTAAACAGGTTTATATCAGAATATGCAAAAAAACCACTGTGAAAAGGATAGTGAAATTCCCAGCACTTTCATGATTTCTCACATTATCAAGGGAAATATAAAAGCAATACCTCCAAAGGCAGGCATATGAAGAGTCAAGACTACACCTCACCATCACATCCCACAACAAGCAACACCTGGGCGCGCGACGACACCCGACTCATAAGATCGGGTGTCTCTTATGAGACAGGCCCGCTGGCCCAACTAGACAGGTCCTTCATGACCATTCCACTAACAAAATATTCTACCCCAAAAATTAAAGATTAATTATTTGTCCAATTTATTATTAAATTCTTCCCAAATTTTATTAATTATAAAGGATCTAATTTAAAATAAACCAAAAGAAATATTCATATTATTTTCAAAACTGCTTTTTATGAAACAAGATTCAATTATATTTCTGTCAACCATGGACTTGCTTGATACAACTTTCTCAACGTTTTGAAAATCAATTGGATGGTTAAAATCTCTCACATGAATAAATAAGCATTAGAATCTTGTCCAGTTCCAATGCTATTTTATGTTGTTTTTTAAACTTAGTTCGAGACTTTTACCAGTTTGACTGTAATAAGCTTTATCGGAAATTTTACAAGGAATCTTATAGACACAACCGTCAGCATTTCAGGGGGAATACTTAATCAAAAGTTTTTTTTTACTGTGTCAAGATTTTTAAATGCAACTTTGAAAGACCTCACTATGAAATGCAGCCCCACACCTCTAACTTCTACAGCCGTAGTCTACACTATCCCCTGTGGATTCTGTCCCAAGAAATATGTAGGGGAGACACGCAGAGATCTTGCAGTCCGTCTGAACGAGCATCGAAGTGCCTGTAACAGAGACGATGTAAGGTACGCCTGTGTCCTCCACAGAGACTCCACGGGGCATTTGATGAACTGGAATGAGGCACAACTCGTTCTCACCGAGCAAGACCTCAGACGCCGACGGTGCCTAGAAGCCTCACTAATCGCCGTCACCGACACTATAGAACGTAACACTGGAAACTACAAAATTTCAATAACATTAACATACATATACTTACACAGGCTAAGCACCACCAACTCAACAACACAGGAGTCACATGATCTCATCGTCTACCCGTCCTCATCCCGACATGACATTCTTCAGGTCACCATGCGTCACTCACACCTCACTCTCCACCTATATATAAAATGACTTTCTACCTCTGTATGTTAGAAGTGATCAAGGTCCCAGGACCGAAACGTTTTCTAATAAATACGTCATAGTGTTTGTTTACGTGTCTTTCTAAACCAACTTGTCGGTATTTATTACCAAGGTTTATACCAACTTTAATATTAAAAGTCTTAAGAAGAGAAGGCATATCAACCAAGTTTTTATGGTAAGGGAGAACCAACATATTTTTAGTTGAATAAGGCTGGTCGTACCTTTTTGGATTGTAAAAAGTATTTCTAGCAACTTTAAAAGATTTATCAATTACGTTTCTTGGGTATTTCAGATCATTAGCTATTTCATAAATTTTGGATATTTCTTCATCTATGAACTCTGGACTACAAATACGTAAAGCTCTCAAAAACATTGATGAGAAAACAGACATTTTAACTGTATCTTGATGTGAAGAATAATAGTGTACATAGGAACAGTTATTTGTAGGTTTTCTATAAATTTTAAATTTGAATTCATTATTACTCTTAATAATTAAAACATCTAGAAAAGGCAATGAGTTATTTTCCTCAAACTCAACAGTAAAGTTTATAGAATGGGCTAAGCCATTTAATTTGCCAAGAAAATGGTGTATAACTACATTCTTGGGCATAAAACAAAATATCATCAACATATCTGAACCATTTACCTCTATTAGGGAGGATTGTGTTAAGCAGTCTTTTTGAAACAAGGTTGCTTAACACAATCCTCCCTAATAGAGCTAAATGGTTCAGATATGATGGTGATATTGTGTCTTATGACTAAGAATGTAGATATAAACCTTTTCCTTGTTAAATTAAATAGCTTAGCCCATTCTATAAACTTTACTGTTGAGTTTGAGGAAAATAACTCATTGCCTTTTCTAGATGTTTTAATTATTAAGAGTAATAATGAATTCAAATTTAAAATTTACAGAAAACCTACAAATAACTGTTCCTATGTCCACTATTATTCTTCGCATCAAGATAGAGTTAAACTCTGTTTTCTCATCAATGTTTCTGAGAGCTTTGCGTATTTGTAGTCCAGAGTTCAAATTTAGCCTTGCCCATTCGAGACAGAGGTAAACATCAGTACACATCCATTCCTCCATTAGTTTTTTACAGGATGCAGGGCGAGGCCCACTGACTGGAGGACTCTTCTACGTGTAAATTTACCACGTTTTGTGGCAGTTTCTGTTTCTCTGTGTTAGTTTTGTAGGGGCAAAGTTTAATATGCGTGATAAATGGTTTGAAAACCGACTTATGAAACATATGTGAATCTTTATTAAAGAAACGTTTCGCCACACAGTGACTTCATCAGTCCAATACAAAGTAGCGAGGGGTAAGGAGAGGTGGAGTTTGAGGTAATCAGTCCCTTAGCCTGGAATCGATGTGTTCAGTCCATCAGTCTTGTAGAAAGTGCAGCATATGGCCGCAGAAGTGGCTTATATACTGTAGTCAGGTGAGTCGAAGCAGGAGGAGGTTGGATCACAGTGGAACCATCCACCAGTGTAAGTAGGTCTTCTTCCAAGGGTTGGACAAGTATTGAAGAATTCCTCGTATCAGATTCCCATGATGTTGCAGTGTCTGCTTTGTATTGGACTGATGAAGCCACTGTGTGGCGAAACGTTTCCTTAATAAAGATTCCCATACGTTGCATAAGTGTCTCAAAATTCAACTAGTCGATTTTCAAACCATTTATCACATCTGTCAGACACTGCAACATCATGAAACCCTGATTCAAGGAATTCTTCAACACTTGTCCAACCTTTGTACGAAGACCTACTTACACTAGTGGATGGTTCCACTGTCATCCTGCTTCCTTCTGTTTCCACTCACCTGACTACAGTATATAAGCCACTTCTCTGGCCATATGCTGCACTTTCTACAAGAGTGATGGTCTGAACACATCGATTCCAGGCTGACGGACTGATGACCTCAAACTCCTCCTCTCCATACCCCTCTCTGCTTTGTATTGGACTGAAGAAGCTACTATTTGGCGAAACGTTTCCATAATAAAAATTCACAAATGTTGCATAAGTGTCTCAATCTTTAAGAAAGTTTAATAAGATTTAGATGGTCCAAAAGCATCATGAATACGATCACTGCACGTTTTTGGAATATCCAGAAATATATCGGGACAGGACTACAAAAGGGCAGTGAGAGCAGTCATTTGTGATTCTATGAGACCTCTTAAACTTTTTGCAAGAAGTCAGGATCGTTTTCAAGGTTCGTAGTTACAGAAGACGAGGTCAGTATCTGCGCATCATGCAGCTCAAAGATTTTTTTAATCTGATTTATGTGGTAGATTTGACCTATTTCAGGTTTGCCAAGAGGTGCCACCACATAATTATGATCTGAAATTTTTTGCATCACCTGCGTTGCGCCACTAAACCTCATCTTTAATTAAGGTGTAACTAGGTACACGTACAAGGTTTCCCTTAACTCCTCACCAGTATTTTTCCTAATTAAAATAATATTTATAATAATAGCAATTACGAAGAGGTACCGCGTCAACTTAAGACTTAAAAAAGAAGTGGCAACAGAAGTGTCCCACGTTTCTTTTTTTTTAAAGGGTCGGGTCCGTCAACAGGGAATCAGGAAATCTGATATCCTGCTGCCCAGGAATAGGAAGGCTTGGCCAGGAAGGTTTCGCATGATTTGCGAGATTCTGGCCAACTGTCATCGTAAAACGATGTGAGTAGGGAAGAAAGTTCCGGAGTGACGCTTTTTTTGCTAGGGGGGGAAGAGGGTGGATTTCGGGGATCTTTTCCAGAGATACCTATCTAGCACTGTCTCAAGCAGCCAGGATTTTCCCACCTCCCCCCCACCTTACCATCAACTTCAAGACCACCCCACAACTCCCCCTTGGTCCAGCTCCTTACATCAAGACCACACATCCTTTTCTCCCACCCATGCCTCTCCCTCTACCCTCTAACCCACCCAAGAACATGTTTCACCTCGAATCAAGACTACCACCCTCAACTTCCCTCCCAACCAAGCCTTTTTACCATTTCCACACCCACCTTCAAACCCCCGCATCCAGCTCCCAATTCATTGGAACAAAATTCTCCCATATTCCTTCTCCCCTAGCATTCAAAAATACTCTTTCCAAACTACCCATACTCCAGTCCCCCTAACAAAGCCCTTACACCCAAGACGAACCTAGTCCAATTCATCAGATAAAAACTGCCTCTGCTACTTCATATCCCCCTCCTACTCTCAGTACCCAGTACTCTCATCCCTACTCCAATTCCTTGGGTCAAAATTTCTCTCTTACTGCACCTCCCCCATCTGAAGTGATCCAATTCCTCGAATCAAGACTGGCCACAATCCTTTTCCCCATGACAAAGATCACCCATCACCCTCAAAACAGGGATGCCAAGCCCCTGAATGATTCCTCTTCGAATCATTTGTTCTCTCTATGGGTGGAATTCTTCTGTACACTAACTGCCCCCTTCAAGGCAGGGGAAAATGCTGACCTGGCAGTGTCAAAGAACTTTCACGGCACCATAAGTACGATAAAGGGACCTCAATTATTGGGAACGGTTGAAGTCCCTTGATTTGCATTCCCTGGAAAGCAGGGAAAAACCTGAAGGATTAGTACCAAAATTGCACACGAAAATCGCTTCCTATGAGAGCAAAAGACCGGAAGGAGATGCAACATTCCCCCACTGAAACAGGGGGTTCCCGCGAGTACACTGGGGAGACAATACAGTAAGTGTCAGGAGGGGCCCCAAGACGGGTTCAACTCTCCCAGATACATAAGGGGGGTTATCAATAGACCCCTGGCTGCCTTCAAGAAGGTACTGGACAGGCACCTAAAGTTAGTACTTGACCAGCCGTGCGGCCAGCAGTAATAGCTTGGTTAATCAGACCCTGATCCACCACGAGGCCTGGTCTCAGACCGAGCCGCCGGGGCGTTGACCCCCGCGGCTCGGTATACTCCGGGTATCACCGACACATCCCCCCTCACCCTCCAATGTAGCTCCATTTCCTCGCAACGAAAGCACCTTATGCTATCCACTGCTCTTACCCCACCTTAAAGTATTCCAAATATTCGGATCCAGATCTCTCCACACTCCATTCACAAGACTAAAATATTCTATTGAGAGGGAGAATAAACACAGGAGTCATCGCACACTCATTAACAACAACAGTCACAGCCCCTCTCCATAGAGGTGGTAGTAAAACAATTGCAAGAAGAACATAAAAACAATACCGTGACTGGAACAATACACAAATATCCCGCACTTAGGAGGGAAGAGCTTATGACCACGTTACCTGTCCGACTTAGACCATTTACAAAGTCACACAGACTTTGTAAATGGTCTAAGTCGTACCGAAACGTTGTCGTAAGCTTCTCTCTCTCCTATGTGCGGGTTATTTGTGTAAGCAATTGCAAAAGATTATACAGACCGATAAAACTAGCGTCCCATATCATAAAAATCTTTGAAAGAGTTCTAAGAAGATCGCCACTCACTTAGATACATATCATTTGCACAACCCAGGGCAACATTGATTTAGAAGAGGACGCTCCTGCCTCTCACAACTACAGGACCACTATGACATGGTCTTGGATGCACTGGAGGACAATCAGAATGCAGATGTAACATACACAGACTTTGCGAAAGAATTTAACATGTACGATTATGGTGTAACTGCACACAAAATGCGTGATAAAGGAATAACAGGAAAAGTGGTTGCATGTCTATGTAATTTACTAACAAATACAACACAAAGAGTAATAATAAACAGAGTAAAGTTTGAGGCAGCTGCAGTGAAAAGCTCTGCGCAGTAAGGTATAGTACTCTCTCCCATTCTTTTTCTCGTCCTCATACGCAGTGTACAAAACAGTGAACGCAGTATACAAAACAGTGAACGCAGTGTACAAAACAGTGAACGCAGTGTACAAAACAGTGAACCAGTGTACAAAACGGGTAAACCCGCAGTATACAAAACTGAACGAGTGTACAAAACAGTGAACGCAGTGTACAAACCAGTGAACGAAGAATACAAAACAGTGAACGCAGTATACAAAACAGTGAACGCAGTATACAAAACAGTGAACGCAGTATACAAAACAGTGAACGCAGTATACAAAACAGTGAACGCAGTGTACAAAGCAGTGAACGCAGTATACAAAACAGTGAACGCAGTATACAAAACAGTGAACGCAGTATACAAAACAGTGAACGCAGTGTACAAAGCAGTGAACGAAGTATACAAAACAGTGAACGCAGTATACAAAACAGTAAAACGCAGTAACAAAACAGTGAACGCAGTATACAAAACATGAACGCAGGTACAAAACAGTGAACGCAGTGTACAAAATAGTGAACGCAGTGTACAAAGCAGTGAACGCAGTATACAAAACAGTGAACGCAGTGTACAAAACAGTGAACGCAGTGTACAAAATAGTGAACGCAGTGTACAAAGCAGTGAACGCAGTAAAACAAAACAGTAAACGCAGTGTACAAACCAGTGAATGCAGTGTACAAAACATGAACGCAGTATACAAAACAGTGAACGCAGGTACAAACCAGTGAATGCAGTGTACAAAACAGTGAACGCAGTGTCAAAACAGTGAACGCAGTGTACAAACATGAAGGCAGTATACAAAACAGTGAACGCAGTATACAAAACAGTAAACGCAGTGTACAAAACAGGGGAACGCAGTGTACAAACATGAACGCAGTGTACAAAAACAGTGAACGCAGTGTACAAAACAGTGAACGCAGTGTACAAAACATGAACGCAGTATACAAAACAGTGAACGCCAGTATACAAAACAGGAACGCAGTATACAAAACAGTGAACGCATGAAACAAAACAGTGAACCATGTACAAAACAGTGAACGCAGTGTACAAAACAGTGAACGCAGGGGTACAAAACAGGGGAACGCAGTGCACAAAACAGTGAACGCAGTATACAAAACAGTGAACGCAGTGTACAAAACAGTGAACGCAGTATATAAACAGAAAATAATCCTCACACCAGTCGTTAACTTAGCTAAAAACAGTGAAAACATAATATTTGGTGTTGTAAAGTGAGGAAAATCTAGAAATTTTCTGTTTTTTTTTTCTGGAAATACGAGAAGTATATGCATTTAAATTGTGCGTATACGCAAAACAGCAAGTCAACAATGGGGGCAGTATACGTAACAGAAAGCCAGCAACTTTCTACACCATCGCTCAATCATAGCAAATAACAGAGATGCCATAGTATTTGAGGTGGTCTTGGATGCACTGGAGGACAATCAAATGCAGATGTAACATACACGACTTTTGCGAAAGATTATACAGACCGATTTAAAACTAGCGTCCCATATCATAAAAATCTTTGAAAGAGTTCTAAAAGATCGCCACTCACTTAGATACATATCATTTGCACAACCCAGGGCAACATTGATTTAGAAAGGACGCTCCTGCCTCTCACAACTACAGGACCACTATGGGCATGGTCTTGGATGCACGAGGACAATCAGAATGCAGATGTAACATACACAGACTTGCGAAAGAAAATTTTAAAATGTACGATTAGGTAAAAACTGCACACAAAAAGCGTGATAAAGGAATAACAGGAAAGGTGGTTGCATGTCTATGTAATTTACTAACAAATACAACACAAAGAGTAATAATAAACAGAGTAAAGTCTGAGGCAGCTGCAGTGAAAAGCTCTGCGCAGTAAGTATAGTTTCCTCTTCCATTCTTTTTCTCGTCCTCATACGCGTGTACAAAACAGTGAACGCAGTATACAAAACAGTGAACGCAGTGTACAAAACAGTGAACGCAGTGTACAAAGCAGTGAACGAAGTATACAAAACAGTGAACGCAGTATACAAAACAGTGAACGCAGTATACAAAAACAGGAACGCAGTATACAAAACAGTGAACGCAGTATACAAACAGTGAACGCAGTGTACAAAGCATGAACGCAGTATACAAAACAGTGAACGCAGTATACAAAACAGTGAACGCAGTATACAAAACAGTGAACGCAGTGTACAAAGCAGTGAACGAAGTATACAAAACAGTGAACGCAGTATACAAAACAGTGAACGCAGTATACAAAACAGTGAACGCAGTATACAAAACAGTGAACGCAGTGTACAAAACAGTGAACGCAGTGTACAAAATAGTGAACGCAGTGTACAAAGCAGTGAACGCAGTATACAAAACAGTGAACGCAGTGTACAAAACAGTGAACGCAGTGTACAAAATAGTGAACGCAGTGTACAAAGCATGAACGTTTGTATAAAAAAACAGTGAACGCAGTGTACAAAGCAGTGAACGCAGTGTACAAAACAGTGAATGCAGTGTACAAAATAGTGAACGCAGTGTACAAAGCAGTGAACGCAGTGTACAAAGCAGTGAACGCAGTGTACAAAACAGTGAACGCAGTATACAAAACAGTGAACGCAGTGTACAAAATAGTGAACGCAGTGTACAAAGCAGTGAACGCAGTGTACAAAGCAGTGAACGCAGTATACAAAACAGTGAACGCAGTGTACAAAATAGTGAACGCAGTGTACAAAACAGTGAACGCAGTGTACAAAACAGTGAACGCAGTGTACAAAACAGTGAACGCAGTGCACAAAACAGTGAACGCAGTGTACAAAACAGTGAACGCAGTGTACAAAACAGTGAACGCAGTATACAAAACAGTGAACGCAGTATACAAAACAGTGAACGCAGTATACAAAACAGTGAACGCAGTGTACAAAACAGTGAACGCAGTGTACAAAACAGTGAACGCAGTGTACAAAACAGTGAACGCAGTGCACAAAACAGTGAACGCAGTGTACAAAACAGTGAACGCAGTGCACAAAACAGTGAACGCAGTGCACAAAACAGTGAACGCAGTATACAAAACAGTGAACGCAGTGTACAAAACAGTGAACGCAGTATACAAAACAGTGAACGCAGTGCACAAAACAGTGAACGCAGTGCACAAAACAGTGAACGCAGTGTACAAAACAGTGAACGCAGTGTACAAAACAGTGAACGCAGTGCACAAAACAGTGAACGCAGTGCACAAAACAGTGAACGCAGTGTACAAAACAGTGAACGCAGTGCACAAAACAGTGAACGCAGTGTACAAAACAGTGAACGCAGTGACAAAACAGTGAACGCAGTGCACAAAACAGTGAACGCAGTGCACAAAACAGTGAACGCAGTGTACAAAACAGTGAACGCAGTGCACAAAACAGTGAACGCAGTGCACAAAACAGTGAACGCAGTGTACAAAACAGTGAACGCAGTATACAAAACAGTGAACGCAGTATACAAAACAGTGAACGCAGTGTACAAAACAGTGAACGCAGTGCACAAAACAGTGAACGCAGTGTACAAAACAGT
>NC_069404.1:23932739-23950598 GCF_026875155.1 Cherax quadricarinatus
TACTACTAATACTACTACTACTACTACTACTGGTACTACTACTACCACTACCACTACCACCACTACCTCTTCCTGCCTATATACACCCGTCCTGCTCCACTTCTTGTTAGTGTGACTTTATAAATGGTCCAAGTCGGACCGAAACGTCGTCGCAAGCTCCTCTCTTCTATGTGCGGGTTATTTGTGTATTAGCAGCCTGGTTGGTCAGGTCCTGATCGACCACGAGGCCTGGTCACGGACCGGGCCGCGGGGGTGTTTATTCCGGAAATCTTGTCCAGGTATACCTCCCAAGATGATCCTAGCTGCACTTTCTCGAAGCAAGAACTAATACCTCATAAAACGAACCTAATGATTCCACCTTAATTCCACTGATCAACACCTCCCCACCACCCAGGATCACCTATTCTTCACACCTGCATCATCACCCTTCATCTCTGCTCCTTGTCCTCAGATCAAGATGCACCTGCACCACCTCGCCACCCCAGCACTACCTCCCTCACCACAAACACTACTCCATCACCTGTGACTTAAGAGCTTCTCAGCATAGAGGTTTTACCCACCATGTTAAGATGGGCGTTTTACACGCTAGCCTTTTATCACATTTAGTTTATCTGCTCTCGGGGAATGAATTTTCTCGATTGAATTACCCATATTTCGTTTTCTGTATAACATTTAGAAACATTCTTAAGGTGTACTTTAAACACACTACGTTATTTACCCATATCCCTTCACATTCTAATCAATCGCCTGTCTCAGGTATCTCTAATCTGTCCCATGAAACATGTGCACCAGACCAGCCAGTACAAACTTTAACAGGATTTCCTTTATTTTTTATCAATAGGCTCAATTTTAGTCTTCACCATTAGAATACTGGCAAAAAAGATAACGGTTAATAAAATATAGAAATGATACCGTTTTCGCAAAAGTATGTAATATAAAGTTTATGACACAAGAGATACATGAGAAATCATACACTAATTTGACTGTCCTGGGTTAATTAATTCTCGGGTAATAATACTCCTACTTATTACTCAGTTCCAATGGAAATTTATTTCTTTATTTAATGAAGAAATAAGTGAAAAAAGTTTAAATTTCTTGTGTTACTCTCACAATTGTTAATTTGCATAAATTGCTCATTTGACTTCCAATGAATTACAATTATTATTGTTATGATCTCAGAAAGAACAGTAACCAAAAATAAAGAAATCTCAGAGGTGAATATACAACACCGCAGAACGAGAATTTTCTATAGAAAGTTAAGTAGAAAAATTAGTTACTTTAACCTCTGATGTAAATTTAATTTACAGGAAACAACAGCTTTTTATGGAATACAATGAACATCCTCGCATATTCTCAACATTCTCAACTAAACATTTTAATACCCACAGAAACACTAATCCAGTCTCACCCATTCATCAAAAGATAATTCGCATCCTGCTCAATAATGACCCATTTTGCTTCAACTACACCAAAATACTGATCCACACCTGTTACCTATTTTATACACTTTACACCCAAGTAACTTCAGTGAAGTGTAGGTAATGATGCACACTCTAATCGTACCTCCATTTTCACTGTCAGTCGCCCAAACTTATTCACTATCACATCCAAAACCTGAGCAGGTAAATATTGATGTATTACACCCCACACTGTTTACATCCATTACCTCTCTCTCCAGACCTCAACAAATAATCACTCTCCATGCAACAGTCATCCAGACTCAACCACATAAATACATTCACCCATTATACCTCTATTTTCGCCCAGTCGAGAAAAATTATGTATATTCTCTTTCAAAACCAGAAGAGATAAATGCCCGCTACAAAGACGTCCGCACAACACATCTTCACAAAAAAATTCCCATTTGTTCAAAAAAAAAATTATTTAGCAAAAATTTTGTATTAAAAAATAATTTTTCCCAAAATTTCCGGGTGAAATTCAACTGCATAACCTATTATCCATATATTGTGTCAACACATCCATATCGGAATTGCACCTCCGATGGCATACACACATACACAGACACGCACACACACACACACACACATGCACACACACACACACACACTCTCTCTCTCTCTCTCTCTCTCTCTCTCTCCTCTCTCTCTCCTCTCCTCTCTCTCTCTTCTCTTCTTCTCTCTCTCTCTCTCTCTCTCTCTCCTCTCTCTCTCTCTCTCTCTCTCTCTCTCTCTCTCTCTCTCTCTCCTCTCTCTCCCCTCTCTCTCTCTCTCTCTCTCTCTCCTCTCTCCCCTCTACCTTTCCCTTCTCTCTCACTCTTTCCATCTCTCCCTTTTCTCTCCCTCCCTCCCCGTCCCCTCCATTCCCCTCTCTTTTCCTTCCTCCCTACAACTCCCTTTTCGTACTAAAAAAAAAAAAAGAAATATGGAAAGGTCAGAGGGGGACTTGAAGACCCCAGGGACAGAGGGGAATGGTTCTGGTAAAGAAGAATGGCTGGAAGAGCAATGCAAAAGAATGGAACAGAGTGGGAGAGAAAACTAGGGGAGCTTTCTGCAAAAATGGAGACAGAGCTTTCAGTAAAACGGAAAAGAGATTGTAGAAAGAGAAGAAGAATTGGGAGTCCCCATCGATGCTGCAGTAGCCATGATAAGGGCCTAGAATATGAGGTAAATAGGGTGAGGTGAACTACGGGGTACAAACCCCCGCTGGTACACCTCAACTGAACGAGGGGCCCAACAGGAAGGAAGGAGACATAACTTATTCTAAGGCCCTATCAGCCGGGCCCAAACAGGGCCAAAGGAATGAAGGTGGAGAGCAGCTGGGTGCAAGGGGTGAGGGGGACAGGTCATATGCAGAGGCCACGACCATGCCACCAAGAGCTAGAGGAGAAAATAAGGGAGAAAATGGCCATGTTTCAGACAGGAACCAGAGACACAGAGGGTTTTTTATGGGCTTCAGGAGAGTGGGGAAGGACACACACAGAAAGACGCAGGGAAGAAAGATAGGGGATTACGAACATCATCAAAGAAATAAGTGAAGAAGAAATGTCTGAGATTGTAAATTTTCAAAAAATGGGGGGGGGGGGGGTACTTGAAGGGGAGAAAACGACCGAACAAGCCGATTTTCAGGACAGAAACAATGCGAAACAGGATCCTACAAGAGAAACCACGGCTGAAGGAACCGGCAGTGTACAAGAGGGTGTTCCTAGACCGAAACAGAACAAAAACAGAACGACAGCAGCAGAGGGAGAGGACACAAGAGCGAAATGAGCTAGGAGGAGAGAGAAGGGCAGAATCAGCAGAGGACAGTCCGAGTAGGGCAGAGCAACAAGAGCAAGCACACACAGAACCACCCCTAGAACTCCACAACCACTCATGCTATCCCAACACCGACCACAATCCACAGTCACAGCTCTCACCTCACACTATGCTGTAGAATCCAGCAGTACACTACCAGGGACCCCATCCTCACAGACCCCCAAAACACAGTGTTAGAGAGAAAACTGAAGGTATGGTACACCAATGCTGATGGAATAACAAATAAGTGGGAGGAGTGGCATGAAAGAGACAAAGAGGCATCACTGGACATCATAGCTCTCACAGAAACCAAGCATACAGGACTGAAAACAGATGCTATCTTTCCAACAGGACATCAGATCCTGAGGAAAAACAGGGAACAGAGGGGGTAGAGGAGGAGAAGTGGCAATGCTGATCAAAAATTGATGGAATTTTGATGACCAGGAGAGAGAAGACAGAAGAGAAGTGGGAGATTACATAGTACTAACGCTTCAGTCTGAAGGTCCCAAGGTGGTAATTGCAGTGATAGATAACCCACTGGAGAACAGCAGGAGGCCTAGGCAAGAGTATGATGAGAGTAATAGAGCGATGGTTGACACACTGGCTGAAGTTGCCAGAAGGGCTCTTGTGAGAAGGGCAGAGCTAATGATCATGGGTGACTTCAACCACAAGGAAATCGATTGGGAGAACTTGGAGCCACATGGGGGCCAAGAAACGTGGAGAGCTAAGATGATGAAGGTGGTACTGGAAAGCCTCATGAACCAACACGTAAGGGACACTACCAGAGAGAGAGGAGAGGATGAACCAGCGAGGCTGGACCTAGTATTCACCATGAGTATTGCAGATATTGAGGATATCACATACGAAAGACCCCTGGGGGCCAGTAATCATGTGGTTTTAAGCTTTGAATACATAGTAGAGTTACAAGGAGAGGGGAAAGCAGGAAGGGCCGGATCAATAAAGCCAAACTACAAGGGGACTACACAAGCACGAGGAACATCCTGAACGGTGTTCAGTGGGACAGAGAACTGGCAGGGAAATCAGTAGACGAGATGATGGAATATGTGACAGCAATTTGCAAGGAGGCTGAGTAAAAGTTTGTACCCAAGGGTAACAGGAATAATGAAAAAGCCATGATGAGCCCGTGGTTCACCCAAAGGCGCATGGAGGCCAAAACCAAGTGTGCTAGGGAAAGGAAGAAGTATAGAAGGAAAAGGACCCAAGTGATAAGGAGACCAGTCATAGAGCCAGAAATTAATATGCACAGGTTAGACGGGAGCCCAAAGGCAATACGAGAATGACATAGCAGCAAAAGCCAGATCTGGCACAAAGCTGTTGTACAGCCACATCAGGAGGAAAACAACAGTCAAGGACCAGGTAATCAGGCTGAGGAGGAATTGGGGGAGGTCACAAAAAACGATTGCAAAGTATGTTACCTGGAGGCTACCTGGAGGTTATTCCGGGGATCAACGCCCCCGCGGCCCGGTCCATGACCAGGCCTCCCGATGGATCAGGGCCTGATCAACTAGGCTGTTACTGCTGGCCGCACGCAGTCCGACGTACGAGCCACAGCCCGGCTGATCCGGCACTGACTTTAGGTATCTGTCCCCGCTCTCTCTTGAAGGCAGCCAGGGGTTTATTGGCAATTCCCTAATGCTTGATGGAGGCTGTTGAACGTTTTTGGGCCCCGGAGACTTTTGGGTTTTCTCTTAGTGTACCAATGGCGCCCCTACTTTTTATTGGGGGCATTTTGCATCGCCTGCCCCGTCTTTTACTTTCGTAGGGTTTATTTTTGTGTGCAGATTTGGGACCATTCCTTCCAAGATTTTCCAAAATGTAGATTATGATATATCTCCCCTCCTGCGTTCCAACGAGTACAAGTCAAGTGCTTCCAAGCGTTCTCAGTAGTTAAGGTGCTTGACAGAACTTTATGTGCAGTAAAGGATCTCTGTACACTTCTAGATCTGCGATTTCACCTGCTTTGTTGGAGATGTTAATGTACAGCAGTATTCCAGCTAGAGAGAACAAGTGATTTAAAAAGCATCATCATGGCTTGGCATCTCTCGTTTTGAAAGTTCTCATTATCCATCCTATCTTTTTTCTTTGAAAGTGCGATCGTGGCACTGTTGTGACCCTTGAAAGTGAGATCCTCAGACATTACTACTCCCGGTCCCTTACTTTATTTTTCCGCTCTTTTTGTATGGCCGGAGTCAGTAGTATCCTTTTTCTAGTTATTATCTCCTCCAGTTTTCCATAACGGAGTAGTTGGAATTTGTCCTCATTGAACATCATTTTGTTTACCGTTGCCCACTGGAAAACTTTGTTTATATCTTTTTGGAAAGGTTAACCGCGTCCTCAGCAGATGACAGCCTCATGCAGATCCTAGTATAAATCCGCAAAGGATGATACGGTGCTGTGGTGTATATCTCTGTTTTGTCTGATATGAGGATAAGGAATAAGATGGGGGCGAGTACTGTGCCTTGTGGAACAGAGCTCTTCACTATGGCAGCCTCCGATTAACTCTGTTGCCCAAACTACTCTTTGTGTTCGATTTGTTAGGAAGTTGAAGATCCATCCCCCCACTTTCCCAGTTATTCCTTTAGCACGTATTTTATGGGCTATTACGCCATGATCGCTTTGCCCAAATGCTTTTGCAAAGTCTGTGTATATTACATCTGCATTCTGATTTTCTTCCAGTGCATCCAAGGCCATGCATAGTGATCCAGTAGTTGTGAGAGGCAGGAGCGACCTGCCCTGAACCCATGTTGCCCTGGATTGTGCAGATTTTGGGAATCCAGGTGATTTGCAATCCTGTTTCTTACACCTCTTTCAAAGATTTTAGATGTGGGACGTCAGAGCTATTGGTCTATAGTTCTTAGCAAAATGCTTTGCTGCCACCTTTATGGAGCGGGGCTATATCCGTTGTTTTAAGTGACTGGGGAATTTCCCCCATGTCCAAGCTCCTCCTCCATAGTGTACTTAGGGAAACGCGAGAGGGGGTTTCTTGCAGTTCTTAATGAAAACAGAGTTCCACGAGTCTGGGCCCGGGGCTGAGTGCATAGGAAAGTTGTCAATGGCTTTTTCAAAATCTATGGGAGTTAGGGTAATGTCCGGAAATCTGGCATACATTTTGGAGTTTTGAGCTCATTCATGAAAAATCATTTGGGTCGTCGATCCTCAGACCGATTATGGTTCACTAAACACAGAGGTCGTACTGGGATTTCAATATTTCACTCATTTCCTTGTTGTCGTCTGGTAAGTCCCATCCTGTCTGGTAAGGGCCGATACTAGATGTGGTATTTGCCTTGTTTTTGGCATAGAAAAGAAAATTTTAAATTTCTTTCAATTTCACTAATGCTTTAAGCTCCTCCTGCCTCTCCGGGTTTTCCTGTAAGAGTCATTTAGTTTAAAGTTCGATAGTTTCCACTTCCCTGGTCAGCGCCCCCTTTCGTGTATCAGATATTCTAGCACTCCTGAGGAGCTCAGTGACTCTTCGTCGCCCTTCTGTAGAGGGAGCGTCTTTTTCTCTCCAGTTACTCCTGCTCTTCTTCTTTCTTAGGGAATATCCCTAGAACATGCTTCGGCTACCAGGAAGTTGATCCTTTAAAGGCACTGGTTTGGATCCATGTCATTAAGACATCTTCCCAACATGTTTTCGTTTAGGACATGGTTTACCTGGCCCCAGTTGATGTCTTGTTTTTTGAAATTGTATTTTGTGAAGACCCCTTTCACAGGTACATGCATTCTGCTTTTCAGGACCCCTATGCATGTACGTCTGGACTTCGATTAGATTGTGATCGGAATTAGTTGTTTTTGATATTCTTATGTCTTTTATCAGGTCCTCATTTTTTGTGAAGAAAAGGGTTTCAAGTGTGTTTTCTAGTCTTGTTGGCTCCACTATCTGCTGGCTTAAGGTGTGTTTTTCGCAGAGACTTAGTAGCTCATGTGTGTGTGACCTTTCATCTGCGCTACCCCCCGGGATTGTTTCAGCTATAACATTATTTGCTACATTCTTCCATTTTGTATGCCTTAGGTTGAAATCACCAAGCAGTAAGATGTTTGGGGATGGAGCTGGAAGGTTTTCCAAACAGTAATCGTTTTCAGTAGCTGTTCCCTTGAACTGTTGGGAGGTTGCATCTGGTGGCTTGTATACAACCACAATGACTAGGTTTTGGTTCTCGATCTTTATTGATAGAACTTCAACTACCTCATTTTTGGTGTTCAGCAACTCCCTGCAGATAAGGGGCTCTTTGACAAAACAGGCCAACCCCACCTTGTTGCCTGTTTTTTCTGGTCGCATCTAAAAAGGTTGTAACCACTTATCCCTATTTCACTGTCAAAGTGATCTTTTGTGTGAGTCTCCATGAAGGCTGCAAACATTGCATTAGACTCCACTAGAAGTCCACTGATAAAAGGTATTTTGGTGTTGGTGGATGGCTTAAGGCCCTGTATATTAGCAAATTGAACGAGGTTGTATTCTGTGTTTTGTTGGGGGGATTTTGTTATGGCATCAGTAGTTGTAATTCTGGAGGGCCATGGGTTGGCCACTGGCTGCGCCTCCAGTCCAACAAGGCTCCAAGGTGGTGGACTATTTTTGTTATTTCCTTCCATTTTCTTTTTTTCGTTTCCTGCCACTAAAAAATCACCTGGAGTTGGGTTGTCGTAGCTACTATTGTTTGTCTTGTGGGGTCTGTGCCCCCTTTGGCCCTTTTAGATGGGATGCAGGGCACTCGATGTTGTAACACCCGCTTCTGGAGGACCGAGGAAATGGCACATTTTTGGGTGAAAGAAAGTACAGGAAGAAGAACGACACACTCCTTTAGACAGGAGGTCGCTACATTTTTTGGGATGGTCAAAGTTGCATGTCCCATTTTTTTCCCCTGTTATTCCATGCTTACAGATGCCCCAAGCATAATATTTGCACCCAAAATTCACCTTTGGTTGAGAATTGTTGGGAGGTGGGGTTGTCAATTTTTTGCAGGTTCTGGGACTGCACATAATCCTCAGTATCCAAGCCAGGGCCACCCCCTCTTGGATTCCATCTACTTTCCCCAGTAGAGGAAGGAGGAGACTCTCTCCAACATCTGTACTGTGGGCCACGGTCTTGTGCAATGATGGTTGTATTTACTGTTTTTGTGGTGGTTTGGGTAGTGTCCCTAGGAGAGTCTGGGGCTGGCAGTAGGCTGGGGGCTGGGGCTGGGTCAGCACTGGGGCTGGAGGGTGGGCTGGGGCTATGACTGGGATGGTTGCAGAAGAGTCTACCCCAGAGAGGCTCCTCTACTAAAAATCTGTACTAGGGGCTATGGCATTGGTAGCTTTTGGAGGAGATCTTTTAAATGAATCCAGATTTTCACAATGGCTGGGGGCTGGGTTTTGGGTCCAGCCTAAGGCTGGGGACTGAACTAGCTGTTGTTTTTGTTTCCAGTGTTTTTCTAGTGTGTATCTGCTTATTTTTGGGTCAGTTGTTGTAGACTGGGGTTTCTCCTGTTAGACTTTACTCCTCTCCTATTTCCATGCTCTATATATTTCCCGGTAGACTATTCAATAGTTCCTCCTTTTTCTCGTGTTTATTGTTTATTAACCTCCTGAGTGCTTTCCTGATATCTATCCATAGGGTTTCCCCATCCCTGTTGCAGATCCAGAAAACACCTATCTAGTAGATGTCATTTTTGTTGCAGTGTTTATTCTTGCACAGGTAACATGAAAGTTTTGAAAAACAAAGGTTGCATGTGATTTTAGATTTTTTTTTCCCAAAAGCCCTTTCCATGTCCCACAGGTATACTGTACTGCCATCCTGCCTGTATCCTATTTGCAAACTGGTACCACAAGAGCCTGATCTTCACTTACCTTTCAGCTCTGCATGCAGGTGTGGGTGTTATAGGTCAATACATGGGTATGTGGGATGTAATTAGCATGGAGACTTATTACCCATTAAAAAAATTTTATGTTGTATAACATCATATATCGTACATCCTACAGCATCTGATTCCTGTCATGATCACTGCTGTTTATCTTGTCCTGGACAGTTATATGTAGTGGTGGTGGGTGGGTTTCGGTGATGAAAGGTAGTTCCCGGGGGTCAGGGAATGGGGTAGGGGGCCAGTAGGGGGGGTGAGGACCATCCCTTCTGGTTGGGGTGTCGGAGGGGGGGGGGGGTGGCGAGAGGATTTGGTGGTGGTTTATCCTTTTCCATATCCAGTCACTGTATGTTCACTGTTTCCCTGCACATCAATCAACTATCTCTTATTTTTATTTTACTGTGGCTTAATACTTATCCAGTTTGTATCCCCACGTCTCCACTTTGCTGGGTTGGGTGATAAGTGGGTCCGTGGTATGGGTGCCAGCAGGGGGGGAAAAAACCCCCGCTGGTTGGGGTACAAGGGGGGGGGGGAGAGGGGGGGGGATCAGGGGGGTGACCATAAACTTGCACATTTTTGTTCCTATAATTACCCTAGCTTACACTAGCACTGGGTTTTTAAAAAGGGTTTTTAAAAAGGGATTACTCTCATCCAAAATTTTAGTACAATACACTGCCTATTCAAACCCTTTTTCCTCGTTTAACACCTGTACGATTTTTAAAATTTCTTGTGCCTTGGCAAAAATTTTTCCCCGGTGGTCAACCCATATATATTTTCCCTTTTAAATTGTCATATGTATTGGGTATTAAACAGATTGCTGAACCACAATTTCAGACACTTACACTAAACATCATACCTCACCTTTCGCTAATTCCTTATAGGGTATGAGGAAAAAATCCTTTCAGTATAAAAACGACCCACTGTATGGTACATCTGTAGGCCTACACACTCTCCCTACTTTTTTTAAATAAAATGTGTGTGAGAAGGGTTTAAAAAACCGAAAGTTGAAGATTGAGACACTTATGCACATAGGGGAATCTTTATTCGGGAAAGTTTCGCCAACGGGGGTTCATCGCCCAATACAAAGAGGAAGGCGTAAGGAGAGGGGGAAAAATGGGAAATCAGTCCCCAACGGGTCAGTGTTCAGTCCATCAATCTTGTAGAATGTACAGCATGGGGCCCGTAGACGTGGCTTTTATCGTAGTGAGGTGACGTAAAGCAGATGGAGGGGGGGGTCTAGTGGTACCATCCACTGTCGAGTGGGGTCTTGTCCAAAGGTTGAACAAGTGTTGAAGAATTCTTTGTAACAAACCCCATATGTCCCCGTGTTGCAGTTGTGTAATGGTTTAAAAAAACCGACAATTTAGATTGAGACACTTATGCAGCTATGGGAATCTTTTTCAGGAAACGTTTCGACCAGGCTTCATCAGTCCAATACAAAGAGGAAGGTGAAAGGAAGGGGGGGAAATGGGTAATCAGTCCCTAAACCCTGGAGTCGATGTTTCGCCCATCAATCTTGTAGAATGTACAGCATAGGGCGTGACGGGGCTTATATACTGTAGTGAGGTGAGTGAAGCAGAGGGAGGCGGGGTCATATGGTACCATCCAATCGAAGTAGGTCTTCGCCCAAAAGGGTTTTTAAAAGTTTGAAGAATTTTTTGTAACAAGACCCATGATGCTGCCGTGTCTGACATTGTGATATGGTGTACATTTACAAGATTGAGGGAAACTGAAACATCGCTCCGGTTGGGGATTACCTCTTTTCTCCTCCCTCCTTACCCCTTCCTCTTTGTATTGGCTGATGAAGCCACTGTGTGGGAAACTTTTCCTGATAAAGATTCCCCATATGCTGCAAAAGTTTTCAATTTTCAACTTGTCGGTTTTTTCAAACCATTCATCAAAACTGCAGACCGGCAGCATCGGGGATTTTTTTACAAAAAATTTTTTCAACACTTGTTAAACCCTTTGGGACGAAGACCCTTCGCTAGGGGTGGACCCTATGACCCCCCCCTCTGCTTCACGCACCTGATACAGTATAAACCACGTTAGGCCCTATGCTGTACTTTCTCAAGTTGATGGATGAACACACGTCCGGGTTGGGGGACTGTTACCTCTTTCCCTCCTTCCTACCCCTTCCTCTTTGTTTTTGGAGATGAAGCCACTGTGGGGCAAACGTTTCTGAAAAAAGTTTCCCATTGCTGCTAAGTTCCAATCAAAATTAATAATATCTTCATTCTCCGGGGTTTTTAGAAATATCCTTTTTCCCTTTTCTTAACTTTTCTGCTCTCTAAGTTTTGCTAACCCGATTTTTTTTTCCCCTCACTGATCTACGTTCACTGTATCACAAATCATTTCCTATAGGCACCTTCCCAAAAACCTTTATACTGACCTGGACTCTACCATAGCACGTAAAACTAGTTTTTTTTTTCTTCAATGGACACTGAGTTCCCTTCTGGGGTTTTAAAAAACGTTATGCATTTTAGGTTTTCACAGCTTTTTTCCACATCTGTCCCCTTGGGACCTCCGATACACGCGAAATTGGGGGGCCCAAACCGCGAGATTTCCCCGGAAAAACTTCCGGCGTGGGAGCTCCATAAAATTTTCAAAGATGTGTTCCAAGGGAGATAAAGGGCCTCCGAAAGGCAGAGAGGGGGGGGTACATAAAACATAAGAAAGGGGGACCTGCAGCGGGCCCTGTTGGCCCTGCTCGGGGCCCTTTTTTCAATTCATCCCACTAACGAAACTTTTTCCCAACCATTTCAAGACCCGAAATAAGCTCTGATCTCTACCACTATTTGCAAGCCCCTGGGTTTTTCCTGGGAGATTTCCCGGGGGTAAAACGCCCCCGGGGCCCCGGTCTGTGCCCGGCCCCCGGTGGATCGGCCGATCAACCAGGCTGTTGTGCTGGCGCCCCAAAACCCGCGTACACCACACCCCGGCTGGTCAGGAACCATTTAGGTGCTTGTCCAGTGCACTTGAAGACTGCAGGGGTCTGTTGGTATCCCCTTATGTTTTGGGGGAGGCAGTTGAAAGCTGGGGCCCTGACCTTATTGTATGGTCTCTTAAGTGCTAGTGACACCCTGCTTTTTTTTGGGGGATTTGCATCGTTTTTCCAAGTCTTTTGCTTTCGTAGTGAGTGATTTTCGTGTGCAAGTTCGGTACTAATCCTCTAGGGTTTTCCCGGTGTATAAATCATGTATCCTCCCCCTGTGTTTCCAAGGGAAAACATTTTAGGAACCCCGGCTCCCCAAAAATTTGGGGCTTTTTTCCCGTTTTGCGCGCCGTGAAAGGTTCTCTGTACATTTTTAGGTCGCAATTTCACCTGCCTTTAAAGGTGCTGTTGTGTGCAGCAATATTCCCGCCTAGTGAAAAAAAGGCCCGAGAGTGTCACTGGGCTTTCCCCCCCTTTTTGAAGGGTTTCATTATCCTCCCGTCATTTTTCTAGCGATGCGATTTATAATGTTAGGTCCTTTAAAGGGGAGATCCTCCCCATGATCACCCCGTTTTGACGTTGGTGTTTCGTCTATTTTGTGGCCAGTTTATTTTGGTACTTGATGAAGATTTATTTTCCTGTGTTTACCCAAAGAGTAATTGAAAATTTTTTATCGTTTAAAATTATTTGTTTTCTGAGCCCCCTGAAAGATTTCGGGTTGTGTTCCCGGAGCCCTTTCAGTGTCTGCAATGGAAGACATGTCATGCGTTCGGTGTCATTGCAAAGGAAAACGGTGCGTGGCTGACATCCCTTTTCTAGCGGTGTGAGGTGAGGAACAAGTGGGAGCAGTACGTGCCTTGTGGAACAGAGCTTTTCACCGTAGGCCTCGGCTTTACCTGTTGACGATACTCTCTGTGTTTTGTTAGTGAGGAAATTTTAGATCCATCGACCGACTTTTTCCCGTTATTCCTTTAGCACGCATTTTGTGCTCATTACGCCATGGTCCAAATTCCGAAGGGTTTTGCAAAATCTGATATATTTCATCTGTATTCTTTTTTTTCTTTTTGCATTTAGGACCTTGTCGTAGTATCCAAAAGTTTAACAGACAGGAGCGACCCGTTCTAAACCATGTTGCCCTGGGTTGTGAAAAGTGGATTTCTAGAGGGTGGTGATTTCCCCTTTTTAGGACCCCTTTTTTAAAAAAATTTTTTTATATGGGAATTGTGCTATCGGTCTTAGTCTTTGTGGTTTACGCCCCCTTTGTGGAGTGGGGCATGTCTGTTGTTTTTAGTAACGGGGACACCCGTGTCCTGCTCCCTCTCCATAGGATGGAAAAGGCTCGTGATAGGGGCCTTCTTGCAGTTCTTGATGAACACGGGGTTCCCTGAGTCTGGCCCCGGGGCAGAGGCTGGGATGTCATTTATCGCCTGTTCGAAGTTAGGGGTCAAAACACGGATAGGTTGTGTTAAACCCAAAATTTTTTTGGGTTCCCCATAAAAAAAAACATTTTTATCTTCGACTCTCATCTGGTTGCGGTTGCTAAAATGAGTCATCTGGACTTGAGTGCTCATCATTCCTTTCTGTCAACTGTGTAGGGCCCCCTCTTGTTTAAATAAGGGCCCCAAAACTGGACGTTGTTCTCGACTTTGATTTGGCATAGGAGAAGAAATACTTGCCTTATTTACTCTTTTAGCCCCTTGTTTTTCTTTTCGCGCCGTAAAGGGGGGCCCGTTCTTTTTATTTTTAAACTACTCCTCATTTTTCTTAGAGGAATAAGCCTTGTTTTATACTCGAGTGCCCCAAGTTAATGTTTTAAGGGAAAGTTGGGGGTTTTGTTGTTTGTATATCTTCCCCTTTTTAAACGGTTGGACTTTTTTACTTGGCCCCCTTTATGTTTTTGTTATTGAAGTTGAATTTGGGGAATCTCCCCGTGACTGTCTCATTATGCGGTTGGGGCTCCGGCAACATGTCTGACCCCCCAATTATGTTGTGATTGATATATTGTTTTGTATGGTGACATTCTTTCATATCACTTTTAGGAAGATGAGGGTTTTTTTTTCTCATCTAGTGGCTCTATTATTTTCGGTTTTAAATTGAATTTTGGCAGAATTTAAAAAATCGTGTGAATGTGAGTTTTCATCAAGCTGCCTCCCGGTTTATTACTGCAACAATATTATTGCTTATTTCCTCCATTTGGGGCCCCTTAAATTGAAAACCCCATGAGCAAGTGTTGGGTGCAGGGGCTGGAAGATTTCCCGACTGGTCAAATTTTTAAAAGCTGTTTCCCGGAATTGCTGGGGTGTTTAAACCGGGGGTTGTAGCACCACAAAGGGCTAGGTTTTGGTTCTCGACATTTCTGCTAAAACTTCCACTACATCATTTTAGGATTTTGCATTCTGTGCAAAAAGTGACTCGCAATGTACAGGCAACCCCCCCCCCTTTTCCTGTTCACCGTACATTGTATAGTTTAACCTGGGATCCCTATTTTGTTGTCCAGTGATCCTTTTGTGGGGTTTAGTGAAAGCCAAAACATTGCTTTACCTCTGCAAGCAGTCCCCCGGGTGAAAAGGGATTTTGTTGTTTGTTGTGGGTTTTGACCCTGTATTTTGCAAAGAAAAAGTCTCGGGGTGGTGGATTGTTGTTTTGGGGGGGGGGATTTTTTTTTGGCATTAGTATCTGTATCTGTTGGTTTGGAGGGAGGCCATCGACTGTGGTTCCCCCCAGGAATGACTGGATTTGGGTGTACGATTTCTGCCTTTTCCTGCCATTTTTTTTTTCCTTTCCGGGCCCACTAAAAAACCTCCCCTCTTGAGTGGCTGGGCTACCCAGGTTTTCCCAGGGCCCTGGATGTTTTGTATCTTTTTGTCCCTTTAGATGGTGTGCCGGGCAATTTTTTTATAGCACAGTTTTTCCTGTATGAAGAGGTACACATTCGGGTGAAGAAGTTTCAGGAAGGGAGTTTGCTTTTTCCTTTTCATATGGGCAGGCATTTTCTGGGTGGTCATAGTTGCACGTCCCCTCTTTTTTCCCGATTTCCCCCTGTTGCAGATCCCAAATCATAGTATTGCCCGGCTTTGGTTTTTCCCTTTGCCTTGGGTTTTTTGTGACGATTCCGTTGGTGAATGTTTCCCTGTCTTTTTCCTATCCCCTGCACCAACAATGGAGCTCCCCCCAGTTTTTTTTGGTAATAATCCCCTATTGTAGGGGGTTCTTGTTTGCTATTTTTCCTGTGGTATTTCTATTTTTCATATTGGTTTTATCTTTCTTTGATCACTTGTTTCCCCCCAAAGGCTCCTGTCCCTATGAGGTCATTTATATTTTTCCTTCCCGCTATATTCCCGACTACCTGGACAAAATCTCCCGCTTACCATTACTGTCTCCCCGGCACCCTCCCGCTTCCCTTTACTGTCTCCCAGGACAGCACCCCAGCTTCACCATTACTTCTCCGGACAGCACCTCCAGCTTCCCTTTACTGTTCCCAGGACAGCACCTCCTGTTCCCCATTACGTCCCCCAGGCAGCCCCCTCCAGCTTCACCATTACTGCCCGGACAGCACCCCAGTTTCTCCATTACTTTTTCCCCCGGGGACAGCACTATCAGCCCACTTTTACTGATCCCGGCATCACTCCAGCCTTACATTTTCTGTACGACCAGTTAAAATGGCAGTCCCTTCAGCCCGCTTTTTTTGTTCCCATTGTTGTGAAAAGTTTTCCGGGTTTGTCATGAAAGCAGCTTTGATGTTATCCTTTTTAATCCCCTGTGATTTTAGTCCACAGATTTTCCTTTTTTTGGCATCCCCAGAAAACCCCCCGTTTTAATATGTTTATAACCTAAATTTTAAACACCCCAAAGTCCAGCCTCAAAAACCCCAACTAGGTAGTCTTTTCCAAAATCAACTCCCCTTTTTACAAAAATGTTTTCCTATGCCTTTCTAAATCTAAACTTATCAAATTTAAACCCATTACTGGGGTTCTTCTTGGGGGAGATACATCACGTGTTGGACACAAAAAATACAACGAGGGGGAAGAATGAAAAAAGGCGTTAAGCGAGCTAGAACCTCAAGGGGATAAGGGCCGGGGTAAACTTTTTCCATGGGTCCTGAAGGGGACAGAGGCGCTTTGTGTGCCATATCTTCATACTTCCATACCCGAAGTTGGGGAAAAAGCAAATGTGCCCAATTTTCAAAAAAAGGGGACAGAATGAAACTTAAAATGCGACCAGGGCAGACGTGTATATAGCAAGGTCAATGAGAAAAATTTTCAGAAAAGGGAAAGGTGGAGCACCCAGAAAAGGAAAAAAGATTACAACGACCCGCACGTTTCAGGGACGGGAAATCCCGCTCACAAACCTACTGGAGTTCTTTGTAGGGTGACGGCAGTAATACAAAGAGAGAAAGAGGGGGTAGTTTACATTTCTGGACGAAAAAAAACGTTTGAACAATCCTAAAAAGAGACTAGCGAAAAAGCGGGATCCCGGTGGGGATAAAGGGAAGGCATACAAGGGACAGGGAATCCCTTGGGAAGAAAACATTAGTCATGTTCGGGGCGAGTGTCAGAGTGGGTCCTGTAACGGTGGGGTCCCACAGGGACAGCCCCAAACCCCGGTGCTGTTTTGGATTTTGAACACTTTACGAAGAATAGACCAAAGTGCCCCCTTTTTGCAGATGGTAAAGTTGATGAGAAAAATTTCAACGGTCGAGGACCAGGCAGAACTACAGGGGGATCTAAAACAAGGCAGGTTTTGTGCAACTGGCCCCTGGATTTAACCCCCCCAAAAGTGCAAAGGGTTTTATGAAGTTTTGGGAAAGGGGCAAAGAAGACCACAGACGGAGTACAGTTAGGGGGGGGAGAGCCTCAAACCTCACTCAAGGAAAAGGATCTTGGGGGAGTATAAAAAACCCGGCACATCTGGGGCGACATTAACCCAATAATGCTACACATCGGGCGTGGCAAAAAAAAGAAAACTTCCCAACTAAAAAGGATTCATTCAGGACCCTTACACTGTTTAAATTTGGGCCCTATTGGAATATGCAGCCCAGTTTTTGGAACCCTCACCAGACAAGCAGTAAGGAAAATAGGAAAGTGCAAAGGTTTGCAACAAGCCTAGTCCGGAGCTAAGGGTTATGTCGACCTGACGAGATTGGAAAACGGGGAAAAAAAGGGGAAGATGTGATACGACAAAATATAGAGTATAAAGATGGAAAAGGGCAGGGGTGTTTCCAGAGAGGGGGAAAAGCGCAAGGGGGCAAGTTCTACTTGAAAGACTAAGATAACCTCAGGGATTTAGAAATATTTCTTTAGTCACAGAGTTGTCAAGAATGGAAAACTGGGTAGTGATGTAGTGGGGGCGGGATCCATAAGAGTGACAGGTACGACCGTTTTAAAGGCGGGGGCCCGGACTGTGACCGAACCCTGCAACCCCAACAAGGGAGTACAACAGGGGGGTACACACCGTACAGCACACACGGTGCTTGAGAAACCAGTGAGGGTTTTTGGGAGCGGGTAATGGACAAAAAAACACTGAAGGTTTTAAAAGCCTTTCAGACCCTCAAAATTTTTTAAAAAACCATTTCCTTTAGAAAAAAAAAAATAATGGAAAAATTAACAATTGGAAAAAAAATAATCGTTTTGAGGAAAAAATGCAAAATAATTTATTATGAAAAAAATAAAAAGAAAAATTAAAATACATAAAATAAACTGGGGGAAACTAAGTTTAAAAAAGATAAGATTTGTTCGGGTTTTTTAACCCGGAGGGTTAGCCACCCCGGATAACCCAAAAAATCAGGCGCATCGAGGACGTCTAACTTATTTATTTT
>NC_069404.1:23951098-23970377 GCF_026875155.1 Cherax quadricarinatus
TGTTATAAATCTCAGAAAGAACAGAACCAAAAATAAAGAAATCTCAGAGGTGAATATACAACACCGCAGAACGAAATTTTCAAATAGAAAGTTAAGTAGAAAAATTAGTTATTTTAACCTCTGGTGTAAATTTAATTTACAGGAAACAACAGCTTTTTATGGAATACAATGAACATCCTCGCATATTCTCAACATTCTCAACTAAACATTTTAATACCCACAGAAACACTAATCCAGTCTCACCCATTCATCAAAAGATAATTCGCATCCTGCTCAATAATGACCCATTTTGCTTCAACTACACCAAAATACTGATCCACACCTGTTACCTATTTTATACACTTTATACCCAAGTAACTTCAGTGAAGTGTAGGTAATGATGCACACTCTAATCGTACCTCCATTTTCACTGTCAGTCGCCCAAACTTATTCACTATCACATCCAAAACCTGAGCAGATAAATATTGATGTATTACACCCCACACTGTTTACATCCATTACCTCTCTCTCCAGACCTCAACAAATAATCACTCTCCATGCAACAGTCATCCAGACTCAACCACATAAATACATTCACCCATTATACCTCTATTTTCGCCCAGTCGAGAAAAATTATGTATAATATTCTCTTTCAAAACCAGAAGAGATAAATGCCCGCTACAAACACGTCCGCACAACACATCCTCACAAAAAAATTCCCATTTGTTAAAAAAAAAATTATTTAGCAAAAATTTTGTATTAAAAAATAATTTTTCCCAAAATTTCCGGGTGAAATTCAACTGCATAACCTATTATCCATATATTGTGTCAACACATCCATATCGGAATTGCACCTCCGATGGCATACACACATACACAGAGACACACACACACACATACATGCACACACACACACACACACACACACACACACTCTCTCTCTCTTCTCTCCCTCTCCTCTCTCTCTCTCTCTCTCTCTCTCTCTCTCTCTCTCTCTCTCTCTCTCTCTCTCTCTCTCTCTCTTTCTCTCTCTCTCTCTCTCTCCTCTCTCTCTCTCTCTCTCTCTCTCTCTCCTCTCTCCTCTCTCTCTCTCTCTCTCTCTCTCTCTCTCTCTCTCCTCTCTCTCTCTCTCCCCTCTACCTTTCCCTTCTCTCTCACTCTTTCCATCTCTCCCTTTTCTCTCCCTCCCTCCCCGTCCTCTCCATTCCCCTCTCTTTTCCTTCCTCCCTACAACTCCCTTTTCGTACTAAAAAAAAAAAAAGAAATATGGAAAGGTCAGAGGGGGACTTGAAGACCCCAGGGATCAGAGGGGAATGGTTCTGGTAAAGAAGAATGGCTGGAAGAGCAATGCAAAAGAATGGAACAGGAGTGGGAGAGAAAACTAGGAGAGCTTTCTGCAAAAATGGAGACAGAGCTTTCAGTAAAACTGGAAAAGAGATTGTAGAAAGAGAAGAAGAATTGGGAGTCCCCAGTCGATGCTGCAGTAGCCAGGATAAGGTCCTAGAATATGAGGTAAATAGGCTGAGATGAACTACGGGGGTACACCCCAGCTGGTACACCTCAACTGAACGAGGGGCCCAACAGGAAGGAAGGAGACATAACTTATGCTAAGGCCCTATCAGCCCGCCAAGCAGGGCCAAGGAATGAAGGTGGAGAGCAGCTGGGTGCAAGGGGTGAGGGGGACAGGTCATATGCAGAGGCACGACCATGCCACCAAGAGCTAGAGGAGAAAATAAGGGAGAAAATGGCCATGTACAGACAGGAACCAGAGACACAGAGGGTTTATTCATGGGCTTCAGGAGAGTGAGGGAAGGACACACACAGAAAGACGGCAGGGAAGAAAGATAGGGGATTACGAACATCATCAAAGAAATAGGTGAAGAAGAAATGTCTGAGATTGTAAATTTTCAAAAAATGGGGGGGGGTACTTGAAGGGGAGAAAACGACCGAACAAGCCGATTTTCAGGACAGAAACAATGCGAAACAGGATCCTACAAGAGAAACCACGGCTGAAGGAACCGGCAGTGTACAAGAGGGTGTTCCTAGACCGAAACAGAACAAAAACAGAACGACAGCAGCAGAGGGAGAGGACACAAGAGCGAAATGAGCTAGGAGGAGAGAGAAGGACAGAATCAGCAGAGGACAATCCGAGTAGGGCAGAGCAACAAGAGCAAGCACACACAGAACCACCCCTAAATCCAAACCCTTTCATGCTACCCCCAACACCGACCACAATCCACATCACAGCTCTATCACCTAGTGTGAATCCCGCAGTACACTCCCGGGGGACCCCTCCTCACAGCCCCCAAAACCCGTGTAGAGAGAAAAATGAAGGTAGGGTTTTCACCAATGCTGAGGGAAATAACAAAAAGGGGGGGGGTGGATGAAAGAGTAAAGAGGCATACGGACATCAACCCCTTCCAGAAACCAAGCATACAGGCTGAAAACAGATGCACTTTCCAAGGGGATATCAATCTGAGGAAAAAAAGAGGGAAAGAGGGGGGTGAGGGGGAGAAGTGGCAATGTGATCAAAAAATTGAGGGAATTTTGTGACCGGGAGAGAGAAGACGAGGAGAAGGGAGATTACTAGTACAACGCTTCAGTCTAAAGGCCCCAAAGGGGTGGAAATTCGGGGTGATATAACCCACTTGAGAAACAGGGGGCCCAGGCAAGAGTATGAAAGGGAAAGAGCGATGGTTGACACACTGGTGAAGTTCCGAAGGGTCTTGTGAGAAGGGGGAGCTAGATCATGAGTGACTTCAACCAAAGGAAATCGATTGGGAGAACTTGGAGCCCATGGGGGCCCCAAAAGGGAGAGTTAAAATGAAGAAGGTGGTACTGGAAAAACCCCCCATGAAACCAAACAGTAGGGACACTACCAGAGAAGAGGGAGGGAACCAGCGAGGCTGGACCTAGTATTCACCATGAGTATTGCAGATATTGAGGATATCACATATGAAAGACCCCTGGGGGCCAGTAATCATGTGGTTTTAAGCTTTGAATACATAGTAGAGTTACAAGGAGAGGGGAAAGTAGGAAGGGCCGGATCAATAAAGCCAAACTACAAGGGGACTACACAAGCACGAGGAACATCCTGAACGGTGTTCAGTGGGACAGAGAACTGGCAGGGAAATCAGTAGACGAGATGATGGAATATGTGACAGCAATTTGCAAGGAGGCTGAGTAAAAGTTTGTACCCAAGGGTAACAGGAATAATGAAAAAGCCAGGATGAGCCCGTGGTTCACCCAAAGGCGCATGGAGGCCAAAACCAAGTGTGCTAGGGAAAGGAAGAAGTATAGAAGGAAAAGGACCCAAGTGAATAAGGAGACCAGTCATAGAGCCAGAAATTAATATGCACAGGTTAGACGGGAGGCCCAAAGGCAATACGAGAATGACATAGCAGCAAAAGCCAGATCTGGCAGAAAGCTGTTGTACAGCCACATCAGGAGGAAAACAACAGTCAAGGACCAGGTAATCAGGCTGAGGAAGGAATTGGGGGAGGTCACAAAAAACGATTGCAAAGTATGTTACCTGGAGGTTACCTGGAGGTTATTCCGGGGATCAACGCCCCCGCGGCCCGGTCCATGACCAGGCCTCCCGATGGATCAGGGCCTGATCAACTAGGCTGTTACTGCTGGCCGCACGCAGTCCGACGTACGAGCCACAGCCCGGCTGATCCGGCACTGACTTTAGGTATCTGTCCAGCTCTCTCTTGAAGGCAGCCAGGGGTTTATTGGCAATTCCCCTAATGCTTGATGGGAGGCTGTTGTACAGTTTTGGGCCCCGGACACTTATGGTGTTTTCTCTTAGTGTACCAATGGCGCCCCTACTTTTTATTGGCGGCATTTTGCATCGCCTGCCCAGTCTTTTACTTTCGTAGGGAGTGATTTCTGTGTGCAGATTTGGGACCATTCCTTCCAAGATTTTCCAAGTGTAGATTATGATATACTCTCTCCTCCTGCATTCCAACGAGTACAAGTCAAGTGCTTCCAAGCGTTCCCAGTAGTTAAGGTGCTTGACAGAACTTATACGTGCAGTAAAGGATCTCTGTACACTCTCTAGATCTGCGATTTCACCTGCTTTGTATGGAGATGTTAATGTACAGCAGTATTCCAGCCTAAGAGAGAACAAGTGATTTGAAAAGGATCATCATGGGCTTGGCATCTCTCGTTTTGAAAGTTCTCATTATCCATCCTATCATTTTCTTTGCACGTGCGATCGTGGCACTGTTGTGATCCTTGAAAGTGAGATCCTCAGACATTACTACTCCCAGGTCCCTTACATTATTTTTCGCTCTATTGTATGGCCGGAGTCAGTAGTATACTCTGTTCTAGTTATTATCTCCTCAGTTTTCCATAACGGAGTAGTTGGAATTTGTCCTCATTGAACATCATATTGTTTACCGTTGCCCACTGGAAAACTTTGTTTATATCTTCTTGGAGGTTAACCGCGTCCTCAGCAGATGACAGCCTCATGCAGATCCTAGTATCATCCGCAAAGGATGATACGGTGCTGTGGTGTATATCTCTGTTTATGTCTGATATGAGGATAAGGAATAAGATGGGGGCGAGTACTGTGCCTTGTGGAACAGAGCTCTTCACTATGGCAGCCTCCGATTTAACTCTGTTGACCACTACTCTTTGTGTTCGATTTGTTAGGAAGTTGAAGATCCATCTCCCCACTTTCCCAGTTATTCCTTTAGCACGTATTTTATGGGCTATTACGCCATGATCGCATTTGTCAAATGCTTTTGCAAAGTCTGTGTATATTACATCTGCATTCTGATTTTCTTCGGTGCATCCAAGGCCATGTCATAGTGATCCAGTAGTTGTGAGAGGCAGGAGCGACCTGCCTGAACCCATGTTGCCCTGGATTGTGCAGATTTTGGGAATCCAGGTGATTTGCAATCCTGCTTCTTAGCACTCTTTCAAAGATTTTTATGATGTGGGACGTCAGAGCTATTGGTCTATAGTTCTTAGCTAATGCTTTGCTGCCACCTTTATGGAGCGGGGCTATATCCGTTTGTTTTAAGTGACTGTGGAATTTCACCATGTCCAAGCTCCTCCACCATAGTGTACTTAGGGCACGCGAGAGAGGTTTCTTGCAGTTCTTAATGAAAACAGAGTTCCACGAGTCTGGGCCCGGGGCTGAGTGCATAGGCATGTTGTCAATGGGTTTTTCGAAATCTATCGGAGTTAGGGTAATGTCGGAAATCTGGCATACATTTATGGAGTTTTGAGGCTCATTCATGAAGAAATCATTTGGGTCGTCGATCCTCAGACCGATTAGTGGTTCACTAAACACAGAGTCGTACTGGGATTTCAATATTTCACTCATTTCCTTGTTGTCGTCTGTGTAAGTCCCATCCTGTCTGAGTAAGGGCCCGATACTAGATGTGGTATTTGCCTTGTTTTTGGCATATGAAAAGAAATATTTTTAATTTCTTTCAATTTCACTAATAGCTTTAAGCTCCTCCTGCCTCTCCTGGTTCCTTTAAGAGTCATTTAGCTTAAGTTCGATAGTTTCCACTTCCCTGGTCAGCGCCTCTTTTCGTGTATCAGATATTCTAGCACTCCTGAGGAGCTCAGTGACTCTTCGTCGTCTTCTGTAGAGGAGCGTCTTTTTCTCTCCAGTTTACTCCTGCTCTTCTTCTTTCTTAGGGGAATATGCCTAGAACATGCTTCGGCTACCAGGAAGTTGATCCTTTCAAGGCACTGGTTTGGATCCATGTCATTTAAGACATCTTCCCAACATGTTTTGTTTAGGATATGGTTTACCTGGTCCCAGTTGATGTTCTTGTTGTTGAAATTGTATTTTGTGAAGACACCTTCACAGGTACATGCATTCTGCTGTTCAGGACCCCTATGCATGTACGTCTGGACTTCGATTAGATTGTGATCGGAATTAGTTGTTTTTGATATTCTTATGTCTCTTATCAGGTCCTCATTATTTGTGAAGATAAGGTCAAGTGTGTTTTCTAGTCTAGTTGGCTCCACTATCTGCTGGCTTAAGGTGTGTTTTTCGCAGAGACTTAGTAGCTCATGTGTGTGTGACCTTTCATCTGCGCTACCTCCGGGGATTGTTTCAGCTATAACATTATTTGCTACATTCTTCCATTTTGTATGCCTTAGGTTGAAATCACCAAGCAGTAAGATGTTTGGGGATGGAGCTGGAAGGTTTTCCAAACAGTAATCGATTTTCAGTAGCTGTTCCTTGAACTGTTGGAGGTTGCATCTGGTGGCTTGTATACAACCACAATGACTAGGTTTTGGTTCTCGATCTTTATTGATAGAACTTCAACTACCTCATTTGTGGTGTTCAGCAACTCTGTGCAGATAAGGGACTCTTTGACATACAAGCCAACCCCCCCTTGTTGCCTGTTTTTTTCTGTCGCATCTAAAAAGGTTGTAACCACTTATCCATATTTCACTGTCAAAGTGATCTTTTGTGTGAGTCTCCGTGAAGGCTGCAAACATTGCATTAGACTCCACTAGAAGTCCACTGATAAAAGGTATTTTGTTGTTGGTGGATGGCTTAAGGCCCTGTATATTAGCAAATATGAACGAGGTTGTATTCTGTGTTTGTTGGGGGGATTTTGTTATTGGCATCAGTAGTTGTAATTCTGGAGGGCCATGGGTGGCCACTGGCTGCGCCTCCAGTTCAACAAGGCTCCAAGGTGGTGGACTATTTTTGTTATTTCCTTCCATTTTCTTTTTTCGTTTCCTGCCACTAAAAAATCACCTGGAGTTGGGTTGTCGTAGCTACTATTGTTTGTCTTGTGGGGTCTGTGCCTCCTGGTCCCTTTTAGATGGTATGCAGGGCACTCGATGTTGTAACACTGCTTCTGGAGGACGAAGAGTGGCACATTTTTGGGTGAAAGAAAGTACAGGAAGAAGAGCGACACACTCCTTTAGACAGGAGGTCGCTACATTTTTTGGGATGGTCAAAGTTGCATGTCCCATTTTTTTCCCCTGTTATTCCATGCTTACAGATGCCCCAAGCATAATATTTGCACAAATTCACCTTTGGTTGAGAATTGTTGGGAGGTGTGTTGTCAATTTCTGCAGGTTCTGGGACTGCACTATTATCCTCAGTATCCAAGCCAGGGCCACCCCGTCCTGGATTCCATCTACTTTCCCCAGTAGAGGAAGGAGGAGACTCCTCTCCAACATCTGTACTGTGGGCCACGGTCTTGTGCAATGATGGTTGTATATTTACTGTTTTTGTGGTGGTTTGGGTAGTGTCCCTAGGAGAGTCTGGGCTGGCAGTAAGGCTGGGGGCTGGGTCTGGGTCAGCACTGGGGCTGGGGGGTGGGGCTGGGGCTATGACTGTGATGGTTGCAGAAGAGTCTACCCCAGAGGAGGGCTCCTCTACTATATCTGTACTAGGGGCTATGGCATTGGTAGCTGTGGAGGAGTCTTTAACTGAATCCAGATTTTCACAATGGCTGGGGGCTGGGTCTGGGTCAGCCCTAAGGCTGGGGACTGAACTAGCTGTTGTTTTTGTTTCCCGTGTTTTTTCTAGTGTGTATCTGCTTATTTTTGGGTCAGTTGTTGTAGACTGGGCATTCTCCGTGTTAGACTTTACTCCTCTCCTATCTTCCCATGCTCTATATATTCCAGGTAGACTATTCAATAGTTCCTCCTTTTTCTCGTGTTTATTATTAACCTCCTGAGTGCTTTCCTGATATCTATCCATAGTTCCACATCCCTGTTGCAGATCCAGAAACACCTATCTAGATAGATGTCATTTTTGGTTGCAGTGTTTATTCTTGCACAGGTAACATAATGTTTTGAAAAGCCAACGTTGCATGTGATTCTAGATTTTTTCCCAAGAGCCTTTCCACATGTCCCACAGGTATACTGTACTGCCATCGTGCCTGTATCCTATTTGCAACTGGGTACCACAAGACCCTGATCTTCACTTTACCTTTCAGCTCTGCACGCAGGTGTGGGTGTTATAGGTCAATACATGGGTATGTGGGATGTAATTAGTATGGAGACTTATTACCCATTAAAAACTTTTATGTTGTATAACATCATATATCATACATCCTACAGCATCTGATTCCTGTCATGATCACTGCTGTTTATCTTGTCCTGGACAGTTATATGTAGTGGTGGTGGCTGGGTTTCGGTGATGAAAGGTAGTTCGGTGGTCAGGAGAATGGGGTATGGGTGCCAGTAGGGGGGGTGAGGACCATCCCTTCTTGTTGGGGTGTCGGAGGGGGGGGGGTGAGAGGATTTGGTGGTGGTTTATCCTTTTCCACTATCCAGTCACTGCATGTTCACTGTTTCCCTGCACATCAATCAACTATCTCTTATTTTATTATTTCTACTGTGGCTTAATACTTATCCAGTTTGTATCCCCACGTCTCCACTTTGCTGGGTTGGGTGATAAGTGGGTCCGTGGTATGGGTACCAGCAGGGAGGGAACAACCCCCGCTGGTTGGGGTACGAAGGGGCGGGGGGAGAGGTGGGGGGATCAGTGGGGTGACCGTAAACTTGCGCAGTTTGTTCCCATATAATTACACCATAGCTTACACTAGCACTCGGTTTTAAAAGGATTTAAAAGGATTACTCTTATCCACAATTCAGTACACTATATCACTGCCTATTCAAATCCTTTTTCCTCGTTATAACACCTGTACGATAGTTTACATTTCTCTGTCGCCTCTGGCAATAATTTTCCTGGTGGTCAACCCATATATATATTCCATATATTGTACACTATGTATTGGGTATTTGACAGATTGCTGTAATCCACAGTTTCAGATCACTATATCACTGAACATCAATACCTCACCATTCACTATATTCATTATATGGTATGAGGAACAGTCCTTCAGTATAAAACACGACCCACTGTATGGTATCATCTGTAGGCCTACACACTGCTCTCCTCACTTTTATTATTAATAATATCTTACATTCTCCCATGGTTTTAGCAATAATCCTTTTCCATTTCTTAACTTTTCTGCTCTCTGAGTTTATGCTAACCCTGATCTTTATTTCCCCTCACTGATCTACGTTCACTGCTAGTCACAAATGATTTCCTATATGGCACCTTCCATAACAACCGTTATACTGAGCCTGGCACTCTACACTTAGCATTGTAAAACTAGTTTTTTTTCTCTTCAATGGACACTGATGCTTCCCTTCTGTGGGTTTAGAAACGTATATGCACTTTAGGCTTCACACGCCTATTTTCCACACTCTGTCCCCTCTGGGACCTCCGACACACGCGAAATTGGCGGAGCTCAAACACGCGAGACTTCCCGGATCAACTATCCGGCTGTGAGGAGCTCAACATGATATTCAAAGATGTGTTCACAGAGGAGACTGAAGGGCCTCCAGAAAGGCAGAGAGGTGGGGTACATAAGAACATAAGAAAGGAGGATCACTGCAGCAGGCCTGTTGGCCCATGCTCGGCAGGTCCTTTACAATTCATCCCACTAACGAAACATTTTCCCAACCCAGTCCTCAATGCTACCCAAGAAATAAGCTCTGATAACTCTATCCACTCATTTGCAAGTCCTGGAGTTTACCTGGAGAGAGTTCCGGGGGTCAACGCCCCCGCGGCCCGGTCTGTGACCAGGCCTCCTGGTGGATCAGAGCCTGATCAACCAGGCTGTTGCTGCTGGCTGCACGCAAACCAACGTACGAGCCACAGCCCGGCTGGTCAGGAACCGACTTTAGGTGCTTGTCCAGTGCCAGCTTGAAGACTGCCAGGGGTCTGTTGGTAATCCCCCTTATGTATGCTGGGAGGCAGTTGAACAGTCTCGGGCCCCTGACACTTATTGTATGGTCTCTTAACGTGCTAGTGACACCCCTGCTTTTCATTGGGGGGATGTTGCATCGTCTGCCAAGTCTTTTGCTTTCGTAGTGAGTGATTTTCGTGTGCAAGTTCGGTACTAATCCCTCTAGGATTTTCCAGGTGTATATAATCATGTATCTCTCCCACCTGTGTTCCAGGGAATACAGTTTTAGGAACCTCAAGCGCTCCCAATAATTGAGGTGTTTTATCTCCGTTATGCGCGCCGTGAAGGTTCTCTGTACATTTTCTAGGTCAGCAATTTCACCTGCCTTGAAAGGTGCTGTTAGTGTGCAGCAATATTCCAGCCTAGATAGAACAAGTGACCTGAAGAGTGTCATCATGGGCTTGGCCTCCCTAGTTTTGAAGGTTCTCATTATCCATCCTGTCATTTTTCTAGCAGATGCGATTGATACTATGTTATGGTCCTTGAAGGTGAGATCCTCCGACATGATCACTCCCAGGTCTTTGACGTTGGTGTTTCGCTCTATTTTGTGGCCAGAATTTGTTTTGTACTCTGATGAAGATTTATTTTCCTCGTGTTTACCATATCTGAGTAATTGAAATTTCTCATCGTTAAACTTCATATTGTTTTCTGCAGCCCACTGAAAGATTCGGTTGATGTCTGCCTGGAGCCTTGCAGTGTCTGCAATGGAAGACACTGTCATGCAGATTCGGGTGTCATCTGCAAAGGAAGACACGGTGCTGTGGCTGACATCCTTGTCTATGTCGGATGTGAGGATGAGGAACAAGATGGGAGCGAGTACTGTGCCTTGTGGAACAGAGCTTTTCACCGTAGCTGCCTCGGACTTTACTCTGTTGACGACTACTCTCTGTGTTCTGTTAGTGAGGAAATTATAGATCCATCGACCGACTTTTCCTGTTATTCCTTTAGCACGCATTTTGTGCTCTATTACGCCATGGTCACACTTGCCGAAGGCTTTTGCAAAGTCTGTATATATTACATCTGTATTCTTTTTATCTTCTAGTGCATTTAGGACCTTGTCGTAGTGATCCAATAGTTGAGACAGACAGGAGCGACCTGTTCTAAACCCATGTTGCCCTGGGTTGTGTAACTGATGGATTTCTAGATGGGTGGTGATCTTCCTTCTTAGGACCCTTTCAAAGATTTTTATGATATGGGAAGTTAGTGTTATCGGTCTGTAGTTCTTTGCTGTTGTTTACTGCCCCCTTTGTGGAGTGGGGCTATGTCTGTTGTTTTTAGTAACTGTGGGACGACCCCCGTGTCCATGCTCCCTCTCCATAGGATGGAAAAGGCTCGTGATAGGGGCTTCTTGCAGTTCTTGATGAACACGGAGTTCCATGAGTCTGGCCCTGGGGCAGAGTGCATGGGCATGTCATTTATCGCCTGTTCGAAGTCATTTGGCGTCAGGATAACATCGGATAGGCTTGTGTTAACCAAATTTTGTGGCTCTCTCATAAAAAAATCATTTTGATCTTCGACTCTCAGTCTGGTTAGCGGCTTGCTAAAAACTGAGTCATATTGGGACTTGAGTAGCTCACTCATTCCCTTGCTGTCAACTGTGTAGGACCCATCTTGTTTAAGTAAGGGCCCAATACTGGACGTTGTTCTCGACTTTGATTTGGCATAGGAGAAGAAATACATTGACCTCTATTGACCTCTTTTAGCCGCTCTGTTATTCTTTTCCGTCGCCTGTAAAGGGAGCGCCTGTCTCTTTCTATTTTACATCTACTCCTCATTTTTCTTAGAGGAATAAGCCTTGTTCATACATCGAGTGCCACCAAGTTAATCTGTTCTAGGCATAAGTTGGGGTCTGTGTTGCTTAGTATATCTTCCCAGCTTATATCGGTTAGGACTTGGTTTACTTGGTCCCACTTTATGTTTTTGTTATTGAAGTTGAATTTGGTGAATGCTCCCTCGTGACTAGTCTCATTATGTCGGTCTGGGGCTCCGCGCATACATGTCTGACCCTCAATTATGTTGTGATCTGAGTATATTGTTTTTGATATGGTGACATTTCTTATCATATCATCATTGTTAGTGAAGATGAGGTCTAGTGTATTCTCCAGTCTAGTAGGCTCTATTATTTTCTGGTTTAAATTGAATTTTGTGCAGAGATTTAAAAACTCGTGTGAATGTGAGTTTTCATCAGAGCTGCCTCCTGGTGTTATTACTTCAACAATATTACTTGCTATATTCCTCCATTTTAGGTGCCTTAAGTTGAAATCCCCCATGAGCAAGATGTTGGGTGCAGGAGCTGGAAGATTTTCCAGACAGTGGTCAATTTTTAACAGCTGTTCCTGGAATTGCTGGGATGTTGCATCCGGAGGCTTGTAGACTACCACAATGACTAGGTTTTGGTTCTCGACCTTTACTGCTAAAACTTCCACTACATCATTTGAGGCATTTAGCAGTTCTGTGCAAACAAGTGACTCTGCAATGTACAGGCCAACCCCCCCCTTTTGCCTGTTCACTCTGTCACATCTGTATAGGTTGTAACCTGGGATCCATATTTCGTTGTCCAAGTGATCCTTTATGTGGGTCTCAGTGAAAGCCACAAACATTGCCTTTACCTCTGCAAGCAGTCCACGGATGAAAGGTATTTTGTTGTTTGTTGCTGGCTTTAGACCCTGTATATTTGCAAAGAAGAATGTCATCGGACTGGTGGTATTGTTGTTACTGGGGGGGGGGGGGATTTTTTTCCGGCATTAGTATCTGTATCTGTTGGTTTGGAGTGGAGGCCATCGACTGTGGTTCCACTCCAGGAATGACTGGATTTGGTGTACGATTTCTGCCATTTCCTGCCAGTTTTTTTTCCTTCCTGGCACTAAAAACCTCTCCCTCTTGAGTGGCTGTGGCTACCCAGGTTTTCCCATGGCCTGGATGTTTTGTATCTTTTTGTCCCCTTTAGATGGTGTGCCTGGCAATTTAAGTTATAGCACAGTCTTTCCTGTACTGAAGAGGTACACATTTCAGGGTGAAGAAGCTTACAGGAAGGGAGTTTGCATTTTCCTGTTGTCATATGGGCATGGCATTTTCTAGGGTGGTCATAGTTGCACGTCCCGTCTGTTTTTCCAGATTTCCCATGTCTGCAGATACCAAGTGCATAGTATGTGCACAGGCTTGGTTTCCGTTTGCCTTGGGTTTCTGTGACTGTATTCCCTGTTGGTGCATGTTTCCCTGTCTTATTCCTATCCTCCCTAGCACCAACAATGGAGCTCCCACCAGTTGTTTTTGGTAATATATCCTCACTATTGCTAGTGGAGTCCTCTTGTTTGCTATTTCCTGCGGTATTTCTAGTTTGCAATATTGGTTTTATCTTATCTTTGACTATACTTGTTTCCCCACTACGGCTCCTGTCCCCTATGAGGTCATTTATATGTATTCCTTCCTGCGTATAATTCCCGACTACCTGGACAAAATCTCCAGCTTCACCATTACTGTCTCCCAGGACAGCACCTCCAGCTTCACCTTTACTGTCTCCCAGGACAGCACCTCCAGCTTCACCATTACTGTCTCCCAGGACAGCACCTCCAGCTTCACCATTACTGTCTCCCAGGACAGCACCTCCAGTTTCTCCATTACTATCTCCCAGGACAGCACTATCAGCCCCACTTTTACTGACTACCAGGACATCACCTCCAGCCTTACAGTTTCTGACTACATGACCAGTATCAATGGCAGTACCATTCAGCCCAGACTTTTTATGTTCCCATCTGTTGTAGAAAGCTTCCAGGTTGTCTATGAAAGCAGCTTTGATGTTATCCTCTTTTAATACCCTTGTGATTTTAGTCCACAGATTTTCCTCTTTTGGGCATACCCAGAAACACTTCCCTGTTTTAATACTGTTTATCCAACCTAAATTTGAAACTACCCAAAGTCCTAGCCTCAATAACCCAACTAGGTAGTCTGTTCCACTAATCAACTACCCTATTTCCAAACCAATGCTTTCCTATGTCCTTTCTAAATCTAAACTTATCTAATTTAAATCCATTACTGCGGGTTCTCTCTTGGAGAGATATCATCACGTGTTGGACACAATACATACAACCGAGGAAGAAGTGAAGAGGCTGTTAAGCGAGCTAGATACCTCAAAGGCGATAAGGCCGGATAACATCTCTCCATGGGTCCTGAGAGAGGGAGCAGAGGCGCTTTGTGTGCCACTATCTTCATACTTCCATACCAGAAGTATGGAAGACAGCAAATGTAGTCCCAATTTTCAAAAAAGGAGACAGACATGAAGCATTAAACTGCAGACCAGTGTCACTGACGTGTATAGTATGCAAGGTCAATGAGAAAATTATCAGAAGTAGAATGGTGGAGCACCTAGAAAGGAATAAGATTATCAACGACAGCCAGCACAGTTTCAGGGACGGGAAATCCTGCATCACAAACCTACTGGAGTTCTTTGATAGGGTGACGGCAGTAATACAAGAGAGAGAAAGAGATGGGTAGATTACATTTTCTTGGACTGTAAGAAGGCGTTTGACACAATCCTACACAAGAGACTAGCGCAAAAGCTGGAGTACCAGGTAGGGATAACAGGGAAGGCACTACAATGGATCAGGGAATACCTGTCGGGAAGACAACATCTAGTCATGGTTCGTGGCGAGGTGTCAGAGTGGGCGCCTGTAACGAGTCGGGTGCCACAGGGATCAGTCCCAGAACCGGTGCTGTTTCTGGTATTTGTGAACGACTTTACAGAAGGAATAGACTCCGAAGTGTCCCTGTTTGCAGATGATGTGAAGTTGATGAGAAGAATTCAATCGGTCGAGGACCAGGCAGAACTACAGAGGGATCTGAACAAGCTGCAGGCTTTGTCCAGCAACTGGCTCCTGGAGTTCAACCCCACCAAGTGCAAAGGTTATGAAGATTTGGGAAGGGCAAAGAAGACCACAGACGGAGTACAGTCTAGGGGGGCAGAGCCTACAAACCTCACTCAAGGAAAAGGATCTTGGGGTGAGTATAACACCTGGCACATCTGGGGCGCACATTAACCGAATAACTGCTACGACATACGGGCGCCTGGCAAACCTAAGAACAGCATTCCGAGATCTAAATAAGGATTCATTCAGGACCCTGTACACTGTATACATTAGGCCCATATTGGAATATGCAGCGCCAGTTTGGAACCCTCACCTAGACAAGCAGTAAGGAAACTAGAGAAAGTGCAAAGGTTTGCAACAAGCCTAGTCCCGGAGCTAAGGGTTATGTCGACCTGACGAGATTGGAAGACAGGAGAAAAAGGGAAGATGTGATAACGACATAAAATACTGAGAGGTATAAACGAGGTGGACAGAGACAGGATGTTCCAGAGATGGGACAGAGCAGCAAGGGGTCACAGTTCTACGTTGAAGACTCAGATGAACCTCAGGGATGTTAGGAAGTATTTCTTCAGTCACAGAGTTGTCAAGAAGTGGAATAGCCTGGGTAGTGATGTAGTGGAGGCGGGATCCATACAGAGTGACCAGGTATCGACCAGTTGAAGAGGCGGGGCCAGGAGCTGTGACACGAACCCTGCAACCACAACAAGGTGAGTACAACTAGGTGAGTACACACACGTACAGACACACACTGTTGCTCATGAGAAACCAGTAGAGTTTTGAGTAGACTGGAGTAATGGACAGAAACACTGAAGGTATAACAGCTCTTTCAGACCCTCAAAGTTATTTGAAAGAACCATTTCTCTTGACGAAAAGAAAAATAATGGAAAAATTAACAATTGGAAAGAATAATCAATTGTAGAGGAAATACGCAAAATAATTTATTATGAAAAAAAATATGAAAAATTAAATACATAAAATAATCTGGCGAAACTAAGTTAAGATAAGATAAGATAAGATAAGATTTCGTTCGGATTTTTAACCCTGGAGGGTTAGCCACCCAGGATAACCCAAGAAAGTCAGTGCGTCATCGAGGACTGTCTAACTTATTTCCATTGGGGTCCTTAATCTTGTCCCCCAGGATGCGACCCACACCAGTCGACTAACACCCAGGTACCTATTTGCTGCTAGGTGAACAGGACAACAGGTGTAAGGAAACGTGTCGAAATGTTTCCACCCGCAGGGAATCGAACCCGGGCCCTCCGTGTGTGAAGCGGGAGCTTTAGCCACCAGGCCACCGGGTAACCTAGAGCCACTGGTAACCTAGAGATGGTATTCCGATATGAAGATGGAACGTTGCACGTAGCTCTCAGGATTCACCAGGTTGAGCAATGAATCACGAAATCGTAATGACTAATCGTAATGACTAATCGTAATGACTAACGCGACGGTCTGGAGTTTTGAGACTCTCTGACCGCGGGTTCAAATCCCGCCCGTGATATAGCTTTTTTGAGGAATGAAGCACGTGAAAGACGAGGTATTAACAGTTGGACACACAATGGACGGTGGAAGAGACAGAGCACAGACACCAAGATATAGACAGACACAAAGATATAGACAGATACCAAGATGTAGACGCACACACCAAGAAGTCGACAGACTCCAAGACGTAGACAGACTCCAAAATATAGATAGTGTTTCACCGCTAGTAGACAAGGGGGTAAATAGAAATATTTTATAGTACTCTGATGAAGGCGGCTGAAGATGACGAAGACAAGAGGTGAAGTTCCAAAATATAATATGACACTAATGTAGTATCCAAAAGAGGTGAAAATAGATGTAATCAGAGATTTAATACATAGATAAGACAAAAAATGAAAATTATAAACATAGGCAAACAGTCAATTACATGTTAGGAAGAAGGCATTCCAAAGAATTTGTGAGAATTAAGAATAATTACGTTAAAAAATGTGTCATATTAGGTCCGGTTACATTAGCATAAAAATCCATCACCTAGAACAGAAAAAAAAACAGGAGTGGAATTCCATTCTTACAGAATTGCTTGGAGCAGAAAGTCAAGTGGTTTAAAACACGCTAGAAGGGTCCTTTGTGAACTCCCACTGGGTGGTGTAAAGGGGATAAAAGGGCAGAGAGGTAACGTTGCCCGACCCTTACTCTACAATCAGTCATCCATTTATACTACCACCAACATTCGTTCATGCGTACACTCTTATCTAATGAACTTTTCCCACACAAACACTTTGGACCAGAGGTTTCAAGATGGTGATGGCAGTGATATACAACCCACTCTGCATAGCAAGAGACAAGAGTACGCTGAGACAACAGAGCAATGTTGCATACTCCAGTCGAGGTGGTCAGAAGGACCCACACGGGTGGGACATAGTTACTCTTCATGAGTAGACCTTAACAATCTGGAGATAGAATGGAAAAACCTATGGGGAACCATAAATATGGAGGGCTAAGATACTGAAGGTGGTCCTGAAAAACTTCATTCACCATGCAAGATGTACAGCGAGAGAAAGACAAGGAGAGGATGAGCCGGCAAGGCTGGACCTCGTAATCACCTTGAGCAGTCCAGACATGGGGGGATATTACATACAACAGGCCTCTCGGAACTAGTGATCACATGGTCCTGAGTTTCGTATACCTTGTTGAGTTAGCTGTGGAGAGTGAAACAACACGGATAGAAGGGAAGAAGCTTAATGTCGAGAGAGGAGACTACACAGGCATAAGGCAATTCCTGTAACAATGCTGCCACACTGCATGGGATGCGGGACTCAGTCGGACAGTTGGAATCGTATTTGCTAATACAACTTTTACTTGCCTTTGTCAGCTCCAAATGATGGCAATGAGATTTATGGCATGGCAACAGAATTTCAGAAGCATCTATCTGAAATCGAGGCACGCTGTAATGGCTTCAGTACTCTCTCAATCCCTTGCATCACATCCAGTCAGGCAAAGCCTAAAGGCATTTTCACTTATGATCTATTCTGGCAATAAGAAAATGATGCACTAGCAGTGTCCACTGGTAACATAACTGGGATCAGTTACACAGAGGTGTGTTCTCGATATGCCAGTCTGGTGGCTACACAAAAGGACACAGTGGATCAATAACCTGAGCCAGGGAGTAATGAAACCTGCAATCACCTATGTGTTCTCCCCCTCCCCCAGACACCATCCTCACAACACTGACGCATAAATCATTACTTGACATGGATATGACATATGTTCATCTTTCCATTAACATGCAGTTTTGTGATGTAAACAAACATGTGTGGCCGTACCAACCCGTGCAGCGAGAATGGTATTTGTCCATCCCGGTGGGAATGCATATTGCAGCTGGTCATTGCTTGCATCACAAAACCGATGAAAGTTTCAGGGTCCGAAACGTACATTTTCGCAGCATATGGAGGCTGACTGGCATTTTCAATGGAAAGTCCTGGGTGAAAGCCGCGCTGTCCTTTCGGATTGTACCAGCAGTACTCTTGATAGAGAGAGAGAGAGAGAGAGAGAGAGAGAGAGAGAGAGAGAGAGAGAGAGAGAGAGAGAGAGAGAGAGAGAGAGAGAGAGAGAGAGAGAGAGAGAGAGAGAGAGAGAGAGAGGAGGGGATGACATTAACCTCAAGCAGCTGATCATGGAACGCATGAAGTACTTCACTTCTTCCTAGTTGTCCATGTGTATTACTCCCGCTATCTCAATGAGTACCTGCTGCAGATGCCTGCCTGCACTTCCTGCTGAGGTCAAGGCGGACTTCGTGTCTGGCACCTATGTTGGCACCATGAGGGATACTGGCATCATAAGATAAAAATTTTGTTCCTATTTTTAACCTGGAGTGTTAGCCACCCAGGATAACCCGACAAAGTTAGTGTGTCATCGAGGACTGTCTGTCTTATTTCCTATGGGGTCCTTTAGTCTTGTCCCCCAGGATGCCACCCACACCAGTCTACTAACACCCAGGTACCTACTTACTTGCTAGGTGAACGGGACAGCAAGCGTAAGGAAACGTGCCGAGTGTTTTCCCCCAAACGGAGATCGAACCGCGAACACTCAGTGTATGAGGCTATTACATTGCCAGCCGAGCCAAGGGACACCGTGGCCAGTATGCCATCAACTTTAGCAAGGGAGCTCTCAAGGACACGTCTGCTGAGCATGTTTCTGAGTAGAGTGGAGCCTTCCACCTCATTGTACACGTGTCAATCTGGATGAACATCTACTCTGCTGATCCACCAGGTCAGACTAAGCGAAAACAACAAATGGAGGAGTTGCAGCATCAGCGTGTCTTAGATGCGGGTGATCGGGGGTCTCGTTGTTTTGAAGGTGGAAAACTGCCTCACCCATTGGAGAATAATCTCTCTTATCTGTACATTCCATCACCGATCAAATTGTCCCTGCTGAAGTGAATGTGGCTGATTCCATTGATATTTGAGAATATACGGCGAACAAGTTCATCACCAGTCTGTTTGATGGGTGCTCCATAAAGACGATGAACGTTGTGAAGAAGCATGGCATGGGAAACAAGATCGAGCCTGGAGAACATTTTTCTAAAATTCTTGATAACTGGTGAACTCCGGTAGATGAAATTTGGACCTCTTTTCATCTAAGAGCAGTGTGCACTGTCTCCATGGTTCAATAATAAACATTGGTTTCTCCGGAACGCTG
>NC_069404.1:23970877-23992008 GCF_026875155.1 Cherax quadricarinatus
CTGTATCCCCTTCAAAATCGTGTTCTCACTTTTCACTGTATCTCCTGCGACTATGTTTTATTTTACGGTTGTCTACTGATCCCTGGATATCGTGTTACTCTACAGTTGTCTACTGTATCTCCTGCGACTACTCGTGTTACTCTACAGTTGTCTACTGTATCTCCTGCGACTGCTTGTGTTACTCTACAGTTGTCTACTGTATCTCCTGCGACTACTCGTGTTACTCTACAGTTGTCTACTGTATCTCCTGCGACTACTTGTGTTACTCTACGTTGTCTACTGTATCTCCGTGACTGCTCGTGTTACTCTACAGTTGTCTACTGTATCTCCTGCGACTACTCGTGTTACTCTACAGTTGTCTACTGTATCTCCTGCGACTACTCGTGTTACTCTACAGTTGTCTACTGTATCTCCTGTGACTACTCGTGTTACTCTACGGTTGTCTACTGTATCTCCTGTGACTACTCGTGTTACTCTACGGTTGTCTACTGTATCTCCTGCAACTACTCGTGTTACTCTACGGTTGTCTACTGTATCTCCTGTGACTACTCGTGTTACTCTACGGTTGTCTACTGTATCTCTTGTGACTACTCGTGTTACTCTAACGTTGTCTACTGTATCTCCTGTGACTACTCGTGTTACTCTACGGTTGTCTACTGTATCTCCTGTGACTACTCGTGTTACTCTACGGTTGTCTACTGTATCTCCTGGGACTACTCGTGTTACTCTACAGTTGTCTACTGTATCTCCTGCGACTACTCGTGTTACTCTACAGTTGTCTACTGTATCTCCTGCGACTACTCGTGTTACTCTACAGTTGTCTACTGTATCTCCTGCGACTACTCGTGTTACTCTACAGTTGTCTACTGTATCTCCTGCGACTACTCGTGTTACTCTACGGTTGTCTACTGTATCTCCTGTGACTACTCGTGTTACTCTACGGTTGTCTACTGTATCTCCTGCAACTACTCGTGTTACTCTACGGTTGTCTACTGTATCTCCTGTGACTACTCGTGTTACTCTACGGTTGTCTACTGTATCTCCTGTGACTACTCGTGTTACTCTACGGTTGTCTACTGTATCTCCTGTGACTACTCGTGTTACTCTACAGTTGTCTACTGTATCTCCTGCGACTACTCGTGTTACTCTACAGTTGTCTACTGTATCTCCTGCGACTACTCGTGTTACTCTACAGTTGTCTACTGTATCTCCTGCGACTGCTCGTGTTACTTTACACCATCTTAGACACTGAACTTATAAACCACTTTTCCTACACTGATGTATAATACCTCTTTTTATGGGTTTTAAGGTGCTTAGAACCCATTACTGAAGTTATATTTTATTTTAAGGTCAGGATCAGCTGCTAGGAATCATCAAGGTCAAATTTAACTGCTCGATGAAAAGTGAATGAAAAATTCCACTAAATTTTAATTATTTTTTATATAAAGAATCAGATACACATATGCCATTATAAGCATTTATTTGTGAGAAAAATAGTAATGAGTGATATCTGAAACATTTTATCACATTATACAATCCTATGATATTAGCGGAAGCTTCTGTGAATATCATATAATGGAGACCTTTTTAACTAAACCCACTCAATCATCCATATAATCTGGTATAGCAAGACAATCCTCAACATCCTAATAGCGTTCACTCTTCTTTTTTGTGAATCGTCTGCATTCCCCATCTCGACACCCTCATCTCCAGACTGAGCCTCTTCTGTCTTAGTGTACGGATTGCAGCATCTTTCTTCACCAGTTACAGTATGATGTGCAAAACAAGATATTCTTTGTGACACCCAGAAGCCACAGTGGTGGTGCTGCCTTTCTTGCCCTGTGCCATAAACTGACAATGATTCACTTAAGTCAGCTCTAGTGGAACTGGGTCTCTCTCAGTAGACTCATCGTGCAGTGCTTGCTGATCCGCTGCTTTCAATAGCATAATCTTCAGATGGCCTGCAACACATGGCAAGAAAAATTTGTTGGATGAAGAGTATGAAGTGAGCAGATCCTATGGATGTTCCCAGCTGACTATACAGAGTGATGAAGGTTTTTGCCACCTCCTGAAGATCTGTTCGCGTGGCGCCCACCTCTCTTCCCGACAAACTTGGAATGTTCCAAGCAAGCAAGGCGTTTAGTACGCTGATCTTGCCTTTGGCATATGGATATGAGATTGTGTCACACCCAATGACGGCCTCTGTGCCAAGAACTGCAGGCTCTTTGGCCCCAGTCCAATAGAGGTGGCACTGATTTCCGACACTGTTCCATCCCACCATTCAATTTGCACCTTGCAGATAGACTAGTAGGACAAGCACATTGCTAGGTACACGTATCACGTTCTACCCAGAATTGACTGCCTAAAAGACATGGAAGATGAGTGCGATATCTTCCTGAACATGACCGAAGGCAACATCATTCTAAGTCTCCACTGTCCTAAACCGAAGGTAGACAACACACTTGCCAGCCTCTGCTTGTAGTTCTTGCTCTTCAAGATTGCATCTCTTCTGGACACATGACTGGCGATTAAGAGCTCCTAATCGATGGGAACTTCACAAGCTCTTCACATTCTCTTGTAATCCTTGGCATACATATTGGTACTTGTCACAGACCATGGTTTTCTGATAGTGACTCAGACTACCCTTAATGAATGTGATCAGATCTGAGGGACTTCCTCCTCGTGCACACAGGAAATGGTACAACAGTTACTGAACATCCACAATAACAATGTCAGCAATTGTTGGTGAGATCTCGAGCACCAAGATGTTTGCTGAACGCTTCAGCGTTCCGGAGAAACCAATGTTTATTATTGAACCATGGAGACAGTGCACACTGCTCTTAGATGAAAAGAGGTCCAAATTTCATCTACCGGAGTTCACCAGTTATCAAGAATTTTAGAAAAATGTTCTCCAGGCTCGATCTTGTTTCCCATGCCATGCTTCTTCACAACGTTCATCGTCTTTATGGAGCACCCATCAAACAGACTGGTGATGAACTTGTTCGCCGTATATTCTCAAATATCAATGGAATCAGCCACATTCACTTCAGCAGGGACAATTTGATCGGTGATGGAATGTACAGATAAGAGATATTATTCTCCAATTGGTGAGGCAGTTTTCCACCTTCAAAACAACGAGACCCCCGATCACCCGCATCTAAGACACGATGATGCTGCAACTCCTCCATTTGTTGTTTTCGCTTAGTCTGATCTGGTGGATCAGCAGAGTAGATGTTCATCCAGATTGACACGTGTACAATGAGGTGGAAGGCTCCACTCTACTCAGAAACATGCTCAGCAGACGTGGCCTTGAGAGCTCCCTTGCTAAAGTTGATGGCATACTGGCCACGGTGTCCCTTGGCTCGGCTGGCAATGTAATAGCCTCATACACTGAGTGTTCGCGGTTCGATCTCCGTTTGGGGGAAAACACTCGGCACGTTTCCTTACGCTTGCTGTCCCGTTCACCTAGCAAGTAAGTATGTACCTGGGTGTTAGTAGACTGGTGTGGTTGGCATCCTGGGGGACAAGACTAAAGGACCCCATAGGAAATAAGACAGACAGTCCTCGATGACACACTAACTTTGTCGGGTTATCCTGGGTGGCTAACACTCCAGGTTAAAAATAGGAACAAAATTTTTATCTTATGATGCCAGTATCCCTCATGGTGCCAACATAGGTGCCAGACACAAAGTCCGCCTTGACCTCAGCAGGAAGTGCAGGCAGGCATCTGCAGCAGGTACTCATTGAGATAGCGGGAGTAATACACATGGACAACTAGGAAGAAGTGAAGTACTTCATGCGTTCCATGATCAGCTGCTTGAGGTTAATGTCATCCTTTCCCCCTCACTCTCTCATCTCTCTCTCTCTCCCTCTCTCTCGTCCTCTCTCCTCTCTCTCTCTCCTCTCTCTCTCTCTCTCTATCAAGAGTACTGCTGGTACAATCCGAAAGGACAGCGCGGCTTTCACCCAGGACTTCCATTGAAAATGCCAGTCAGCCTCCATATGCTGCGAAAATGTACGTTTCGGACCCTGAAACTTTCATCGGTTTTGTGATGCAAGCAATGACCAGCTGCAATATGCATTCCCACCGGGATGGACAAATACCATTCTCGCTGCACGGGTTGGTACGGCCACACATGTTTGTTTACATCACAAAACTGCATGTTAATGGAAAGATGAACATATGTCATATCCATGTCAAGTAATGATTTATGCGTCAGTGTTGTGAGGATGGTGTCTGGGGGAGGGGGAGAACACATAGGTGATTGCAGGTTTCATTACTCCCTGGCTCAGGTTATTGATCCACTGTGTCCTTTTGTGTAGCCACCAGACTGGCATATCGAGAACACACCTCTGTGTAACTGATCCCAGTTATGTTACCAGTGGACACTGCTAGTGCATCATTTTCTTATTGCCAGAATAGATCATAAGTGAAAATGCCTTTAGGCTTTGCCTGACTGGATGTGATGCAAGGGATTGAGAGAGTATTGAAGCCAGTACAGCGTGCCTCGATTTCAGATAGATGCTTCTGAAATTCTGTTGCTATGCCATAAATCTCATTGCCATCATTTGGAGCTGACAAAGGCAAGTAAAAGTTGTATTAGCAAATACGATTCCAACTGTCCGACTGAGTCCCGCATCCCATGCAGTGTGGCAGCATTGTTACAGGAATTGCCTTATGCCTGTGTAGTCTCCTCTCTCGACATTAAGCTTCTTCCTTCTATCCTGTGTTGTTTCACTCTCCACAGCTAACTCAACAAGGTATACGAAACTCAGGACCATGTGATCACTAGTTCCGAGAGGCCTGTTGTATGTAATATCCCCCCATGTCTGGACTGCTCAAGGTGATTACGAGGTCCAGCCTTGCCGGCTCATCCTCTCCTTGTCTTTCTCTCATTGTACATCTTGCATGGTGCATGAAGTTTTTCAGGACCACCTTCAGTATCTTAGCCCTCCATATTTATGGTTCCCCATAGGTTTTTCCATTCTATCTCCAGATTGTTAAGGTCTACTCATGAAGAGTAACTATGTCCCACCCGTGTGGGTCCTTCTGACCACCTCGACTGGAGTATGCAACATTGCTCTGTTGTCTCAGCGTACTCTTGTCTCTTGCTATGCAGAGTGGGTTGTATATCACTGCCATCACCATCTTGAAACCTCTGGTCCATAGTGTTTGTGAGGGAAAAGTTCGTTAGATAAGAGTGTACGCATGAACGAATGTTGGTGGTAGTATAAATGGGTGACTGATTGTAGAGTAAGGGTCGGGCAACGTTACCTCTCTGCCCTTTTATCCCCTTTACACCACCCAGTGGGAGTTCACAAAGGGGGACAAGATTTTAGCGTGTTTTAAACCACCTGACTTTCTGCTCCAAGCAATTCTGTAAGAATGGAATTCCACTCCTGCTTTTTTTTCTATTCTAGGTGATGGATTTTTATGCTAATGTAACCGGACCTAATATGACACATTTTTTAACGTAATTATTCTTAATTCTCACAAATTCTTTGGAATGCCTTCTTCCTAACATGTAATTGACTGTTTGCCTATGTTTATAATTTACATTTTTTGTCTTATCTATGTATTAAATCTCTGATTACATCTATTTTCACCTCTTTTGGATACCACATTAGTGTCATATTATATTTTGGAACTTCATCTCTTGTCTTCGTCATCTTCAGCCGCCTTCATCAGAGTACTATAAAACATTTCTATTTACCCCCTTGTCTACTAGCGGTGAAACACTGTCTATATTTTGGAGTCTGTCTACGTCTTGGAGTCTGTCGACATCTTGGTGTGTGCGTCTACATCTTGGTATCTGTCTATATCTTTGTGTCTGTCTATATCTTGGTGTCTGTGCTCTGTCTCTCCCACCGTCCATTGCGTGTCCAACTGTTAATACCTCGTCTTTCACGTGCTTCATTACTCAAAAAAGCTATATCACGGGCGGGATTTGAACCCGCGGTCAGAGAGTCTCAAAACCCCAGACCGTCGCCTTAGCCATTACGATTAGTCATTACGATTTCGTGATTCATTGCTCAACCTGGTGAATCCTGAGAGCTACGTGCAACGTTCCATCTTCATATCGGAATACCATCTCTAGGTTACCGGTGGCTCTAGGTCACCCGGTGGCCTGATGGCTAAAGCTCCCGCTTCACACACGGAGGGCCTGGGTTCGATTCACGGCGGGTGGAAACATTTCGACACGTTTCCTTACACCTGTTGTCCTGTTCACCTAGCAGCAAATAGGTACCTGGGTGTTAGTCGACTGGTGTGGGTCGCATCCTGGGGGACAAGATTAAGGACCCCAATGGAAATAAGTTAGACAGTCCTCGAGGGACCCCACTGACTTTCTTGGGTTATCCTGGGTGGCTAACCCTCCAGGGTTAAAAATCCGAACGAAATCTTATCTTATCTTAACTTAGTTTCTCCAGATTATTTTATGTATTTAATTTTTCATATATTTTTTTCATAATAAATTATTTGCATATTTCCTCTACAACTGATTTTTCTTTCCAATTGTTAATTTTTTCCTTTATTTTTCTTTTCGTCAAGAGAAATGGTTCTTTCAAATAACTTTGAGGGTCTGAAAGAGTTTTTATACCTTCAGTGTTTCTGTCCATTACTCCAGTCTACCAAAACTTTTACTGGTTCTCATGAGCATCAGTGTGTGTCTGTACGTGTGTGTACTCACCTAGTTGTACTCACCTTGTTGTGGTTGCAGGGTTCGTGTCACAGCTCCGGGCCCGCCTCTTCAACTGGTCGATACCTGGTCACTCTGATGGATCCCGCCTCCACTACATCACTACCCAGGCTATTCCATTTCTTGACAACTCTGTGACTGAAGAAATACTTCCTAAAAATCCAGGGTTCATCTTAGTCTTCAACGTAGAACTGTGACCCCTTGCTGCTCTGTCCCATCTCTGGAACATCCTGTCTCTGTCCACCTCGTTAAAACCTCTCAGTTTTTTATGTCGTTATCACATCTTCCCTTTTTCTCCTGTCTTCCAATCTCGTCAGGTCGACATAACCCTTAGCTCCGGACTAGGCTTGTTGCAAACCTTTGCACTTTCTCTAGTTTCCTTACTGCTTGTCTAGGTGAGGGTTCCAAACTGGCGCTGCATATTCCAATATGGGCCTAATGTATACAGTGTACAGGGCCCTGAATGAATCCTTATTTAGATCTCGGAATGCTGTTCTTAGGTTTGCCAGGCGCCCGTATGTCGTAGCAGTTATCGGTTAATGTGCGCCCCCCGATGTGCCAGGTGTTATACTCACCCCAAGATCCTTTTCCTTGAGTGAGGTTTGTAGGCTCTGCCCCCCTAGACTGTACTCCGTCTGTGGTCTTCTTTGCCCTTCCCAATCTTTATTAAACCTTTGCACTTGGTGGGGTTGAACTCCAGGAGCCAGTTGCTGGACAAAACTGCAGCTTGTTCAGATCCCTCTGAGTTCTGCCGGTCCTCGACCGATTGAATTCTTCTCATCAACTTCACATCATCTGCAAACAGGGACACTTCGGAGTCTATTCCTTCTGTAAAGTCGGTTCACAAATACCAAAACAGCACCGGTTCTGGGACTGTCCCTGTGGCACCCGACTCGTTACAGGAGCCCACTCTGACACCTCGCCACGAACCATGACTAGATGTTGTCTTCCCGACAGGTATTCCCTGATCCATTGTAGTGCCTTCCCTGTTATCCCTACCCGGTACTCCAGCTTTTGCGCTAGTCTCTTGTGTAGGATTGTGTCAAACGCCTTTTTACAGTCCAAGAAAATGTAATCTACCCATCTCTTTCTCTCTCTTGTATTACTGCCCGTCACCCTATCAAAGACTCCAGTAGGGTTTTTGGGTGCAGGATTTCCCGTCCCTGAAACTGTGCTGGCTGTCGTTGATAATTTATTCCTTTCTAGGTGCTCCACCATTCTACTTTGATAATTTTCTCATTGACCTTGCATACTATACACGTCAGTGACACTGGTCTGCAGTTTAATGCTTCTGTCTGTCTCCTTTTTTGAAAATTGGGACTACATTTGCTGTCTTCCATACTTCTGGTATGGAAGTATGAAGATAGTGGCACACAAAGCGCCTCTGCTTTCCCCCTCTCAGGACCCATGGAGAGATGTTATCCGGCCTTATCGCCTTTGAGGTATCTAGCTCGCTTAACAGCCTCTTCACTTCTTCCTCGGTTGTATGTATTGTGTCCAACACGTGATGATATCTCTCCAAGAGAGAACCCGCATAATGATTTAAATTAGATAAGTTTAGATTTAGAAAGGACATAGGAAAGCATTGTTTGGAATAGGGATTGATTATTGGAACAGACTACCTAGTTGGGTTATTGAGGCTAGGACTTTGGGTAGTTTCAAATTTAGGTTGGAAAACAGTATTAAAACGGGAAGTGTTTTGGTATGCCCAAAAGAGGAAATCTGTGGACTAAATCACAAGGGTATTAAAGAGGAAACTCAAAGCTCTTTCATAGACAACCTGGAAGCTTTCTACAACAGATGGGAACATAAAAAGTCTGGGCTGAATGGTACTGCCATTGATACTGGTCATGTAGTCAGAAACTGTAAGGCTGGAGGTGATGTCCTGGTAGTCAGTAAAAAGTGGGGCTGATAGTGCTGTCCTGGGAGATAGTAATGGAGAAACTGGAGGTGCTGTCCTGGGAGACAGTAATGGTGAAGCTGGAGGTGCTGTCCTGGGAGACAGTAATGGTGAAGCAGGAGGTGCTGTCCTGGGAGACAGTAATGGTGAAGCTGGAGGTGCTGTCCTGGGAGACAGTAATGGTGAAGCTGGAGGTGCTGTCCTGGGAGACAGTAAAGGTGAAGCTGGAGGTGCTGTCCTGGGAGACAGTAATGGTGAAGCTGGAGATTTTGTCCAGGTAGTCGGGAATTATACGCAGGAAGGAATACATATAAATGACCTCATAGGGGACAGGAGCCGTAGTGGGGAAACAAGTGTAGTCAAAGATAAGATAAAACCATATTGCAAACTAAAAATTTACCACAGGAAATAGCAAACAAGAGGACTCCACTAGCAATAGTGAGGATATATTACCAAAAACAACTGGTGGGAGCTCCATTGTTGGTGCTAGGGAGGATAGGAATAAGACAGGGAAACATTCACCAACAGGGAATACAGTCACAGAAACCCAAGGCAAACGGAAACCAAGCCTGTGCACATACTATGCACTTGGTATCTGCAGACATGGGAAATCTGGAAAAACAGACGGGACGTGCAACTATGACCACCCTAGAAAATGCCATGCCCATATGACAACAGGAAAATGCAAACTCCCTTCCTGAAAGCTTCTTCACCCTGAAATGTGTACCTCTTCAGTACAGGAAAGACTGTGCTATAACTTAAATTGCCAGGCACAACATCTAAAGGGGACAAAAAGATACAAAACATCCAGGCCATGGGAAAACCTGGGTAGCCACAGCCACTCAAGAGGGAGAGGTTTTTTAGTGCCAGGAAGGAAAAAAAAACTGGCAGGAAATGGCAGAAATCGTACACCAAATCCAGTCATTCCTGGAGTGGAACCACAGTCGATGGCCTCCACTCCAAACCAACAGATACAGATACTAATGCCGGAAAAAAAATCCCCCCCCCCAGTAACAACAATACCACCAGTCCGATGACATTCTTCTTTGCAAATATACAGGGTCTAAAGCCAGCACAAAAACAACAAAATACCTTTCATCCGTGGACTGCTTGCCCGAGGTAAAGGCAATGTTTGTGGCTTTCACTGAGACCCACATAAAGGATCACTTGGACAACGAAATATGGATCCCAGGTTACAACCTATACAGATGTGACAGAGTGAACAGGCAAAAGGGGGGGTTGGCCTGTACATTGCAGAGTCACTTGTTTGCACAGAACTGCTAAATGCCTCAAATGATGTAGTGGAAGTTTTAGCAGTAAATGTCGAGAACCAAAACCTAGTCATTGTGGTAGTCTACAAGCCTCCGGATGTAACATCCCAGCAATTCCAGGAACAGCTGTTAAAAATTGACCACTGTCTGGAAAATCTTCCAGCTCCTGCACCCAACATCTTGCTCATGGGGGATTTCAACTTAAGGCACCTAAAATGGAGGAATATAGCAAGTAATATTGTTGCAGTAATAACACCAGGAGGCAGCTCTGATGAAAACTCACATTCACACGAGTTTTTAAATCTCTGCACAAAATTCAATTTAAACCAGAAAATAATAGAGCCTACTAGACTGGAGAATACACTAGACCTCATCTTCACTAACAATGATGATATGATAAGAAATGTCACCATATCAAAAACAATATACTCAGATCACAACATAATTGAGGGTCAGACATGTATGCGCGGAGCCCCAGACCGACATAATGAGACTAGTCACGAGGGAGCATTCACCAAATTCAACTTCAATAACAAAAACATAAAGTGGGACCAAGTAAACCAAGTCCTAACCGATATAAAGCTGGAAGATATACTAAGCAACACAGACCCCAACTATGCCTAGAACAGATTAACTTGGTGGCACTCGATGTATGAACAAGGCTTATTCCTCTAAGAAAAATTGAGGAGTAGATGTAAAATAGAAAGAGACAGGCGCTCCCTTTACAGGCGACGGAAAAGAATAACAGAGCGGCTAAAAAGGTCAATAGAGGTCAATGTATTTCTTCTCCTATGCCAAATCAAAGTCGAGAACAACGTCCAGTATTGGGCCCTTACTTAAACAAGATGGGTCCTACACAGTTGACAGCAAGGGAATGAGTGAGCTACTCAAGTCCCAGTATGACTCAGTTTTTAGCAAGCCGCTAACCAGACTGAGAGTCGAAGATCAAAATGATTTTTTATGAGAGAGCCACAAAATTTGGTTAACACAAGCCTATCCGATGTTATCCTGACGCCATAATGACTTTCGAACAGCGATAAATGACATGCCCATGCACTCTGCCCCAGGGCCAGACTCATGGAACTCCGTGTTCATCAAGAACTGCAAGAAGCCCCTATCACGAGCCTTTTCCATCCTATGGAGAGGGAGCATGGACACGGGGGTCGTCCCACAGTTACAAAAACAACGACTAGCCCCACTCCAAAAAGGGGGCATAAACAACAGCAAAGAATACAGACCGATAGCATAACTTCCCATATCTAAAAATCTTTGAAAGGGTCCTAAGAAGAAGATCCCACCCTCTAGAATCCATCAGTTACACAACCCGGGGCCCCATTTTTGAACAGTCGTCCTGTCTGTTCAACTTTTGGGATCACTACAAAAGGGGCCAAAATCACTAGAAATAAAAAGAATAAAAATGAAAAATATAATCCCGACTTTCAAAAGCCTCCAAGGGCCATGGCGTAATAAGCACAAAATGCGTGCTAAAAAAACAGGAAAAGTCGGTCGATGGATTAAAATTTCCTCACTAACAAAAACAGAGAGAGTCGTCAACAGAGTAAAGTCCGGGGCAGCTACGGTGAAAAGCTCTTTCCAAAAGGGCACAGTACTCGCCCCATCTTGTTCCTCATCCTCACATCCGACTTAAAAAGGATTCAGCCCGCACCGGTCTTCCTTGCGATGACACCAAACTGCATGACAGTGTCTTCCTTTGCAGAACGAAGGCCCAGGCCATAAACCCGAATCTTTCAGTGGCTGCAAAAAACAATATGAAGTTTAACGATGAGAATTTCAATTACTCGATATGGTAAACACGGGGAAAATAAATCTTCATCAGAGTACAAAAAAAATTTTCTGGCCACAAAATGAGCGAAACCCCAACTCAAAGACATGGGTGATCATGTCGGGGGACCCCTTTCAGGACCATAACTTTCAATCGATCTGTAGAAAATACAGGAGGGATAATGAAAACCTTTCAAAACTGGGGGGCCCAACCATGATACCTCTTCAGGTCACTTGTTCACTGGGCTGGAAATTTCTGCACACTAACACCCCTTTAAAAGGGGGGTGAAATTCTGACCTGAAAATGTACAGAGAACCTTCACGGCGCCAAAGGAAAAAAGACCTAAATTATTGGGACGTTTTTGGGTTCCTAAAGGTACCCTTGGGAAACACAGTGGAGAGATACATGTTTATATAACCGGGAAAATCCAGGGGGTTATCCCGAACTTGCACAGAAAATCACTCACTAGAAACAAAGATTGGCAGACATGCAACATCCCCCCAATAAAAGCGGGGTGTCACTAGACGTTAAGAGACCATACAATAGTGTCGGGGGCCCGAGACGTTCAACTGCCTCCCACAACAAAAGGGGGGTTCCCCAAAAGACCCCGGGCACTTCAAGCGGGCACTGGACAAGCACCTAATGGGTTTCCCTGACCACCCGGGCGTGGCTCGTACGCGGTTTCGTGCAGCCACAGCAAACCTGGTTGTCAGGCCTTTTATCCCCCAGGAGGCCTGGTCCACGACCGGGCCTCGGGGGCGTTGACCCCCGGAACTCCTCCAGGTAACTCCGGGACTTGCAAATGATGTTAAGTTATCAGAGCTTATTTCTTGGTAGCATTGGGACGGGGTTGGGGAAAATTTTTCGTTAGGGGGAGAATTGTAAAGGACCTCCCGAGCATGGCCAACAGGCCTGCTGCAGTGATCCCCCTTTCATTTTCTTATGCCCCACCTCCTCCTTTCTGGGGGCCCTTTCAGCTCCTCTGTGAACACACTTTAAAATTTCATGTTAAACTCCCCCAAGCCGGATGTTTGACCCGGGAATTTCCGCGTTTTTGACTCCCCAAATTTTCGCGTGTATCGGGGGTCCCGAGGGGCAGAGTTGAAATAGGCGTGTGAAAACCTAAAGGGGCATTACGTTTCTAAACCCCACAGAAGGGAAGCCATGCCCATTAAAAGAAAAAAAAAACTATTTTACAGTGCTAGTGTAGGTCCGGCTCTAAACGGGTTGTTGTGGAAAGGGCCATATAGGAAATATTTTTACTAGCGTGAAGTAGATCAGTGGGGGAAATAAAGATCAGGGTTAGCATAAATTAGAGGCAGAAAAGTTAAGAAATGGAAAAGGATTTTCTAAAACCCCGGGAGAATTAAGAATTATTATTAAAGATTGAGACACTTATCAGATAGGGGAACTTTATTCGGAAAAAGTTTCGCCACACAGTGGGTTCTCAGTCCAATACAAAGAGGAAGGCTAAAGGGGAGGGGGAAGAGGGAACATCCCTCAACCTGGGGTCGATGTTTCATCCATCAATCTTGTAAATCAGCATAGGGGGAAACGTGGTTATATACTGTATAGGTGCGTGAAGCAATGAGGCGGGGCATAGTGGACCATCCACAGTCAAGTAGGGGCTTCGTCCAAAGGGTTTTAAAAGTGTTAAAATTTTTGTAACAAATTTCCCTGATGCTGCCGTTCTGACATTGTGATGAAGTTTGAAAAAACCACAAGTTGAAGTTGGACACTTGCAGCATAGGGAATCTTTTTTCAGGAAATTTTCGCCACAAGTGGTTCATCAGTCCCAAAACAAGAGGAAGGGGGTAAGGAGAGGAGGGAATGAGGGGAATCTCCCTCAAACCGGAGTCGATGTTTCTCCATCAATCTTGTGAAAAGTACACCATTCATCACAAACTGTCAACACGCACTCATGGGATCTTGTTACAAGAATTTCAAAACTTGTTTTAACCTTTGGCGAAGACCCACTTTGCTAGGGGTGGGACCCCCTATGACCCCCCCCCACTCTTTACGCACCCCACTAAATATAAACCCTTACGGCCTATCGTACATTTTACAAATTGAGGATGAACACATGACTCCAGTTAGGGACGATTACCCCCATTCTCCCCTCTCCTTTCCTTCCTCTTTTATTGGGCTGAAACCACTTTGGCGAAACGTTTTGAAAAAAAGATTCCCATATTGCATAAGTGTCCAAATTTTAATTGTCGGTTTTTTAAAATTCCCAACCCCCACTCAGGGGCCAAAAAACCACCCCAACCTTTCAACCTCCACGGGAGACCCACATACCCGCCCCCACGCTTCCTCCCCCCACGTTTAACCCCTTACGAGCTTACTTCACAAAATTGATGGTACCCCAAAATCCCCAAGGGGCCCCACCCCCTCTCCTACCCCCCTCAAGTAAACCATTTCAAAATTTCCGAATAAAACCCAACGCAAAGGGTTCAACCCTTTCTTTTTTAAAATTCTACAAAATTTTTTTAATAAAATGAAACAGGTTGACGATTACCAACATTCTTTTTTCTAAGGGTTTTTCCTCTTTGGTATTGGGTGGTAGGGGCTGTGTTGGAAAGTTTGAAAGGGGTTCCAACCGGGGAAAAAACCCAAACTTGGGCTTTAAAATTATAGGGGCCACCAAAAATTATTAAAAAAAATGAAAAGACAGGTGTATAAAAGGAAAAAGGTTTTTGGGCGGTTTTTACTGTTTTGGGGTAGTTCCTTTTCCTTTTTAAAAAGAGGCGGAAGCTATGTAATTATATGGGGCAAATGTGAATTTAGGCACCCCAAAAACCCCCCCCCCTCCCCCCCCCCTTGTACCCCAAAAGGGGGGGGGTTTTGGGTGACCCAAACCCGGAATTTCCCCCAACCAGAAAAAAGGGGAAATATCAAATGGAAAAAGAAAAAGTGAAAAAATAAAATAAAGAATGTTGATGGGTTGGGAAAATGTTTCGTTAGTGGGATGAATGTAAAGGGACTGCGAGCATGGGCCAACAGGCCTGCTGCAGTGATCCTCTTTCTTATGTTCTTATGTACCCCACTCTCGCCTTTCTGGAGGCCCTTCAGTTCCTCTAGTGAACACATCTTTGAATATCATGTTGAAGCCCTCACAGGCGGATAAGTTGATCCGGGAAGTCTCGCGTGTTTGAGGCTCCGCCAATTTCGGAACGTGTGTCGGAAACACAGGTCCAGAGGGGACAGAGTGTGGAAAATAGGGTGTGAAGCCTAAAGTGCATATACGTTTCTTAAAACCACACAGAAGGGGGAAGCATCAGTGTCCATTGAGAGAAAAAAAACTAGTAGTTACAATGCTAAGTGTAGAGTGCCAGGCTCAGTATAACGGTTGTTATGGAAGGTGACCATATACGGAATTCATTTGTGATAGCAGTGAAGTAGATCAGTGAGGGAAATAAAGATCAGGGTTAGCAGAAAACTCAGAGAGCAGAAAAGTTAAGAAATGGAAAAGGCTTATGCTAAAAACATGGGAGAATGTAAGATATTATTAATAAAAAAGTGTGGCGAGCATGGGGTAGGCCTACAGATGATACCATACAGTGGTCGTGTTTTATACTGAAGGAATGTTCCTCATACCTTATAATGAATATAGTGAATGGTGAGGTATGATGTTCAGTGATAGAGTACTGAAAAAATGTGGATTACGCAATCTGTCAAATACCCATACCCTACATAGTGTACAATATATGGAATACTATATATGGTTTGACCACCAGGAAAATTATGCCAGAGGCGACAGAGAAATGTAAACTAGCGTACAGGTGTTATAACGAGGAAAAAGGATTTGAATAGGCAGTGTATAGTGTACTGAATTGTGGAAGAAGAGTAATCATTTTAAATCCTTTTAAAACGAGTGCTAGTGTAAAGCTTGGTGATTATAATGGGAACAAACTGCGCAAGTTACGGTCACCCCACTGATCCCCACCGCTCCCCCCGCCCTTCGTACCCCAACCAGCGGGGGTTGGTTCCTCCCTGCTGGTACCCATACCACGGACCAACTTATCACAACCCAGCAAAGTGGGAGACGTGGGATAACAAAATGGATAAATATTAAGCCACAGTTGAAATAATAAAATAAGAGTAGTTGATGATGTGCAGGAAACAGTGAACATGCAGTGACTGGATAGTGAAAAGGATTAAACCACCACCAAATCCTTCACCCCCCCCCCTCCGACACCCCAACAGAAGGGATGGTCCTCACCCCCCTACTGGCACCATACCCATTCTCTGACCACGAATACTTTCATCACCGAAACCCAGCACCACCACTACATATAAACTGCTCCAGGACAAGATAATCAGCAGTGATCATGGACAGGATTCAGATGCTGTAGGATGTTTGATATTTGATGTTTAAAAACATATAGTTTTTAATGGGTAATAAGTTCTCCATCTATTTAATCCCACTTCCCATGTTATTGACCTATACACACCCACACCTGGCGGCAGAGCTGAAAGGTTAAAGTGGAAGATCAGGGTCTTGTGGTACCCATGTTGCAAATAGGGATAAGGCAAGATGGCAGTTACAGTATACCTGTGGGACATGTGGAATGGCTTTGGGAAAAAATCTAGAATCACATTGAACGGTTGGCTTTTCAAACTTATGTTACCTGTTGCAAGAATAAACACTGCAACCAAAAATGACATTATCTAGATAGGTGTTCTTGATTCTGCAACATGGATAGTGGAACATGGATAGATATCAGGAAAGCACTCAGGAGGTTAATAATAAACTCGATGGAAAAAGGAGGACACTATTGAATAGTCTACCTGGAATATATAGAGATGGAAGATAGAGAGGAGAGGTAAAGTGCTAACACGGAGAATGCCAGTCTACAACAACTGACCAAAAATAAAGGCAGATACACACTAGAAAAAACACTGGGAAACAAAACAACAGCTAGTTCAGTCCCCAGCCTTAGGGCTGACCCAGTCCCAGCCCCCATCCACATTGTTGAAAATCTGGATTCAGTTAAAAGACTCCTCCACAGTACCCAATGCATAGCCCTAGTTCATATAGTAGAGGGAGCCCTCCTCTCGGGGTTGGGACTCTTCTGCAACCATCACAGTCTAAGCCCCAGCCCCACCCCCCAGACCCAGTGCTGACCCAGACCAGCCCCCGCCTTACTGCCAGGCCCAGACTCTCCTAGGGCCACTTACCCAACCACCACAAAAACAGTAAAATTATACAACCATCATTGCACAAGAACGTTTGGCCCACAGTACAGATGTTGGTGAGGAGGTCTCCTCCTTTCCTCTACTGGGGAAAGTAGATGGAATCCCAGACGGGTGGCCTGGTTGGATACTGGAGGATAATTGTGCTGTCCCAGAACCTGCAGAAATTGACAACCCACCTCCAAAAATTCTCAACCAAAGGTGAATGTTTGCAAATATTGCTTGGGGCTCCATTCTGTATGCAAGGAATAACTGGGGGAAAAAATTGGGACATGCAACTTTGACCATCCCAAAAAATGTAGCGACCTCCTGTCTAAAGGACGTGTGTCCGCTCTCTTCCTGTACTTTCTTTCACCAAAAAAATGTGCCACTCTTCGGTGCCTCAGAAGCAGTGTTACAACTTCGTGTAGTGAAGTGGCCTGCATCCATTAAAAGGGACCAGGAGAGGCACAGACCCCACAAGACAACAATCGTAGCTACGACACCCAACTCCAGGTGATTTTTTAGTGGCAGGAAACGCGGGAAAAAACAGAAAAGGGAAGGAAATAACAAAAATTGGTCCACCACTTGGAGCCTTGATGACTGGAGGCGCAGCAGTGGCCACCCATGGCCCTCCAGAATTACAACTATGATGCCAATAGTCAAAATCCCCCAACAAACACAGAAATACAAACCTCGTTCATATTTGCTAATATAACAGGGCCTTAAGCATCACCAACAAACAAAATACCTTTTATCAGTTGGACTTCTAGTGGATTCTAATGCAATGTTTGCAGCCTTCAGGAGACACCACACAAAAGATCACTTTGACATGATTATGGATAAGTGGTTACAACTTTTTAGATGCGACAGAAAAAAACAGGCCATACAAGGGGGGTGGCTTGTATGTCAATGAGGTCCCTTTTCTGCACAGAGTTGCTGAACACCACAAATGGGGGAGGTAGTTAAGTTCTATCAATAAGTCGAGAACCAAAACCTAGTCATTTGGTTGTATACATGCCACCAGATGCAACCTCCCAAACAGTTCAGGAACAGCTACTGAAAATCGATTACTGTTTGGAAACCTTCCAGCTCCATCCCCAAACATCTTACTGATTTCTAATTGGTGATTTCAACCTAAGGATACCAAAATGGAAGAAGTGTAGCAACTAATGTTATAGCTGAAACAATCCCCGGAGTAGCGCAGATGAATGGACACACACACATGGCTACTATGTCTCTGCGAAAAACAACCTTAAGCCAGCAGATAGTGGAGCCAACTAGACTAGAAAACACACTTGACCTTATCATCACAAATAATGATGACTGATAAGAGAATAAGATATATCAAAAACAACTAATTCCCGATCACAATCATCGAAGTCCAGGACGTTACTGCATAGGGGTCCTGAACAGCAGAATGCATGTACCTGTGAAGGTGTCTTCACAAAATACAATTTCAACAACAAGAACATCAACTGGGACCAGGTAAACCATATCCTAAAACAAAACATGTTGGGAAGATGTCTTAAATGACATCGGATCCAAACCAGTGCTTGAAAGGAATCACTTTGGTAGCGAAGCATTTTCTAGGCATATTCCCTAAGAAAGAAGAAGAGCAGGGATCAGATCTGGAGAGAAAAGACGCTCCCTCTAAGAAGACGACGAAGAAGTCCCTGAGTCTCAGAGAGTGCTAGAATATCTGATTACACGAAAAGAGGCGCTGACCAGGGAAGTGGAAACTATCGAACTTAAGCTAAATGACCTTAAAGGAACCAGGAGAGGCAGGAGGAGCTTTAAGCTATTAGTGTGAAATTGAAAGAAAATTAAAAATATTTCTTTTCATATGCCAAAAAAGGCAAATACCACATCTAGTATCGGGCCTTACTCAGACAGATGGGACTTCCACAGACGATCAACAAGGAAATGGTGTGAAATATTGAATCCCGTAGACTTCTGTGTTTTCGTGAACCACTAATCGGTCTGAGGATCGACGGACCCAAAAATGATTTCTTCAGAATGAGCCTCAAAACTCATAAATGTAATGCCAGATTCCGACATTACCCTAACTCGATAGATTCGAAAAAACCCATTGACACATGCTATGCACTCAGCCCCGGGCCAGACTCGTGGAACTCTGTTTTTCACTAAGAACTGCAGAAACTCTCTCGCGTGCTAAGACACTATGGTGGAGGAGCTTGGAAGGTGTGAAATTCCACAGTCACTTATAAAACAACGGATATTGCCCGTCCATAAAGGTGGGGCAGCAAAGCAATTAGTCTAAGGAACTATAGACCAATAGCTTGACGTCCCAATCATAAAAATCTTTGAAAGAGTGCTAAGAAAGCAGGATTGCAAAATCACTGGATTCCAAATTCTGCACACTCAAGGGCAAACATGGGTTCAGGGCAGGTCGCTCCTGCTCTCACATCTACTGGATCCACTATGACATGCCTTGGATAGCACCGGAAGAAAATCAGAATGCCAGATGTACTATACACAGGACTTTGCAAAGCATTTGACAAATGCGGATCATTGCGTAATAGCCCTAAATACGTTGCTAAAGGATAATGGGAAAGTGGGGAGATGGATCTTCAACTTCTAACTCACAATCGAACACAAAGAGTAGTGGTCAACAGAGTTAAATCGGAGGCTGCCATAGTGAAGAGCTCTGTTCCACAAGGCACAGTTTCGCCCCATCTTATTCCTTATCCTCATATCGACAAAAAGAGATTACCCACACACCGTTCCCCTTTGCGGATGATACTAGGATTGCTGAGGCTGTCATCTGTAGGGACGCGGTTAACCTCCAAGAAAAATTTAAACAAAGTTTTCCAGGGGGCAACGGAAAAACAATATGATGTTCAATGAGGAAAATTCCAATACTGTTAGGGAAAACTGGAGGAGATAATAACTAAACAGAGTTATACTGACTCCGGCCTAAAATAGAGGGGAAAAAATAATTTTGAAAGGGGGCCCTGGGAGTAGTAATGTCTGAGGATCTCACTTTCAAGGATCACAACAGTCCCACGATCGCACGTGCAAAAAAATGATAGGATGGATAATGAAAACTTTCAAAACGAGAGATGCCAAGCCCATGTGATTTTTTTCAAATCCTTGTTTCTCTAGGGGGAATAGTTACATTAACATCCCATACAAAGCGGTGAAATCGCAGATCTGAGAGTGTACAGAGATCCTTTACTGAAATATAAGTTCGTAAAGCACTTAACTCTGGAACGCTTGGAAGCACTTGTTGTACTCTTTGGGAAGCAGGGGGAGAGATATATCATAATTACCTTGGAAAATTTGGAAGGGAATGGTCCCAAAATTGACACAGAAATTCCCTACGAAAGTAAAAGACGGGGGCGGGCGATGAAAAATCCCCCCAATAAAAAGTGGGGCGCCTTGGTCACAAAGGGAAAAACCCCAAAATTTCCCCGGGGGCCCAAAAAACTTTTCAACAGCCTCCATCAAGCATTAGGGGAATTGAAAAAAACCCCCCGGCTCCCTTAAAGAGAGAGCTGGACAATACCAAAAGTCAGTGCCCGGATAGCCGGGCTGTGGCTGTAGTCGGGCTGCGTGCGGCCGGGAGAACAGCTAGTTATCAGGCCCCGATCCATCGGGAGGGCCCGGGCATGGACCGGGCCGCGGGGGCGTTTATCCCCGGAATAACCCCCGGTACCTCCGGTAAAAAATACTTTGCAATCGTTTTTTTTGCCTCCCCCAATTCCCTTTCCCCAGCCCGATTAAACCCGGTCTTGACTGTTGTTTTCCTCCCGAGTGCTGTAAAACAGCTTTTGCCCGATTGGCTTTTGCTGCTTGTATTCTCGTATTGCCTTTGGGCCTCCCCCCTTAAACCCGTGCATATTAATTTTGGGTCTATGACTGGTCTCCTTTTCACTTGGGTCCTTTTCCTTCTATACTTCTTCCCTTTTCCCCGCACACTTGGTTTTGGCCTCCATGCGCCTTTGGTGAACACGGGTCTCTGCTTTTTCTTTTTTTCGTTACCCCGGTACAAACTTTTCTCGCTCCTTGCAAAAATTTCGTCAATATTCCTCATCTCGTTACTGATTCCTGCCCGTTTTCTGTCCACTGAACACCGTTCAGGTGTTCCTCGTGTTGTGTAGTCCCTTGTGTTTGGCTTTATTGATCCGGCCCCCCCCTTTCCCCTCCTTTTAATTACTATGTATTAAAGCTTAAAACCACTGATTACTGGCCCCCGGGGTTTTCTATGTGATATCTAATACTGCAATATCTGGTGAAACGGTCCAGCTCGTGGTTCATCCTCTCCTCTCTTTGGTAGT